>JAANYP010003075.1:0-440000 GCA_020465985.1 Centrapalus pauciflorus
ATTCCTGGAGGACAGGCCTAGCAGTAAAAGGAGGCACTTAATTCTCCACTGAAAGCAGAAGAAGAAGAAGAAAAGAAGAAATTCCTGCGGCTGCTGTCACTACCGCAGCATCTAAAGGACAAAGAAAAAGCAGCCATGTCACACAACCGCCGAAAGCTAGCTGTCTTAAGTTTCCAAAGCCAGGCTAAAGAGATGGGCTCTTCCTATGCACAAGTACTTTGAGTGTTTAGAGAAGAAAGCTTCAAGCTCGGGAGGAATTGAGAAAAGAAGAAGAATCTAAGTTTTAAAGATTTTTTATATTAAAATATATGATAAAAAAATTAAAAAAAAAATTTTTTTTAAAAAATGTTAAATAATAATTCAAATGCATTTAATTAAAATTTTTACCAAAGTTTGTTGTGAAAATTTTTTTTGACAACCAATTACAAAAATAAGTGTTTTTGTTTTTAAAAATATTTTTTTTATAAAAACAATTTTTAACAAGTGTCTATTTTTTTTTTTTTTTTATCTTATACAAATTAAAAAATTCAATTATTTAAATTTTTTTTTTAATAATTTTAAATTTAATAAATTTTTTTTTTAAATTTTTATTTTTTTTTTTAATTTTTTTATAAAAAAATAAATTTCACAATTCTGCTAAAGCTGCTAAATTTTTGCACTCCAGATCGCAAAGAACATTAACATGTTCTACCATGGAGAGTGCAAAAAAATTAATGGAAGCGGTAAGGACATCAGCAGGAGAAAGAGGGAGAAAAAGCACAGGGTGCTCAGGTCTCTGTGACCAAGACTCAAGTACCCTCTGCCAGTGCCAAATTCCACTGTTGACAAATCTGGCTAGAAAGAAATTTTCATGATGTGCTCTACTAGAAGGCTTGCCAAGGAAGCGATTGTCAAAGCTGTTCCCATTTCAAGAAAAGGCACACAGTGAAGCTTCAGATCACCAGAGATGGGTGCAACAGGCCCTGAAATGGAATCCTACGATCACACTGATGTTGCACAGATGGGAACAGGGAAGGGTGGAACTGGCAGTTGCCCTGAGCCAGTCTAAGTCAGAAACGCTAAGACTATCAGGGCATACATCAAGAAGCTGATGGAGAGAGTAAGTGAGCTGGGCCTGATTCCAAAAGAAGTAAAAGAGGGTGTCTCTGTGACATACCCAAATAAAGGCCGAAGGACAAAGAGGATACAGAAATGAGCTACTCCTTACGCTGATCGAACAGGGCGACTATGCCATTGAGATAAAAGGAGTTGATCACAGTCTGCCTAAAGGAATAGAGTTTGAGGATGGCAAGATATTGAAGACCTGAGCTGGGGGCATTTTTTGTAGATCCCTAACTCAAAAGAAGTGCTTCCAAAGAGCCTCAGAGCCTGCTACAAAGTTGATCTGAGCAACAACTTGCCGCTTCAGACTTGCAGTTTCTTTCAGGCAGTCTAGCAAACGGAGAGCAGCATCTGGATCAGCTCAGAGGCTGCTATGAAAGAGAGGGAGCTCAATGATCCCAAGTTCATGATCATCAGAAGTGAAATGAGGAACTGAGTATACAAGTGAACACTGGAAAGATGGTTCAGGATCCTTCTCCACTGATATGAAGTCCATCTACCATCTGGGTAGGTGAAGAATGGAAGCTGTCCATCAGTTGGACAGGCTTGCCATTATCTGCTCCCAACTCAAACAGTCCAAACATCTTGTACATTAGTTTTACATCCTGTACATTAGTTGTACATTATTACATAAGTTGTAATTTTTGCTTTTACATTAGTTGTAAAATACATTAGTACATTAGTTGTACTCTTGTAAGAACAGGTGTTGTTCTAGTATAGTCAAGAATCAGTGTATATATAAACTGATCTTTTACTTTACTGTAATGTTGTAATTTTATTTCAGCAAATGTACTGTAAAAATATATAGTGATTTTTGACAAGACCAGCTTGGACTGGTTATTGCAAATAGGGGGAGATTGTTAGGCACAAAAAGGCCTCAGTCAAACCTGTTCTACATCTGAGGGGGAGATTTTATAATCAAACCTGTTGATGCATTTGAAGGTTGAATTTAAGGCCTGTTATATGCCTTATTGAAACCTGAAAATGATTTGCAATATCAGTCTAAAGCTGTTCTATATGTTGCATGTGTTGCAACTAAGACAGTTTGTCCAAGCTGCTCTGTCTGCTGAACAGGCTGGACATAAACTGTCTACGCTGCTCTACACTGTTGAGCAGCTTGGGCATTTTTAAAGTGTTCTGTTCTTTGTGAACAGAACCTGTTCTTTGTGAACAGGCTAAACACTTTATGGAATTTGTTTCCAAGTCATCATGTATTGTTTTTGACTGCAAGATCAGTTTACAAAGTCGAAGACAAAGTGGAAAACAGAACTGCTCAGCTGCCCAAGCTGTTCTGTAACATGAAGACAAAAGGTATTTGAAAAAGGGTGACAGACCTTTTTCTTATATCAAAATAGGCCTTTACAGGAAGAAAGACGCCAAGTTGACATTCCTAAATTAGTTAAAGGCAATGCAACAGTAGACAAAGTGAAAAGACAAAAGTTCTGCACATGTGAAGACAAGTCTGCTTTTCAGAAAAGTGCAGAAAAGGTTATGTTGTCTTTTCAACAAGACTTTTCCTTTTCATTCCGTCCAATGAAGATGTTTCTCTTAGATCCTCTAAGTGAGTATAAAAGGAAGCTTCTAAGGTCAGAAAGAAGGGTGAAGAAAGCTAAGTGCTGAAACCAAGAGTGAACGTGCAAGTGTGATATTCATGCATGCAAGCCTTCTGTGTAAACCAGCATCTGTGTGTCTAAGCTGTTTTACATAAGCTGTTCCCTTAAGTCTTGTAAACACAGTGAGTGCTTCTTAGTGAGTGTATTCATTGTAAACTAGTTTGAGTTTGTCTTAGACTAGTAAACATACTGTTGTATCTGTCATCTCAGCTTGAACTATTCCGCATTCAAGCTTGTTTGTAATTAACAAATTGTTGATAATACATACAAACATTGAGAAAAGAGTGTGTAGTTTTTAAATTGCTGTATTCACCCCCCCTCTACAGCTTATAACTATATACTTTGGGAACCTCTCGGGACCTACATTCTTCAATCTCGAATTTTATGATTTACCAAAAGATATGCTGCTTCAAATAAAATCTGTTAGGATATCTTGTGATAGAGATGAGATGAAGAAAGAATTTTTGAAGGCTGTAGATCAGAAACTTGCACAGTTATAAGTTTTTGAAAGCCTTGGTTTGTAAATAACAGTTTACTTATTCATTTCCATTTTTGTATAGAACTTAAAGTCTTGTATAAAGAATTTAAGTTAGGGGGAGATTGTTGGGAAATAGTTTAAGTAGGTTCAAGCTGTTAGTTAGACTTCTCAAACTGTTAGTAGAGTTTATATGTAAATCCAAAGTTCATGCTGCTAGTTGAAGAAACTCGAGCTGCCAGTGTAAAAGTTCAAGCTGCCAGAGCAAATCAACTCGAGCTACTCTGTTCATGCTGTCAAGTGATTCAAGCTGCTCAACAGTTTCATAAACAGAAAGTGCTGATTTTCAGGAAAAGATATATACACGAAGATTCCAGCATATCTACTATCAGAGAAGTCATAGTTCTTCAAGGAAACATATCAAGAAGCAATATAAATACATAGAATAGGTCTTTCTATTATATAAGAGTTTTCTGCATATTCAAGTCTGTAATTGCTTTTTGTTTAAGTTTTCATAAGCCTCTAAGGTTGTAAAACCCTAAGAACAGTCTGTGTTCTTCGTCTAATCAAACAGATTCGAGGTGATTGTAATCATTGAGATCAGCAATACAAACAGTCTTGATTATTTATTGTGTTGATTTATTATTGGTGCTGAAAGTTTTTGTTAAAATAATTAAGTGTTATTCCGCAAACTTCTTAATTAAACTTTGATTCAAAGCAAGATTATTGATTTATACTCTGATAAATTCAAATCAGTTAGTCTTGGTTATTTAGTTCTAGATCCTGACAAAATCAACAGAATTATAGCATTAATCCAACACGTCATGTGGAAAAATGTTGATTCAATGAACCATCAAGGTATATCGTAAATGTAATTAGAGATCGAAAGAGATGAATACCTGCTGCTGCTGTTGCATAATAGTGAAACAAACCGAAGCACCGAGCCCGCTGATATCGTCCGTCGATTGGAAGAAACTCGTTGATATATGGCAGGAATTCGTTTGTCGATTGCAATACTCCATTGCGTTTTTGCTGCCCTGGGCCGAAGCCCAGCTCGTCCCCCCTATAGGGTTGGGCTTGATCAAAGATAAATACTGATTGATGAATAATATGAATGTACAGTTAACTAGTAAAGAAGCATGCTCACTTATATCTGTTAATAAATTCCAAATCATGTTCTCACGGGAACTCAGGACATATGGCATATAGCATATTTTGTTTCATCACCCAAACTGTAATTTTCATAATAATTTATCATTATAACCTCAATGTTGTCTCTGATAAGAAACTAATTGCTCGGCTTTAAATAAATAACATACAAGTAGACTCCAAAGCAACAGTTAAAAGACATACATTTTTTCTGCCTAAGCTTTCTTGCCCCATTTAAGCAGAACCTCTAAAAGCACATTACATGTAGCAGGATCCATCTTAAATTCCTTATCAAACAAAGAACCACTCCATGAGAGTGGCATTAGCAATACGATCATAAACCAGACACCTGCTTTTTAAGCTCATCAAAAAATTCATTGGCTTTTTCTAAATTTTCCAAATTAAGAAATACAGATATGATAGTATTGAAAACATGAGAGTCAGCCCCCATGTCCATCACCCACAATTTTCCATAGCAGGTTGACTACTTCGTCCATCCGCCCAGTATCAATCAAACCGTTGCTTAAATGACGAAAAGTAACAGCAGACGGACTAAACGGAGCATTATCCTTAATGTGTTGGATTGCTTACAGTGAGAAACAATTAAAAAATTAAAAAAGTGTACGAAACAACATTAGGAACAATTAAAGTAACTACTAAAGCTTACAAAAGTAACTACTAAAGCTTTATTAACTTCTCGGTTTTCACAGTGAGAAACAATTAATAAATTGTACGAAACAACATTAGGAACTATGTTAGATTGCTTACAAAAGTAGGTAAACAGAGCTATTGCATCTAAATACCGCTTCGCACGATACATAGAGCCGATGATCGTGTTGCAGGTGAAGACGGTGGGACGTGTGCTTGAAAAAACAGACCGTCGAGCAACGACGGAGGCATTATCGAGATCTCCGGCTCAGATTAGCGATTGAACGCGGTTGTGGAGACTGAGCGAGGTCCAACGAGGGCGGATGTAGTGTCAGGTTGGTTAGGATCGTGTCTAGGGCGTGGAGCGTTGGGATCACGTTGGAGTGCGTGGAGTGGAGGCTCAATCCGAAGGCGGCGTTTACGACGACAGCGTTCGGCTGCGGCTTCCTCAGCTGAAGAAAAGGCAAAGGATCTAATGGGGATTAGGAAGGTAGGATTTGTAGTTTGAGATGGGAGGAGGTAGTGTGGATGAGATATGGAATGAAGGTGGAAGGCGGCAGTAGTGGTGATGGTTGTGGTGGTAGAGATAGGTGTGGTACGGCGAAGGGAATGAAGAATCAATCGAGTTAGCGTCATGGCAGTGGTGAAGTGGAAGAACCCTAACGCTTAAACCCTTTGAAGAGAGTCTGAAGAAGATTGATTGTGTGTTTTTTGAGTGGGCGTTTTAAGCAGGGGTTAACCGAACCGAACCGGACATGCCGGTTTGATGATTTTGTGAACCTAAACCTAAACCTAAAAACCCGTTAACCAATTAACCATTTTTTATTTAATTAATTACTTTTTAAATTAAAAAACTTCAAAAATTAGTTCCTAAAAACTAAAAATGTCTAAGATAATAAAAATGATGAATAAAACTACAAATTATCTATCTAGTATTTTTAATAGATTGGACATTATCTTTAAAATTCTAATAAAAACAAAATTTAATTTATAAATTTCAAAATTAATTTGTTTAAGTGTAAATTTTGTTGTTTTTGAATTTAAAATTAATGTATATTAATAGATATGTTATGAATCATTTTTGGGATAAATGTTAATATTTATAAGCATAAAAGTTAAAATATATATATAAAATTAAATTTATTTCGGTTTTTCGGTTAACAGTCCATCACCGAAATCGTGAACCTAAACCGAAGTTTTTTCCCGGTTCGGTTAACTAACCGAAAATAATTGAAAAACCGGTTCGGTTAACCTCAAAATCGGAATGGTTTTTCGCTTTTTCGTATCAGTTTTTCGGTTTCGGAATTTTTTGAGCACCCCTAGTTTTAAGGCCCTGTTTTGTACGGGGTAATATGATATTTTCAAACGACTTCGTTTAAGAAAAAAAATTGGATTTTTTAAAAATGACTCTGCTGGGGATCGAACCCAGAATCTCTAGTTCTGTAGACCAACGCCTTATCCATTGTGTTATAGAGTCTTTTTATGTTATTTAAAAATATAATTCATCATCGACATCTATTTCTTCTGTATGTCATTCTAAAAATAGCACACAATTAAACGAACCAGTAACCGAAATAAAATTTGTCCCCGCCGCCACTTTACGCAGGTACTATACTAGTGCTTTTAAACATGTGTTGCATTTTTTTTCATTATAAATGCAACACTCTAAAAATGTGTTGTATTTTTTTATTTGAATATGCAACACTTTAAACAAATGTTGCAATTTTTAGTAAAAATTACAACACTTTAGAAAATTGTTGCATTTTTTTAGTAAAAATGGCAACACTTTAAAAAAAGTGTTGCATTAAATCATTATATGCAACACTTATTGTCAATGTGTTGCTTTAGACCGAACTAAAATAAAAAAGCAACAATTTTTAAATGTGTTGCATCAAAAGTGTTGCATTAGCTTCAATTTGTAGTAGTGCAACATGCCTCAGCAGGCGAAGCAAAACATAAAGCAGATGCAGACATGTTAAAATCAGAGGTACTCACAGTGGGTGCGTTATTAACTTTATCCAAATTTTATTTCTCCTCGGGCTTTCAACCGGATCACAAAGTACCCCACTGTGGGTTAAACAACACCACAAGGGACCTGTAATTCATTTGTAACAACACATCATGTCAATAATTGTTTGAATCCATAAAACCAAGTTTTACAAGTTCTGCAATATTTTTCCCCATTTTGGATCCATATCCAAATTCGAACCACAACTAAGTTTGAACCCAACTCAAGTTCAAACCTTATCCTTTGAATAACTTTTGTTTTTGTATGTATTGTCTATGGGTTTCATTCATAATATTCGAGTTTAGAGAGTGGGTTTCAATTTTTAGGCATTAAATTCGAATTTAAGGGGTTAAATTCGAATTTCCTTTCGAATTTGAGGCCAAACTCGAACCCTACGGGTTAAATTCAAACATCATTCGAATTTAGGGTCCTAAATTCGAATTTAGGGACATAAACTCGAATTCCTTGGTGTTAGATTCGAATATATACTCGAATTTAGCTCAAAAATCGAGTTTGTTCTTGCATTTCGACTATGTTCTTGGTAGTTTCGAGTTTGTTCATGTCTACAACTTAAATCCTTCATTTCAAAGCCTAAGAATCATGAATATGTCATGTATTATGCCTAGGTTTGATTATATTACGCATACTCTATCATATTCTAGCTAAAACACAAGCAAAATCGGCTTTATTCATGCAATAAATGTCAAATTCGAATTTCATGTTTTCAAAACCGAGATATATAAACTTAATTAGGTCGATTCTTACCTCAATTCGTATGAAATCAAGAATCCAACCGTAGATTGTTGTAGTACTCCTCGAGGTCTTTCCAACAACGTATAAATCTCGAAAATCGGCCGGTCGGTTTGTGAGATAATCTAGAGAGAAGTAGAGGGCGTTTTCTAGAGAGAGAGTCTAGAGAGAGAGTGAAAATGTGAAAATGAAAGGCTTTTAGCCTTTTTATTCAACTTTCTTCATTTTTGCACATTTCACCCTCAACTTAACCGGTTCCATAAAATACTGATTTATTCTTAAATTTATCATTACTAGCTTTTATAATTCATACTACTTCCTAACAATAATTCAGAGTTCAAATTTTCTTAAACTTCGTAACTTCATAAAATAGCAGCAAACTTTTAAATATCCCCAAATATATAATAGTTTCTCATAATTCAACTTAATTATAACTTATCCACTTAAATTGATCTGAATTACAGTAATTGAATTCGAGGATGTTACAACATGGGCTCCACCACGCTCTAACTTCGTCCTCGAAGTTATTTGACTTCAAACAGCTGCGGATACTTCCTTAAGATATCAGCTTTTGTCTCCCATGTATGATTTACTTCTTTGTTATGCTTCCAACATATCAATACCATTTTAATGTCTTTGTTTCTTATCTTCATTAATTTCATATCTGTAATATACTCCGACTTCTTTACATATACTAACCTTTCATGAATTCCAATTCGGTATAATCATCCCAATCTTCATTACCAGTTGTGAAGTTTACATAAAGCTTTTCCACATAAAACACCAAGTGCTATTTCGATATTTACTTAGATAATTCCAAATGAGATAACAGATTCCTAACTTTTCTGTTGTTCTAAATGAACCAATACACCATAGTGCTAACTTGTTCCTTTTTGTTGATACTTAAATCCAAAATACATGATCTCATCATGTATTCAAATATGAAAATAGTTCATTCATTTTGACCATTTGTCAAGGTTGGTAAGCTGTACTCATAGCTATATGAGTGCATAATCCTACTTGTAAAGCAAACCAAAAGTTGAACATGAAACAACTCCTCTAATAAGACATAGTCAATTCTAGAATACCATGGAAATAATGTTAACCTTACTCATGCACATCTTGTGCAATTCTTTCTAGCAATAACCTTCTTGAGTCCGTATATATAATATACCGAATTAATCAAGTTGTCTACATTCTACCAATCGTAGAAAACTTCTTAATTCTTGCAATACTGCGAGACAACTTTCAAATTCTCAATCACTCCCCTTTTTAGCAGAATCCTCCGAGATCCACTTCCAGAAATCACATATCCCAAAATATAATCTATTATAATCATAACTCACGATTTGACATATTCAACTTTAAACTTATACCAACATATCATCGATAATTACGATTACAGATTTCCCCCAACGTTGATATACAAATCTTTATTCATAATGTCCATGAAACAGTTGGGGTGCTGGCTATCCCAAATGGCATAACAAAATACTCGTAAAACTCATAAGTATCCCTAAAATCCATTTTCAGTATTTTATCCTTACAAATCTTTCAACTAGTGATATCCTGAACATAAAACAGTCTTTGAATAATAACCAACCCCTTGCAACTGATCAATTAATCATCAATTCCTGGCAGCGAATACTTACTTGTTATAGTCAATTTGTTCAAATCATGTTAATCTATACACATTCTCATTATGACATCCTTTGTTTCATAAACAATATCAGGCTCCCCATGGCAAAGAACTCAATTTAACGAAGCCCTTATCTGATAACTCCTAAAGTTGTTTCATCATCTCTTACCTTTCAGTAGATGCATACCGATACGAACAACAAGCTATTGGAGAAACTCCAGGGATCAAGTCAACACAAAATTTCACTTGTCTTTCAAGTGGCACATCAGACAAGTCTTGGTATCAATAACATATACCAAACAAAACTCACAGCCCTAAGCAATCAGCTTTCGGGACCTAACAGTCATCATTAGACATTGATCCCCACTTCTCCAATACTCATATATACAAATCTCTCGCCTCTTTTTGGCGTAGTTATCTTTATTATTCCTTCATTGCAAATTACATGCGTCTTGTCACATATATGTAATAAGCTCTTTCTAATTATCGTATCAAATCACCGATCTCTATTGAAATCAAGTCAGGATTGAGTTCTACCTCCTCAATCACTAAAGTACAATCATGATACACATGATCTACGCTAACTAATGTGTTACTTAGCAATTTCAACATCAATCACAATAGACAACTTAGATCAAGGTATTTACACTTGTTTGAACAAAAGCAGTAGATACAAATATTTGATCGACACCAAGAGCAAACAGAACTCATGATCACCTCCGAATCTTGCTTAGATTCCGAATCGTAGTACTAGACTTTTCTTTGCTGTATAAGCAATTTCCCTAGTGTCCAAAGTCTCTTTAAAATTTTTATGTTTAATCAAATCTCCATTTCATTAAATATTATATCCCTCTTCCGATCAATTATAGTTCGCATATATTTCTTAATTTATACTTCGCATTGCATATTCCAAATCCCATTCAATATTAACACAAGTCACGTATTCCCATACCTTCGTTTTCTTTCTCAGAAATTCTTGAATTACTTTTCTTTCTGTTATAAAATTTACATATTTCAAATATTGAAATAGCCTCTTTGACTCCAACTACATCAAATTCTCATGAACAGTTCGTGTCATGTGTTCTCAGCCACAACCTTTGTAAGCTTAAAATATTCAATACAATGTACCTTACCGTTTCCTTTTAATACAAGTTGATGCTATTTTGTTTTATGATAAACACTACGAGTTGTTATCAATCCTTCAAACATATCACATAGGATACTAATACTATTAGTTCCAATTCTTTTTAACCCATCATGGTCAAACTTAAACTTTATTACAACTTCTAAACTCATTAATAAATTTCCAAGAAGTCTATAACATCTTTTCCAATTCAAAGCTTCCAAGTTCATCTTGGCTATTCATCTACTGCCTATTTATATACTCAAATATTCTCATTCACAAACAGGATTATACTCATATTAGTAATCAAACTTTATATCACTCGATTTTATGTTAACTCCAGCATCATAGAACTTCGATGAAATATTACATATGGAATCTTTAAAGTACACTTCTAACTCTATGGATTAACGTCCAAAAGTTATAACTACAATCTCAGAGATCTCATCTCTTTGTTGAACCTTTCATTCATAGTTTCATCATATAATATCATTACTTGCTAATTCTTTGGTCGAAATTTGCAATTTCTGCTAAAATGGCCCACTTTTCCACAATTATAACAAGCATAGGCCTTCATTGGACATTTGTTAGCCTTATGTCCAAATTGATTACAATGGCAACATCTCTTACTTCTATCACGTTTATTTGTTCTCGACCTCAAATATAGTCCATTTAGTTCATCTTCTCCAGACTTTACAATCTTTCAAATAGCTCTTTCTACATGATTAACATGTGGTACGATATCAGGCTCACCATATTGCCTACTAAACAACAACTTGAATTGTTCCAAACTAAAGGAAGCAATCAACTTGGATCCCAATTCTTTTTCCCAACAGTTCCACCATTCCTTAGCTTGTCCAATCAATTGATCCTTAGCCAAAAATACCTTGTACTCATCCTTACAATTCATCTCCTTAAAGATTTGTTCCATAATTGTAATCCACATTTCTGCTTCCTTAATTCTCAGAGATCCAGAGAATGTGGGTGGTTGCCAGTCCTTGAATGATCTAATTACATAGTTCATGTAATTCTCATCAATCCCAGTTTCATAATCAATCTTTTCCTTGCCCTTGTCTTTACGTTTCTCTTTATTCCTAAGGTTTATGTCATCCACAACATAATTCCTTTCATATTCCCTCTTTTCTTTTCTCTTGTCTTCTTTTCTTTTAGCTTTGGCCTCATCTCGAGCCCGAAACTAATCTTGAATCATTCTGTTTTGTTCTGCCATCATTGATAGCACCATTTCCCTCGTTTCTCGTGGCGTCATTCCTTTTCCAGACATGTTCTGAAATATATAAAATATATAAATTATTTAGTGATCCCATCACATAATTAACTACATCACATGTTGTCCCGTATGAAATTCACTTTCCTATAAGCACTAGATCATATCTTATCTTAGTTCAAATCATTTCTTACAATCACTACATATCATCACTTAATGTTTGAGACCAAGACCTCACGGACACTTGAATCTCAAACTACTGCTCTGATACCATCTCGTGTGACACCCTTGTCACAATAACCATCATTTAAATAACACCCAGGATTAATCACCATCATACAATAACATAATGATCTGATAACCTAGTTTAAGTGCGGAAGCATATAAATAAAGTAACGCAACAGTGTCAAACACCCTACGGTGTTACAAGGTACCAAATCTAAGTCTACATACTCATAAGTTTATTACAATCATCCCAAAATATATAATAGCAACAATCCCATAAACCAAATACCAAGCGGAGTAGCAAATATCTTCAATTACTTCAACAGACAACCTAACTAGAAGGTCCAGCAGTAGATTTCCCTTTTCCTGTAAAAAGTAAACAACTGAGAGGGTAAGCGAATGCTTAGTGAATACCAATGATTTTACACATTCCATAAATCCTTATGATGCCCCCAGAAGTAACACCGGTAACGCATACCGTATACTTCCACACGTACACATAGTACGCAAACCCGAGCCGCAACTCCTTCGAGATGACGCTCGGCATAAGAAAAACAATCAATCTGAGGCAAACGTACGATCGAGGATGACCTACTGCCTATCCTGACCACAGGGGTGTCAACTCTTGGTCATATAGCACAGTAACACCGGAGTACAGTTGCGACCCTTAGGTCCATCAATAAGATGCACAACAAAGAAACGGACATGCAACAAGTATGAATGTGCATCAACATATACGCAAGTTAGTAGAGTGTCAAACAAAAGTGAAACAACATGCCTCAGCAGGCGATGCAAAACATAAAGCAGATGCAGACATGTTAAAATCAGAGGTACTCACGGTGGGTGCGTTATTAACTTTATCCAAATTTTATTTCTCCTCGGGCTTTCAACCGGATCACAAAGTACCCCACTGTGGGTTAAACAACACCACAAGGGACCTGTAATTCATTTGTAACAACACATCATGTCAATAATTGTTTGAATCCATAAAACCAAGTTTTACAAGTTCTGCAATATTTTTCCCCATTTTGGATCCATATCCAAATTCGAACCACAACTAAGTTTGAACCCAACTCAAGTTCAAACCTTATCCTTTGAATAAATTTTGTTATTTTATGTATTGTCTATGGGTTTCATTCATAATATTCGAGTTTAGAGAGTGGGTTTCAATTTTTAGGCATTAAATTCGAATTTAAGGGGTTAAATTCGAATTTCCATTCGAATTTGAGGCCAAACTCGAACCCTATGGGTTAAATTCGAACATCATTCGAATTTAGGGTCCTAAATTCGAATTTAGGGACATAAACTCGAATTCCTTGATGTTAGATTCGAGTATATACTCGAATTTAGCTCAAAAATCGAGTTTGTTTCTTGCATTTCGACTATGTTCTTGGTAGTTTCGTGTTTGTTCATGTCTACAACTTAAATCCTTCATTTCAAAGCCTAAGAATCATGAATATGTCATGTATTATGCCTAGGTTTGATTATATTACGCATACTCTATCATATTCTAGCTAAAACACAAGCAAAATCGGCTTTATTCATGCAATAAATGTCAAATTCGAATTTCATGTTTTCAAAACCGAGATATATAAACTTAATTAGGTCGATTCTTACCTCAATTCGTACGAAATCAAGAATCCAACCGTAGATTGTTGTAGTACTCCTCGAGGTCTTTCCAACAACGTATAAATCTCGAAAATCGGCCGGTCGGTTTGTGAGATAATCTAGAGAGAAGTAGAGGGCGTTTTCTAGAGAGAGAGTCTAGAGAGAGTGTGAAAATGTGAAAATGAAAGGCTTTTAGCCTTTTTATTCAACTTTCTTCTTTTTTGCACATTTCACCCCTCAACTTAACCGATTCCATAAAATACTGATTTATTCTTAAATTTATCATTACTACTTCATAAAATAGCAGCAAACTTTTAAATATCCCCAAATATATAATAGTTTCTCATAATTCAACTTAATTATAACTTATCCACTTAAATAGATCTGAATTACAGTAACTGAATTCGAGGATGTTACAGGGGGAGATTGTTAGGCACAAAAAGGCCTCAGTCAAACTTGCTCTACATCTTAGGGGGAGATTTTTCAAACAAACCTGTTTGATGCACTAAAGGTATAATTTAAGGCCTGTTAATGCCTTATTGAAACCTCAAAAGTGATTTGAAATATAAGTCAAAGCTGTTTACCCTGTTCCATTCGTTGCAACTAAGGCAGATTGCCTAAGCTGTTCATTCTGTTGAACAGTCTGGACATAAACTGTCTACACTGCTCTACTCTGCTGAGCAGCTTGGATAAATTCTAAATGTTCTGTTCTTTGTGAATAGAACATGTTCTTTGTGAACAGGCTAAGCACTTTATGGAATATATTTCCAAGTCCTCATGTATTGTTTTGGGCTACAAGATCAGTTTACAAAGTCGAAGACAAAGTGGAAAACAGAAGATGCAAAAGCTGCCTACGCTGTTCTGTTACATGAAGACAAAGTGGATATTTGAAATGGGTGATAGACCATTTCTTATATCAATATGGCCTTAACAAAAGAATATAGATTCAAAGTTGACATTCCTCTTTTGGTTAAAGCCTTCTGCAACAGAGACAAAAAGGAAAAGACAAAGATTCTGCCACATGAAGACAAGTCTGCTTTATCAGAATGTACAAAAAAGTTTTTTTTGTCTTTTTGGAAAGACATCCCACTATCTCCATGTCCAATGAGGAAGCTTCACTGAGATTCTCAGTGAGAGTATAAAAGGAAGCTTTTAAGGAATGTGAGAAAACTAAGAGTGAAAAATTCAGATCGTGCATTGAAGTGTGTTTTCCATGCATGCAAGTCTGCTTGAATAAAACAGTAACGTGTGTCCAAGCTGTTCTTATTCAAGCTGTCCATCTGTGTCTTGTAAACAGTGAGTTCATCTTAGTGAGTGTTTTCATTGTATCTAGTCTGAGTGTGTCCTAGACTAGTTAAACATCTGTTGTATCTGTCATCTCAGCTTGAACCTTTCCGCAGTCAAGCTTGTTTGTAATTAACACTTGTTAATAGTATACACAAACATTGAGAAAAGAGTGTTGAGTTTTTAATTAGCTGTATTCACCCCCCCCATACAGCTTGGAACAATAAACTAAGGGAAACCTTTTGGGACCTACACTTTCTTATTCCCAAAAGCTTACCAAAGTTGTGTGTGTGATTTCTAACTGCTGGAGTTCAGAATCCGTACCATAGCAAGTGATTAAAGGCTGGAAATCATTCTCTGATTGTGACCATCTAATCATGGAGTTGCAAGGTAAGAGAATCCTTGATTTAATTTTGATTTTGTGTGTTAATTGCTAGTATGTTGTGGGAACTGTTGAGTAGCAATATTAGAGGTATTTTGATGTCAAAATCATGAGTTATGGTGGCTAGAATCAGATTGTGGAGGTTTATTACCTCCTGGGCAAAACAGAGGCTAATCACGAAAACCTGCAAATCGTCACGGTCACGATGGGAGGAGCGCGGTCGCGGTGAGCGGCACGAGAGGGACCACTGGCTAGGGTTCGGGCGCGGTTCTCGATATGAGCGCGCCCCGCGATGAAGGGAAGCACGGCCGCGATCCGGCTGGGGTGGGCCGGATTCGGTTTTTGGGCCTTAGGGCCTATTTGGGGTTGCTTTTTTGGGGACAATCAGCTGTTTTAATGATTATGGGATATATGGGGTTTATATGTTGAATTGAGATTAATCTGGTAAGATTTATTATGTGTTCAGGGACTAATAGAGATAGGTGCGAGACAGATTCTGATCAGCGTGTTAGAGATAGTATCCGGGGTGATCCAGGTGAGTACGCGAGTTCTTTTCAAAGGACCTACTGTTATCGAGTCAATATATGTGCATATACTATTATGATTGTGTTGTGGGCACTGCGAGCTGCCCCTCAGGTATGGTGCTTCCTTTCTTTACATGTGAATGTATATTGCTATGAATGAGATCCATTATAGTGATCACAGGAGCTGGGTAGCTCTGTTTAACCCTGTGTCGGGTTCCCATATTGTCACACCCTGCTACCCCGGTTGGCAGCGAGGCGTGACGAGTGCGGAAGCGTGACCATAATCATAATGAACGACCACTATATGGACGTTTTCAAAGAAATACATCGATATAACTTTAAAAGGTAGAAATGTTTTACATAACCCGTAAATATTAAAGAGTAGTTCACAAGGTACAGAGATTTGAATACATAATTAAATTATCCAAAATAATGCAAATAAATCTCCGACGGTTTGAAAAAGAATGCGACTCCTTAAGTGCGGAAGCTTGAAAGTGGTTACTTCTGAAGGCATACTTGCCTTAATTACCTGAAAATACATGCTAAAATACGTCAACAAAAAATTGTTGGTGAGCTCATAGGTTTACGCGAAAAGACCAGTTGTATGGACATTATCAGATGAGTTGAATTTATAAAATCATAAATTCCGTGTATGTATTACATAAACCATCATGCAACCGAAGCTTAATTAGAATGAGTTTGCCCTGTGCAGTATTCCCATACGTAATACCGTGTGTTGAATATATATGCACTCGCTGTTAGCCGAACCGAGCTAACACGAATGGGGGACATGACTCCCAATAGATCTATCCACAATATACTCGCGCTTACAAATAAATGCAATTAACGGTTCATGATATAAGGGCTGATGGAATCCGAACATGTAATACATATAAGAAATAAACAGTTTTGATGTCCATATGAAAACAGTGCATGTATTTCCACCCCAATAGATAGTGAAAAATAGGGGCTATGAAGACTCACCGAACTAGTGATGGCAAAACTACGCGCAAAAATGCAAATGTGCGTTGGTTGATGGGTGATGAAACCGGAGGTGGTTAACCGAGTCCTAAATGATAATAAGGACTTAATATTACTAATATATGATAATATGTATATTTATAGATTTTTATGTCTTAAATCACCCAACATTACAAGTTTATAAATAAGATTTGCTTAAAACGTCAAGTTTATATATATATAATTTTCCAGCTTTTTCGGAGGTTTTTCGGCCTACTTTGAGGCTGTTTTTGACCAAGCTCCAAAATGTTTTAGACTTTGGTTTTCTAGGACATTAAACTACTATATACAAAGGATTTTTAGAATCAAGAACGGCCATTTTTCGAGTTGTTTAGGTTGGTGAAAAATCTCGTTAAAAACGCTATGTTGGCCATTTTTGAGCTGTCAAACTTTCGGTTTCTCAAATAATTTCTGGAGGTCTTAAACTTCAAAATAAATTATGAAAAATTGCAGATCTATAGTTAAGACATAGATCTAACTTTTGAGACAAGAATCAACTCATTTCGTTGGGTTATGAATTAGTTATGATTTTTCAAAGTCGATACAAATATTCTGCCGAAATTCCGTAGTTTATAAATTTAAAACAACTTATGATTCTTGTTGTTTATTTAAAGACAACTTGTTTAAAAGCCATAATAGTTATAAAAACACATATATATCACATGTTTTCATAATATTAACACTTTTATAATGTGTTCATATATTCATAAACACATTTAAAGAAACAACTTAAAAATAAAACTAGAAACTTATAAACTTGAGTTTTTATGAAACTTGTTGTTGTTGGTGATTATATATATTATGCAAGACTTATATAAACATAAATATATGATGAAATAAGTTAGTATTTACTTACTTTGATGTATTTGGAGTATGAAATTGAGAAGAAGTTGGAACTCTTGCAAGATTTGAACCAAGAACACTTGAAGTTCACCAAGAACACTTGAATTTCACCAAGAACACTTGAATGAAAATGTTTGTAGTGTGTGTGTGTGTGGGATCCGGTTTTGAGAGGAGAGAAAGAGATATTTTGGTGTGAAAATAATGAAAAGGAAGCCCTCTATTTATAGGCAAAGTCTTGGTCTTTCAAATGGAGGTGGAGTGTAAGATCATGTTGAAATGAAAGGAGAATGGGGTGTGAAAGATTTGATTATGAAAGGTTATGGAGTTGGGAAATAAAAAATTGAAATCAAATCTTGGGTAGTACTACCCTATGACCAGATTTTTATGGATTATTTTCATGTATTTATATATATTTTTTTTTGTATAAAAGTATTTAGAATGTATTCTTGTATTTCCCTTTTCTTGTAAATTCAAAAATACTTTTGAATGCATTGTTTTAATGAATTGTTTTAGTCTTGCATAATTAATGTTAAGTAATTGTATTAGTGTATGATTAGTGTCACTAATCATAATTTAATTATGTACTTAGTTGAATTAATCCCTCATATCGTAAATCGATCGGATTAATTGATTTTCCGATTCATCGCACTGATGAATTTGATTCTAATTGAGTTGAATTTTCTAATAAACCTTGTTAATCACTAGATTAATTTCTAATGACCACTGATTAGGCTATAATTGACTATTAAATACATATTAGGTCATTGCTGCTAACCTGGTTTAGTGCCGGATGTTACAGTCTCCCCCTGTTAAGGGAATTTCGTCCCGAAATTAGCTCGTGTTCTCCACTGCTTGAGTATTTGAGAACAGATGAGGGTATTTTTCTCGGAATTGGTCTTCGCGTTCCCACGTAAACTCAGGACCTCGCTTAGAGTTCCATCTGACTTTTGTTATTGGGATCCGGCTGTGCTTTAATTTCTTGACTTCTCGGTCCATTATTTCCACGGGTTGTTCAATGAAGTTCAACTTATCATCTAGCTCTATCTCGTCCATAGGTATAACGAGTGTTTCATCAGCCAGGCATTTCTTAAGGTTGGATACATGGAAGGTATTATGAACGTTACTAAGCTCTGGGGGCAGATCGAGTCGGTAGGCTACCGGGGAATTCTTTTGGAAATCTTGAATGGTCCGATATAACGAGGATTGAGTTTTCCTCGTTTCCCAAAACGGATTATGCCATTCCAAGGCGAGACTTTCAGCATTACCTGATCTCCCTCCTGGAAATCCAAATCCTTCCGTTGAACATCTGCATAGCTTTTCCATCGATCCCGTGCAATCATTAATCGGTTCCTAATCTGGACTACCTTTTCTGTAGTCTCCTGGATGATCTCATCTGGGCATCTCCTACCTCAACCCAACAAAGCGGTGACCGACAATTTTGCCCATAAAGTGCCTCAAATGGAGAAGTTTTAATTCTCGTACGATAATTCCACTAATTCAAATGAGTATCTCAACATTTCCCAAAATCCATTACACAGGCTCTTATCATAGGTTCTAGGGTTTGAATCTTTCTTTCATTTTGACCATCGGTCTGATGGTGATAGGTGGTATCCATGTCCATGTTTGTACCCAACACTTATTGTAACGATTGCCAAAAGTCTAGATGTGAATCTGCTATCCGTATCCGGAGACAACTTCCTTGAGGTACGTTTGGACTCGCTTATTCATCCTGTTGTTCTCCTTGATTGGTAGGAGTGCGTGGATTTTGTTAGGCGGTCGACTATTACCCAAATGCTTTCTGATGTTGGTCTTAACTTTGGAGCATGTTAGGATTTTGTTGACATATGTGGCAATGTCATCCTTCATGATAGGCCACCCGTATAGCTCCTTAAGGTCATGATACATTTTATTGGATCCTGGGTGAAAAACATATCTTGATTTGTGTCGGTCATCTGTAACCAGCTTTCTTACTCTATCAAAAACAGGGTAACCAGACTCTATTCATGAAGTATCGATTTTTACTAGCCCTTATCCTAAACTATTTATCCACTTGTACTCTCAACGACTTAGCTCATTAGTTTTCCTCAGGTGATAACGAATTTTCACGGTTGCAATTACTTATTAGTTCCATCCAACGGTACAACTTCATATTTTACTCTTTCTGGTTCAAGATGTGCTGGATGCTCTTATGGTGTGTGAATACAATACACTTCATACCGTACAACTAATGTCTCCAAGGATAAAGAATACTGCTTCAAGATCCAGATCATGCGTTGTGTAAATCACCTAGAGAACCTTAAGTTTTTCATAAAGTATAAGTTATGACCCTATCTTTCTATATCAACTCATTGTGTGAAGCATCACAATAATCTACGAATTTCTTGCTTCTCTTGGATAAAATAAGCGCGCTACACAGGTTGTGCTTTAATAACTGATATGATGTCTCCTGATCCTCGCCCCAATCATACTTAATGTCTTTTCAGGTCAGTTTTGTTAGAGCTCTGGTGAACTTTGAGAAATTTCTGATAATTGCTTATAATAAGTGGCAAGTCTTAAGGACCGTCGTATCTTTATAGGGGTTCTAAGAGTTAACCAATTTCTGATAGTCTCGATCTTGGCGGGGTTAACTTGGATTCCTTTACTATTGATCACGTGACCGAGAAATCTTACCTAACTTAGTCAAAAGTCAAACTTAGAAAGCTTGGCATGTAGTTATTCTTTTTTTTTTTTTCAACAACTCTAGAATCAGTCTTAAATGTTTGCTCTTGCTCCTCCTTATTTCGTGAGTAGATTAAGAAGTCATTCAAGAATACAATCACGAATTTTTCTAGATAAGGTTTGCACACCCGATGAGGTCCATGAGTATCGTTGGGGCACTGGTTAATCCCAACGACATTAATAGGAATTTATGATGACCGAAACGGAATCTGAAGGCTGTCTTTGGAACATCTTTATTTCGAACTCTAACCTGATGATA
Source organism: Centrapalus pauciflorus (assembly GCA_020465985.1). Taxonomy (NCBI): domain Eukaryota; kingdom Viridiplantae; phylum Streptophyta; class Magnoliopsida; order Asterales; family Asteraceae; genus Centrapalus; species Centrapalus pauciflorus. Next base: position 20,595 of record JAANYP010003075.1, read on the forward strand.
ACCAGACCTTAGGTCGATCTTCTAATAGAAGCTTAATTCTTGTAGTTTGGTCAAACAAGTCATTGATCCTTGTGAGCGGGTGTCGGTTCTTTTAGTTTATCTAACTCTTAGTAATTGATGCACATTCTGCAGGTTCCATTCTTCTTCTTTATGAACAAAACTGGAGCTCCTCTAAAGCGAGGAACTCGGTTTGATAAACCTTTTATCTAAGAGCTACTACAGTTGGTTGGACTATTCTTACACTATGATGGGGCTAATCGGCATGGTGCTCGAGCCACTGGTACCGCACCTGATACTAGGCCGATTTTTTTTTTTTTTGAATCTGACTTGCCTCAATGTTGGGAGTTCAGGTAAGTGTTCTGGAAAAACTTTAGCGTAACCATAAATAATAAGAATATTTTCGAGTCGTTTTCCCTTTGGCTCCCTCTCTATTAACACTTCAGGGTCCTAATGCTAGAGATGATGCTTAATTTGGTATTTCTTGCTTTGCATTGGACAGTAAGGAACTTCTTATTGGCTAAAGGTATATGAACGGTGTTCTTGTTGCATACTATTTCCACACGATTTTCGGTAGCCAGTCTATGCCTATGACCACGTAAACACTTCCCAGTTTGATGGGTAACAAGTCTGTTTCAAAGAGTCGGCCTACTAATTCTAAGGAGCATCCTCGACTTATATTATTTGTCTTAAGCGTCTCACTGTCATCAACCTCAATAGCATAAGTAGCACTTAATGGAATTTATCTGCTTAGTGAACTTAGTGGATATAAAGCTCCTATCAGCACCAGTATCAAATAGTAGAAATGCATAAGTGGTATCTAATGGGGTAAGAGGATAAGTCTACGGGTTTGAAATTTCTTAGGCAGATAGTCACAGCTTTATCTTCTCCTACGCAGAGTTGTAGTTAAAACTTAATTCCTCATAAAAGTTCTTGATACTTAATCTTTGTATATGATATGGTCAGAATTTTCGGATAAATTCTTAAGCCTTATATACCCTAAGATATATCAGATAGTATAGCCTAGATAAATACTATTAAATGGTAGAACGGTACTAAGTATGAGATGCCTCTGGGTTTCCTCGTACTCCAAGTGTTAAGTTGTTGGGTTAGTTCTAGATTATGGGCTTTGCGCTCTGCTAGGCGCTGTCACAATTTGTCTATTCCGTCTTGTTGAATCGCTTGGGTGTTCTGGTTGTCCCAAGGTATATTGAGGGTTTGTATTGTCTCCTACTTAATCCTTGCAAAGATCTCACCGACCTCTTGGTGGATTTTGTCGAAATTGGAGAACGTGTCTGGCGGCCCTTGCCACCAACAGAGGCATCGTTTGTTACGTAGGTTTCTGGGTAAGTGTCGGCACTTGAGAGGAAGATGGTGTTCCGACTTCAAACTGGCCTTGGATCCCTTCCTCGTTTCTCCACTCTTGGAGTGTGTGAGGCATCCATCCCCACTTTCTTATGTTTGCCCGTTACTACTGCGACGGGCTTGGCTAATGGGTAGGTACCGGGATAGACTCCCGTTGTGCTAGTCACACCCTTTCATTAGGGGTGAATTTCTTCAATGGTCCATTGGGATGGTTTCTGAATAGGGTGTATGGTGGAATATGTGATGGTGATGGTGGAGCAATTTGTGTTGCAGGGCCACAATTGCCCTCCTTGTGCTTTGACGGGTCCATTACATCGTCATTGATTTAGTCTGGGTGGTTTCCCGATCCAAAGTATACCCAGTGTCACCTTGGCTTCTATGTTCCATGGGTGAGAATTCATCCTCTGAGTCAAAGAGGATAATAACCATATTGTTCGACATGTTATTGTCATCAGGGTCCATATATGTGTTCACAGTTCTTGAAGAAAACTTAGTTTTGTAACAGTTATAGTCTAGGTACTAATGCAACCTAGTTCACTATAACTATGGCTCTGATACCAATCTGTCACACCCTGCTACCCCGGTTGGCAGCGAGGCGTGACGAGTGCGGAAGCGTAACCATAATCATAATGAACGACCACTATATGGACGTTTTCGAAAATACATCGATATGACTTTAAAAGGTAGAAATGTTTTACATAAACCGTAAATGATAAAGAGTAGTTCGCAAAGTACAGAGATTTAAATACATAATTAAATTATCCAAAATAATGCAAATAAATCTCCGACGGTTTGAAAAGAATGCGACTCCTTAAGTGCGGAAGCTTGAAAGTAGTTACTTCTGAAGACATACTTGCCTTAATTTCCTGAAAATACATGCTAAAATACGTCAACAAAAATTGTTGGTGAGCTCATAGGTTTACGCGAAAAGACCAGTTGTATGGACATTATCAGAGGAGTTGAATTCATAAAATCATAAATTCCGTGTATGTATTACATAAACCATCATGCAACCGAAGCTTAATTAGAATGAGTTTGCCCTGTGCAGTATTCCCATACGTAATACCGTGTGTTGAATATATATGCACTCGCTGTTAGCCGAAGCGAGCTAACACGAATGGGGGACATGACTCCCAATAGATCTATCCACAATATACTCGCGCTTACAAATAAATGCAATTAACGGTTCATGATATAAGGGCTGATGGAATCCGAACATGTAATACATATAAGAAATAAACAGTTTTGATGTCCATATGAAAAACAGTGCATGTATTTCCACCCCAATAGATAGTGAAAAATAGGATCTATGAAGACTCACCGAACTAGTGATGGCAAAACTACGCGCAAGAATGCAAATGTGCGTTGGTTGATGGGTGATGAAACCGGAGGTGGTTAACCGAGTCCTAAATGATAATAAGGACTTAATGTTACTAATATATGATAATATGTATATTTATAGATTTTTTTATGTCTTAAATCACCCAACATTACAAGTTTAAAAAAATAAGATTTGCTTAAAACGTCAAGTTTATATATATATATAATTTTCCAGCTTTTTCGGAGGTTTTTCGGTCTACTTTGAGACTGTTTTTGACCAAGCTCCAAAATGTTTTAGACTTTGGTTTTCTAGGACATTAAACTACTATATACAAAGGATTTTTAGAATCAAGAACGGCCATTTTTTCGAGTTGTTTAGGTTGGTGAAAAATCTCGTTAAAAACGCTATGTTGGCCATTTTTGAGCTGTCAAACTTTCGGTTTCTCAAATAATTTCTGGAGGTCTTAAACTTCAAAATAAATTATGAAAAATTGCAGATCTATAGTTAAGACATAGATCTAACTTTTGAGACAAGAATCAACTCATTTCGTTGAGTTATGAATTAGTTATGATTTTTCAAAGTCGATATAAATTTTCTGCCGGAAATCCGTAGTTTATAAACTTAAAACAACTTATGATTCTTGTTGTTTATTCAAAGACTACTTGTATAAAAGTTATAATAGTTATAAAAACACATATATATCACATGTTTTCATAATATTAACACTTTTATAATGTGTTCATATATTCATAAACACATTTAAAGAAAACAACTTAAAAATAGAAACTAGAAACTTATAAACTTGAGTTTTTATGAAACTTGTTGTTGTTGATGATTATATATATTATGCAAGACTTATATAAACATAAATATATGATGAAATAAGTTAGTATTTACTTACTTTGATGTATTTGGAGTATGAAATTGAGAAGAAGTTGGAACTCTTGCAAGATTTGAACCAAGAACACTTGAAGTTCACCAAGAACACTTGAATTTCACCAAGAACATTTGAATGAAAATGTTTGTAGTGTGTGTGTGTGTGGGATCCGGTTTTGAGAGGAGAGAAAGAGATATTTTGGTGTGAAAATAATGAAAAGGAAGCCCTCTATTTATAGGCAAAGTCTTGGTCTTTCAAATGGAGGTGGAGTGTAAGATCATGTTGAAATGAAAGGAGAATGGGGTGTGAAAGATTTGATTATGAAAGGTTATGGAGTTGGGAAATTAAAAATTGAAATCAAATCTTGGGTAGTACTACCCTATGACCAGATTTTTATGGATTATTTTCATGTATTTATATATATATTTTTTTGTATAAAAGTATTTAGAATGTATTCTTGTATTTCCCTTTTCTTGTAAATTCAAAAATACTTTTGAATGCATTGTTTTAATGAATTGTTTTAGTCTTGCATAATTAATGTTAAGTAATTGTATTAGTGTATGATTAGTGTCACTAATCATAATTTAATTATGTACTTAGTTGAATTAATCCCTCATATCGTAAATCGATCGGATTAATTGATTTTCCGATTCATCGCACTGATGAATTTGATTCTAATTGAGTTGAATTTTCTAATAAACCTTGTTAATCACTTGATTAATTTCTAATGACCACTGATTAGGTTATAATTGGCTATTAAATACTGATTAGGTCATAGTTGATAACCTGGTTTAATGCCGGATGTTACAGTCTCCCCCTGTTAAGGGAATTTCGTCCCGAAATTAGCTCGTGTTCTCCACTGCTTGAGTATTTGAGAACAGATGAGGGTATTTTTCTCGGAATTGGTCTTCGCGTTCCCACGTAAACTCAGGACCTCGCTTAGAGTTCCATCTGACTTTTGTTATTGGGATCCGGCTGTGCTTTAGTTTCTTGACTTCTCGGTCCATTATTTCCACGGGTTGTTCAATGAAGTTCAACTTATCATCTAGCTCTAGCTCGTCCATAGGTATAACGAGTGTTTCATCAGCCAGGCATTTCTTAAGGTTGGATACATGGAAGGTATTATGAACGTTACTAAGCTCTGGGGGCAGATCGAGTCGGTAGGCTACCGGGCAATTCTTTTGGAAATCTTGAATGGTCCGATATAACGAGGATTGAGTTTTCCTCGTTTCCCAAAACGGATTATGCCATTCCAAGGCGAGACTTTCAGCATTACCTGATCTCCCTCCTGGAAATCCAAATCCTTCCGTTGAACATCTGCATAGCTTTTCCATCGATCCCGTGCAATCATTAATCGGTTCATAATCTGGACTACCTATTCTGTAGTCTCCTGGATGATCTCATCTGGGCATCTCCTACCTCAACCCAACAAAGCGGTGACCGACAATTTTGCCCATAAAGTGCCTCAAATGGAGAAGTTTTAATGCTCGTACGATAATTCCACTAATTCAAATGAGTATCTCAACATTTCCCAAAATCCATTTCACAGGCTCTTAACATAGGTTCTAGGGTTTGAATCTTTCTTTCATTTTGACCATCGGTCTGATGGTGATAGGTGGTATCCATGTCCAAGTTTGTACCCAACACTTATTGTAACGATTGCCAAAAGTCTAGATGTGAATCTGCTATCCGTATCCGGAGACAACTTCCTTGAGGTACGTTTGGACTCGCTTATTCATCCTGTTGTTCTCCTTGATTGGTAGGAGTGCGTGGATTTTGTTAGGCGGTCGACTATTACCCAAATGCTTTCTGATGTTGGTCTTAACTTTGGAGCATGTTAGGATTTTGTTGACATATGTGGCAATGTCATCCTTCATGATAGGCCACCCGTATAGCTCCTTAAGGTCATGATACATTTTATTGGATCCTGGGTGAAAAACATATCTTGATTTGTGTCGGTCATCTGTAACCAGCTTTCTTACTCTATCAAAAACAGGGTAACCAGACTCTATTCATGAAGTATCGATTTTTACTAGCCCTTATCCTAAACTATTTATCCACTTGTACTCTCAACGACTTAGCTCATTAGTTTTCCTCAGGTGATAACGAATTTTCACGGTTGCAATTACTTATTAGTTCCATCCAACGGTACAACTTCATATTTTACTCTTTCTGGTTCAAGATGTGCTGGAGGCTCTTATGGTGTGTGAATACAATACACTTCATACCGTACAACTAATGTCTCCAAGGATAAAGAATACTGCTTCAAGATCCAGATCATGCGTTGTGTAAATCACCTAGAGAACCTTAAGTTTTTCATAAAGTATAAGTTATGACCCTATCTTTCTATATCAACTCATTGTGTGAAGCATCACAGTAATCTACGAATTTCTTGCTTCTCTTGGATAAAATAAGCGCGCTACACAGGTTGTGCTTTAATAACTGATATGATGTCTCCTGATCCTCGCCCCAATCATACTTAATGTCTTTTCAGGTCAGTTTTGTTAGAGCTCTGGTGAACTTTGAGAAATTTCTGATAATTGCTTATAATAAGTGGCAAGTCTTAAGGACCGTCGTATCTTTATAGGGGTTCTAAGAGTTAACCAATTTCTGATAGTCTCGATCTTGGCGGGGTTAACTTGGATTCCTTTACTATTGATCACGTGACCGAGAAATCTTACCTAACTTAGTCAAAAGTCAAACTTAGAAAGCTTGGCATGTAGTTATTCTTTTTTTTTTTTCAACAACTCTAGAATCAGTCTTAAATGTTTGCTCTTGCTCCTCCTTATTTCGTGAGTAGATTAAGAAGTCATTCAAGAATACAATCACGAATTTTTCTAGATAAGGTTTGCACACCCGATGAGGTCCATGAGTATCGTTGGGGCACTGGTTAATCCCAACGACATTAATAGGAATTTATGATGACCGAAACGGAATCTGAAGGCTGTCTTTGGAACATCTTTATTTCGAACTCTAACCTGATGATAACCAGACCTTAGGTCGATCTTCTAATAGAAGCTTAATTCTTGTAGTTTGGTCAAACAAGTCATTGATCCTTGTGAGCGGGTGTCGGTTCTTTTAGTTTATCTAACTCTTAGTAATTGATGCACATTCTGCAGGTTCCATTCTTCTTCTTTATGAACAAAACTGGAGCTCCTCTAAAGCGAGGAACTCGGTTTGATAAACCTTTTATCTAAGAGCTACTACAGTTGGTTGGACTATTCTTACACTATGATGGGGCTAATCGGCATGGTGCTCGAGCCACTGGTACCGCACCTGATACTAGGCCGATTTTTTTTTTTTTTTGAATTTGACTTGCCTCAATGTTGGGAGTTCAGGTAAGTGTTCTGGAAAAACTTTAGCGTAACCATAAATAATAAGAATATTTTCGAGTCGTTTTCCCTTTGGCTCCCTCTCTATTAACACTTCAGGGTCCTAATGCTAGAGATGATGCTTAATTTGGTATTTCTTGCTTTGCATTGGACAGTAAGGAACTTCTTATTGGCTAAAGGTATATGAACGGTGTTCTTGTTGCATACTATTTCCACACGATTTTCGGTAGCCAGTCTATGCCTATGACCACGTAAACACTTCCCAGTTTGATGGGTAACAAGTCTGTTTCAAAGAGTCGGCCTACTAATTCTAAGGAGCATCCTCGACTTATATTATTTGTCTTAAGCGTCTCACTGTCATCAACCTCAATAGCCTAAGTAGCACTTAATGGAATTTATCTGCTTAGTGAACTTAGTGGATATAAAGCTCCTATCAGCAGGAGTATCAAATAGTAGAAATGCATAAGTGGTATCTAATGGGGTAAGAGGATAAGTCTACGGGTTTGAAATTTCTTAGGCAGATAGTCACAGCTTTATCTTCTCCTACACAGAGTTGTAGTTAAAACTTAATTCCTCATAAAAGTTCTTGATACTTAATCTTTGTATATGATATGGTCAGAATTTTCGGATAAATTCTTAAGCCTTATATACCCTAAGATATATCAGATAGTATAGCCTAGATAAATACTATTAAATGGTAGAACGGTACTAAGTATGAGATGCCTCTGGGTTTCCTCGTACTCCAAGTGTTAAGTTGTTGGGTTAGTTCTAGATTATGGGCTTTGCGCTCTGCTAGGCGCTGTCACAATTTGTCTATTCCGTCTTGTTGAATCGCTTGGGTGTTCTGGTTGTCCCAAGGTATATTGAGGGTTTGTATTGTCTCCTACTTAATCCTTGCAAAGATCTCACCGACCTCTTGGTGGATTTTGTCGAAATTGGAGAACGTGTCTGGCGGCCCTTGCCACCAACAGAGGCATCGTTTGTTACGTAGGTTTCTGGGTAAGTGTCGGCACTTGAGAGGAAGATGGTGTTCCGACTTCAAAAGTGGGATGTTACAATATTAGTGTTAATGTTTTTTATTGTATTTATTTTTTGTTTCCGATTGATTAAAAATATTAAAATTTTTAGACCTATTTATTTTATTAAAATAAGTATTGTTAATAATTTTTAATTAGATTGGTAAAAAAAATATAAACAATGACAAAATGTATATTTTAATTAAAGTTAATAGATAAGTAACAATGTTGAATGTAAACCTTGATAATAATAACTAATTTTAAAAAATTGAAAGTTTAGGGACCAAATTTAAAATTTAATATAAACTACAGGGACTGTTTTTGTAATTATTGTAAAGCGTGAGGCGGCATAGTGAAACACCAAAACGGTGCGTTTCACTATGCTAAATGTTGGTTATGAGAATGAGAATGAGAATGAATGTGATTTTTTGATTAATGACTTATTCTAGAATATTTGGAGGAGAACTAAATTTATTAACAAATATGAATTCGTATATATATGAAAGAAAGTTAAACTGGATTATTAATTTTTAGGAATTTTAATCAAATTTCAAAAGATACCATTATTTAAGGATATTTAATGATTATTTTTTATACTAAATGAAAAATTAAATGTATCATGAAAAGTACTATGATTATTCATTTATCATAAAATCTGTGAATCCTTTTCTATAGATAAGACACAAATGTTTGACATGAACTTTGTGAAATTTTTCTAAATTTTTATGCATTTTCTATGTCAATTTATGCATCTTAAGGGTCCTATTGGTAAAATATAACACAAATGAAAAAATATAAACAATTAAAAATATGTTGGTTTTTTCATGATAAATCCTTAATATTATCTAAAATGTCTTATCTAGAATTATCTAACGGATGTATAAAAGATTATTGTTATTTTTAATTTTAAACAAAAGATTACATATTTACATGTTCTAATCATGCATTAAATATTTTAAATTCTATTTTTTTTCATTTTAAAACTTTTATATTAATATTAATGTAAGTTATGTTACCAATCCTAATTGCAATTGAACCATTTTTTTTCATATATAGCGACCTGAGTTTAGATTATTTATCATTAAAAAATAGAATTTAAATATGAAAAGGTAACAATATAATAATCTTTATAAAGACATTACTTTTGAATAAAATTGCTTTTAAATTTAAAAGAAAGCATGTTATAAATTGATTAAGCTGTATTATTATATAGTTAATAATTTTTTTTAAAATATTTATATCTTCGATAATTCTTTATTATAATCATAATATAACAAATTTAGCTTTATATTTATTTATATAACTTTAATAAATCATCGATGTCATTTTAGTATAATATTATTAATTTATTATTTTTTATAATAAATATTAATTGTCGTATTTAGAAAAACAAATATTTATCATATACACTCGTATGTTAGTCAATAAACTATCCTCTTATAATTAAAAATTGCAATGATTTCAAAACGGTAACGCTATTTAAAAATTTTAGTCGTAAGAAAACAATTAACATTAATTTAAAGTTTTTGATTAATTTTAAACGTTAACTATATGTTAGTTTATTACCCGTATACCACACGAAATAGTTAAATAGATGGTTTTTTAAACTTTATATAAATTTTTAAAATTATTATAAAAACAACAAATAAATATCAATATTATACCTAAAAAGATTATTGAAAATATATAAAGCTGATAACTAAAGGTTAAATACACAACTTAATTAATTTAATTATATTTTAATATTGAAATATTTTCAATAATCTTTTTTTAGGTATAATCTTTTCAGTTGTATGAAAACAATTAACTTAAAGTTAAACCATATAAATATTAATCTTATAAAAGATATAAGAAAAGTACAGTAATTTGTCATAGATATTTTTTTAAATATATATGAATAGCAGTTACTTTTTTAAACATTTTTAAATTTCTTTATTTATAATATTATATACTTATATTTAAGCGATATATAATTCGAAATTTCCAATTTTATTAACAAAATAATGTTTGTAAATATTTTAACAAAAAATCTATACATATAATAATAAACTAATAAAGGAGAACACAAATTGTCATGATATCACCACATTATATCTAAAAACGATAAATACATTTATTCTACAGGTCAGCAAGACAATGAATACATTAACAGATTTATTACGAATGTTTTTATGTCTCTCACGAATACCCAAAGTAAATGTATTTAGTCTTTTCATGAAGTAGATCATAATAAATAACATAAATATGCAAAAATAAAAATATATATGAAAAAAAAAAAACGAATAAGTAAACTGATAAACAAGATAAAAGTGTGATTCTTTTGCCATCAAATTTTTAGTAATGTTTTCAAAATTTTAATTTATAACCTCTTAAGTTGCATAATGTTGTCATTATTCATTTCCAAAATATCTTAAGATTGCGTTTGGTAAAGAGAATTAAAGAGACAAGAACGAAGATAAATTCTTTGGTTTTTTAGACCATGAAATTTGAAAATACAATAAAATTTAATTTTTTTTAATACGGTATCATGTTCACTTTTTAAATATTTAATATTCTTTATATAATATGTATTTATTTTTAATATATATCATTGATATTTTATGATTTTTTTTACTTTATAAATATAATGTGAAGTTTATAGATAGATTATAAATTTAAGATTTTCTTTTTAAGTTTTTATTTAAATTAGCTAAAAATTAATAAATGTTAATTAGATAAGAGTGACAAATAACTTTGATATTGTCAAATATTGGATAATTTATATATTTATTAAGGGCAAATCATAAAAAATAACAACTTTATAATTTTTTAATCGATAACAGTAACAGGTTTTAAAAGTTATCAATAATAACAACAATTTTTCTTTTTGTTATCAATAATACCAGTTGTTGACCTGATAATCTATTTACCAGGTCACCATTGCTATAATTGATAATACTCGTAACAAAATGAATAATGTGTGGATTGTTCACCAAACAAAATAACAAAACATAATTATAATTAAAATAAAATAAAATAAACAAAATAATTTTTTAAAAAAGGTATCAATAATAACAATAACTTTTCATTATCATCAATTATAGCATTGGTGACCTGGTAAATAGATAATTAAGTCCACAATTGTTATTTTTGATAACAAAAAGAAAAATTATTGATTGATAACTTTTAAAACATGTTACTCTTATCGATAAAAATGTATAAAGTTGTTATTTTTTTTATGATTAGCCCATTTATTAATGTTTATTAAATAAACTTTTTCCTAAAATCTCCAACTTGTTTAGTTTTTCAATTAAAACCCTTAACCATTTTTTATTGTCAACCAACAAAAATCATCAAAATTGAGTTTTATTCACCGATTGCATTTTGATGACATGAAAATTTATTTATTAAACAAAGAATCAAATCTCTGATGAAACCTCCACCCTCTAGGCACGTAAGTCGGGTTTGGCCACGGGTATGCCATGTAACATTGAACAGAAAATCAAACACTTTTAACAATTTAATTTGTATAAAAGGGATCCCAGCTACGGTTGACTTGAGGATGACAACGAGGACGATATGTATGATGTGTGCATGAATATGGTGAGAAATATATATGCATGATTTTATTGAGAAAGAAATTATACGTATACATATATTAATTATATGATGATATATAAATATATATAGAAAGAGAGAAAAAAAGGTTACATCAAGCTCCCAATGCCTAAATACTCACAGATTGCAGACTAACATTTGGAGAAGACGGCCTATTTATATAACACCTCAGATATGATTCTATTCAACGAGCCATGTTGGCACCGGTTTTCTTCAACCTATTACGAGCCCCATTTGCATCTTCACCATTTCCAGATGCAGCAGTTGATGGTGCAGTTTCAGTCGCCTGTGGAGTTGCCGCTGCCTGTCATTTCATGCATTCATTCACATTCATCATACAATTTCAACGGGTTACTTTGTTCAAATTGCAAAACTAACACTACGTGCAAAACACAGAGTAATTTTAGACAGATTACAATCATTTTTTAGAATGAAACTATTACGTATGAAGTTTATATAAGCAAGTTTAGTGGTTGATTTGAGATAAAACTTCACTATCGTTTAGAAAAAAAAACCCATTCACTCTATTTCCAATCGTGATTTGCATGGAGAAGAGAAGCATCTGCAACAAGATTCGTAAGATCCAAAGCCATTTTATGGTTGTCACAACGAATAAAGTGTTCACAAAAGATCATTTGTCTCTCTATGTATATGTATGTACATATACACACACACACCATTTTACCTAAAACTGGATTGAGTTGACTGCATTTTATTCTAAAAGGCAAAATGTGTAAAATTCAAGTAGAACAAGTCCAAAGTGAAATCAAATGTTTATAATATTCTGAACTGTTTTCTTAGAAGAATAGATTATAGCTTTAGCAATCTCACATTTAATGTACTATATATTGGAGTAGTTAATTTCAAAAAAAAACAAAAGGCAAAAACTGTCGATATCCTGTTTTAACTTATTAGTTGTTACCCAACTAATAAGGTATAAATAGGAATATGAATCATATAATATAATCAATGGTTTATAAGGAAAGCAGAAAACTCACAGGAGCGGGTTGAGGCCTTTGGATCGATTGTGACATAACTAATTGAAGAAGGTCAAAAGCCCTTGTCTGACTATAGCTTAAAACTCTTTGGACGTAAAGAGAAACAGAATCTCCAGCCCTGGTCTTCAGTTCCGCCAGGGTACGATCAATCTCTGGTTCATGCTTCGAAAGGTATGGTTTCACGAAGGACTCATAAATATGTTTTGTTCCCTGAAACAATCCAACCAAAATCAATAGATTTGATGAAGATCAAGTTAAAGTTCAACAAAGTTCATTTATTTAAACACAAGCACAATAAACGTCACCACCTTAGTTTTAGGGTACCACAAGTATACGCAAATTGCCAGCTTTAATTCACCATACATGGGGAGCCTACAACAAAACAAAGCCGTAAAAAGCCAACGATAAAGTACAGCTATAACTGCCATATGATTCAAACATCCATCTTCAATAAGTGCTTACCATGAAATTAGTGCATCACCAAATGGATCCCAAACAGTCATTGCAGCAATTAAGATCCTGAAGACATTTCCCTAAGGTTTTAGGAACTAAACTTGTAAGTAATAATTTGTCTCTCAACACAAGTGACATGATTAATATTATACCAATATTGGCACCAAAAGCGAAGGTGTTCCAGATCTGGTTTATTCTTCTCTATACATTTGAAGCATTCATAAGCTGGATATGCATATGCAAGCAGCAACCTGCATATATAATTAATACCTCATAATCAAAGAAATCTTGCCAAAATTTCCATATACAGAAAAAGATCATTTGATCAACATACACAAGGAGTCGGTTCAGCAAAGATCCAATCATCTTGCCCTGTCACAAACAATTCGGTGATTAAGTGGTTGAACCCACAATAAAAACAGGTCCATAACCATAATACGATCAACTAACAAGAAAAATAAGATTCAAAATGCACAATCAGTGTAACTACACAGTGCAGTCAAATGAATGATTGTTGGCTGTTAGTATTAGATATTCATATGAATCAATAACATATGGTAATCCTTACAAAATAAGGATAACAATGAAATTTCCTGAAAGATTCTTTGCTATCCAGGTATTTTAAATATTATATTAGTAATCAAGCTTAGTGTTGTATGTTCCAACGAAATTCTAAAACTAAACCACAAACTTTTGAATGTTGCATTTTATTTTAGAATAATGTTTTTATGGAAAATCAATTAATGTGATTACTTTGGCCTTAGACATAGCATAGAACTCTTTTCCTCTTCTTCTTCCTTTATTCCATTCTTTTCTTCGGCAAAAAAACAAATAATGGATTCAATCAAGTGCAGTGTTTGTAAAGTGATGAGACACAATGTAACTACCTTACTTTCAATTTTTGAGCATATAGCTTCAACAAGGAAGGATTTACTTCTCTTATTTTCAATTAATCATAAACTAATAACGGAAAACGAAAATTCTACAAACATTTTCCCCCTCAACAGTCCTCTAGGACCTCAATTCCACAAACAGTAACAATTCTATGTGTTAGTTTCACATAATGTGATGAAAAATGTTTAGATATTGAATAAATGATTAAAAACTACCAAAATTAAATGAATGGTTGTAGTTTTCAAAAAAATTGCAAATGAAGAAAGCATTAAATTAACGAAAGCCACAAGCATCTAAACTAAAATTGCAATTTTTTCTTCAACTTACCTGCACGATCGACATTTAAATAACACCAGTAATAAAAAGCGAAAGTAAAGTTATAACTTATAAGCCAATCGTATGACCAATTTTGCAACACATTTTTAAACTATCATCTTTTGCCACATTTTCCGTTTATTTTGATACCTAATGTACGTTCGATTTATCATCATATCGGCATTTCTAAAAATTCTGCCAAATTGGCCGCTTACGGATAACGATGCTTCTAAAATAACCGTTCACAGATCACGTATTCATACAGAACAACAACAAAAACGAATCACAGACAAACATAGAAACTGACTACATGATGAATTGAAATTTCGATTAATAAATGAGATCACATAATGCGAACAATTAATGATTCATGCAGTCATCCAATACATAAGCACTAAAGAAGTTTAAGAATAAACTGAAATGATCTTACGGTTTATTGAATATCTGAAGGAATTGAAGAACGTTAATAAAATACGATTCAAAGAAGGCGATACAGCGACGCCGCCGTTAAGCAACGGCAAACCGTTGCGACGGTCGACGGTGGAGAGAGAAACAGAGAAACGATCAGAGTCGTTAGAGAAAAGTTTCTCTGTATCTATGTTTTGGATTTTTGATGTCATAAACATATATTTATAGTTGTCGAAAATAATATCATTCAACCACCTAAACAAAAAAATGGTCCTCCATCCAGATTTCAAGCCTTTTCAAATGTTGGAAAATGAACGGTTTACGTCCATCCAAGCGCACTCTGATTGGTTAAACCATTAAAAATTCATTTTATTTTTCAACGACTCTTTCCTTAAGAAAACAAACAAACAACCTTCAAGGTGACATTTGTTTCACGGAATGTAATTATAGTGGCGTTTGTTTCACGGAACGTAATTCGACGGAATTTGAATTTTAGTTATTAATATGGTTGATGGTAATGGTAGACAATAATTTTTAGTATTAGTTAGGGATGTAGATTGAAATTTAATTCATGTATGTGTTGGAATTTAACTTATGTATGAGTTGGATGAAATGACAAATTCCTATAAATAAAGAAATTTGATGGAAAGTACATAAAATCTAAGGTTGCGTTTAGTTAACGAAACTAGTCATTTTTCAATTTCAGTTTTCAAGTTATTCTTTAATTCTGACTTATTTTTATATCTCAGAATTAAAGAATAATAATAACATTAACTTGACAAATTTAATATCAATGTGTTTTATCAATCAAGTGATTGTTCGGGTGAGACTTAGGATATGTTTGGCAAAACAAGCTGGTAAATAAAGCTTGAAGTTGGAGCTAAAAGTAAAAATGTAAATGACGCATAAATAAATAATCAACTAAGAAATATAATCAACTAAGCTGATTTTATAGTTTTATTTTTAACAAGGTCAAGCTCTTTTAAATCTACTTTAATCAAGTTAGTATATGGTTCAGAGCTTATGTTTTAATAATCTTTAAGAAAAAATTCATGTACACATAACTTATGGATGAAAGATGAGACGTTTTTAAAACTTTAAGTTCAAACAACCTATAAATTTTATAAATTGCATGTCAAATATGTCCGATATCTGATAACATTAAAATGATATCATAGAATAAAGAGATAAAAGGATGTATCCTTTAAAAATATATATATATAAATAATAAAATGAGAAGTTGATGAATTAAGGAATTATGTTTTTGAAAAGAAAATGTTTAAGTAGAGAATATTGGCGCAGAACTGGACATTACTGAGCAAGGTATTTGTACTACTTGGTCATGGATCATGGATTACCAGCCCAACTAGATAATTAGATTTTGTGGGCCCACACAATATATACACACACATATATTAAAATTTTAATTAAATAAATTATAGGGAAAATTACCAAGAAAGGTAATATAGAATACAAAATTTGACAATAAAGGTATTGTAAAATTTTTTTTGCCAAGAAAGGTAATATAAAATTCTATTTTGGCCGAGAAAGAACATGAAATTCAAATTTTAGGCCAAGAAAGATAATCAAATATTATTCGCTTACCAAAAAAGGGAACATAAAATTACAAATTTACCGTCTTAATTTGTCATCAATACCCTTTTTTGTCAAATTTAAATTTTATGTTATCTTTCTTGGCATAAAAAATTTTACATTACCTTTATTGGCAATTTTTGAATTTTATATTACCTTTCTTGGTAATTTGCCCTAAATTATACACATGCGCAAATATGAAAGTTAAATACACAAATTTTGTCAAATGCACAAATTCATAAATAAAGTGGACAAAATTCTCATTGGATGTGTAAATCTTTACATGAAATATATAAATTTATCAAATTTATAAATTTTAGCATCAAATGCGTAATTTTATACATTAAATGCTTAAATTTTAGAGTAGTTCTCACGGAATTGAGAGGTTCTACCTATCGATTGAATTCAGAAGACTGAAGTCAAAAAAGGCTATCAGAAAAAAGAATTGAAGAAAGCGATGGTTCTTTAAACTTAAATCAGATGACAATCACAAAAGGAAAAGTCAAATACCTTAGGTTAATGTATTTTTTTTAAGTTTACATCAAAATGGAAATGGTTAGTAGGGTAGACCATTTCTTAATCTGTAAATTTGTATTTTATTTATGAATGTTATTTATTTGGTAAGCCCAGAAAGGTATACCCTCATGTTTTGTAGGCTATGCACCATATATAAATTTTTTGAATCTAATTAAAATTCTTTTTAACACTACTCATGATTTTCACAGAGTATGCAAGTGCATACACTGTATTACACATAAGTCCACCCCTGATACCCAATCCAAACGAACATGTACTACCACCCCGAGTAGCGAGGTAGGAAACTATAAATCTAGTGATTTTATATAAAAAATGACAAGTATGAAGAATTCGAAAACCTTGATATTTTGACTTGATGGAAAGAAAAGGAACCGATTGTTTTGGTTCTAGCCGCCATGACTTATGTTTTCCTAACTGTCCCAACTTCTACGGTAGTTTCAGAATGGGCTTCTTATGTTAGTGGTATGGTTATATCGCAATAGAGGTCAAAACTAAGTCCCGAATCGGTAGAATATTGCATTTTTTTGAAGAATCATTTGGATGGAACAACTCGAAAACAAAATGTAACGAAACTAGAAGATGCAATTGACGTCGATTTGGAAACAACTATACGCAACGAAGAAGTCGAACTTGGAATATCACCTCCAAATAAAGAAGATAACGAAGACGACAAATACTGTGAATCTGAATACCAAAAAACGGATGATTAATATAAAAAGGAACTCAAGATGGCGACGATTGGGAAAAAAAAGTTCACTACTTTTAATTATTGTAATTTGAATTATTATTAGTTGTTATTTGAATTATTAGTTGTAGTAATTTGAATTTTATAATTTAATGTATTCTAATCAAATAAACATATTTGATTGGAGTAAAAAGATATTTGTTTGGAGTTTTATTACTTTTATTATAGTTATAAGTTTATATAGTATTTTATCAATGTATAGTATATAAATTATAAAATTTTTTTTTGAAAGACCAATTTTATCATAAGTGAAAGCCCAAATGAAATATGATACAGAAAATGATAAAAAGATGGTCAAGCCGTGATTAAAAGACTAAACAAAAGAAAGATTAAAAATAAAAAAATTAAATTCGGAAATTTTAAAATCTGGGTTATCAATCCTAACAGGTTTGGATGGGTATACTTTTTTGGGTTAAATACCGGTTTAAATCCGATTCGGTTATTAAAAAATGGGTTTTCTGCCGGATCGAACACAATTCGGTTATTGTATAACTTTAGTCGGGACATGGGTCCAGTTTCTGTATGACAGACTGACGACAGTATGTGGCTTATGATTATCCAAAAGAAACCCCTACAAACTCATTACGATAGTGCAGTGTCTTTGTCCATAATTTGTAGCAAAAATCTAAGCCCAGCCCACCAATAGGTAATTACGAAGATTATAAAAAACAAAATTATTTGTTAGAAATTATGAATATAAAGTGAAAATTTTAAAAATGAAGCTCACAAAAGAAGATATGACTCTTAAAAAGATTTTTTAACTTTTTTTTTCATCAATATGTTTTAATTAACATTACATAGATGATATATAAACATCACAAACATTCACGCTTTCTAAGCACATGAAATCAGTTCACATACATGTACATTTATGTAATTGTACGGCCACATCATTTTTAAAAAGTTAGAAGATGTAAATGTATATGAAATTTTACATATTATCTTTATAATGTTAATTAAATATGTTTATGAAAAACAAAATTAAAAAGTTTTTTTAAGGTGTTTCTTCTGGTGCGCTGCATAATGAGTTGTACTCTCTCGAACCGTATTATATATGCATGTGTGTGTGTGAGATGAGGTTCGATGGAGAATCAATGCTTGTCGGAAAACCTAAAGGAACCACAATGCATCGCAAAAAAACATAGTGAATCAAATGAGAGAATTTTAATCACTCGTGTCTCGTGAGATTATGCACCACATGGAAAGATTGTGTAACACACGATAAACTTACGTATCACATGAGACGACTTTGATGCACGTGAAAAAGACTGTGCATAACGATCCCGCATGATACAAAATACCTTGTGTATGTTGTATAATAGCTCCAGGCCTCCAGCGTGATGTACATGTTTGCTTTTACGATGCATTGTGATTCTACAATGATCTCCAATAAACCATGGTTCTTCACTGAACCCACACACACACACACACACACATATATATATAGATATATATATATATATATATATGTATGTATGTATGTATGTATGTATGTATGTATGTATGTATGTATATATATATAGGGGAGTTCAATGGAAAACCACATACATCAAGAAAATCTCAGGAAACCACATGCATCTGATTGTGCGATGTATCGTATGCATTTAGTGAATAATAGTTTGGGTAACAAAAAGTAGTCAAATCAATTTGAAATTTATATTAAGTGAATATCCAATCAAATAATTAAATAATAAATGTTAAAATAAATTTAATTAATAAACTTTTAAATTTAACAAAAAATATATAATTTAGAAAAAGATAGCTTCTTCGTTTATCTTCATAAATCTTCATCCGGATTTGACATTGCGTCATGCATGCATCATCATGTTAATCGTCGGTTCGAACATTTCCAACCATGCATCATCATTCACCTTCATGTTCATTCGGATTTAAAACTAATTATTATCATGTGCATTCGAATTCTAACATTTCCGTTCACAAATCATCTTCAATTTTAAACATAAGTATTAATTTCTTGAGGTTTCTTGATGTATAATGATTTATAATTCAACCCACGTGTGTGTGTGTGTATATATTCATTCACTGAAAGCCATAGAAACGAGATTCATTTATTTATTATCTCTACAAAAAGTGACATCGAAGCTACAATTAAACTAATGGGTTTGGTAGGAAATAATTTGGGAAGCGCGCGTCAGTTTTTATGTATTGATGTTTCTTTGCATGAGTTCATCAGATATTGAAGGAGAATGCATCGGGAAATGCGTAGTTGCAGACGGTGATTTCTTCAACGACAAATGCCGTCATTCTTGTGAAAACAAAGGTTTTGAAACTGGTGTCTGAAAGCTCGGACCTCCACCCATGTGTTGCTGTGGACCCATCATTCACTGATCCATATATATCTTTCATTTCCTCAACCCGACCCGCCCCGCCCGCCCACTTATTCAATAACTTCTTCATTTGTAATTTCCCTGAGAATTCAAATGATTGATATATATATATATATATATATGCTTTTTTATTTTATCTGCTTTTTGTACATTCGTAACGATTTGAAGAATTGAAGTTGGTTTTCAAATCGTTTTATGATTGGTTTTATTTTTCACATTCTAATATGGTCTTACTTCGACCCGCATTCTCGATTCTCATGACCAATAAGCCCAATTTGTGATCACAATTCCTCATCCATCGAATGTTCATTTCTCTCGTCACGAATTCGTCAAAACTTGCCACTGTCACTTTCCATTCCACACAATATCATGTTAACACATATCTCGATGTAGTAACAAATAAAATGACAATGTTTAAATGGATTCAACCAACTACCTATCCACAACAATTTATTAGCAAACAACACATTACCACTTAATGCAATAATAAACAGTTAGGATACTCACCACAATAAGCCACGACCAAACCTCGATCATATATATCTCATCCGATACAAATTCCGTATATCTCAACACGTCCCAAACTCAACTATTGATATGCCGAAACCATGCAATCAATAGTCGAGTTTGGGACGTGTTGATATATACAGAATTTGTATCGGATGAGATATGATTGACGAGTGGCCGTCAGGTTTGACCATTTTTTAACTTGTTAAACATGAAAATATGCATGTGTCCTTTATATTGCCGGTAAGTAGTAACCATTTATCTTTTAAACTTTTATTATTTTATTAACAAAAATATTTTGAATAATCTTGAATTCTATAGTTTGGTTAAATCTTTTTTGTATTATGATACCAATGTAAGGTAAAGTTTCAAACAACACGTTCTCTAAAGTAATGTTTTACAAAGAAAATTCTCTACAAAAAAAAAAAAAGGATTATTATGTGTATCTAACCTCTTGAATGGTTGATTTCAAAATAATTAATAATTGGAAAAATTATGTAAAAAACCTTAAAAGTACAAAAAATTTCGATGAAGTCCACATTTCATTTTTTTTCCTGATAACTCTCCCAAGTATCCAAATCTCATTAATTCTATCATTTTTAACTTGCAACCGGTATAAAACCAGTTACAAGTCCACAAGTCCACGTGACACCGGTCGTTACTGATGTGTACTTCTAAACGGAAAGTATCATCCATTTTATGTCATGGCAACCTCAATTTTGGCCTTCGACTATGCTTCACAAACAACGATCAATTTATCTTAAGGCATAATAGAGGTACTTATGTGTTGTTGAAGCTAAGAACCTCGACAAACAACCTTCAATTTCGTCTTTGACTTTGCTTCCACTTCGTATTACAGATTTTTCGATGACTGTGACCGTCTTCGTCTACGCTTCCTTAGTTTTTGTTTAATTACCGTCTTCGTCTTAGGGGTTAGGGTAAAGATGGGTTAGGGTAAAAAAGTAAGAATATATTTATAAGTACACCTCAGCAACGACCGGTGTCACGTGGATAAAAAACAAATAAAGAACTCCATAAAGGATAGAAAAACTTAAAATTAGTATAAACAATATTAAATATTTATTAAAACTAAATGCAGATTATATAAACAATGTTACATATTTAAAAAGTAAATATAATACAATATTATTAAGGGTTATTATCGAAAAAACCATCCGAACTTTTATGATTTTTTCGGTTTAACCATTCAATTTTTTTCCAACCGATCAAATCACTACACTTTTTATTTTCTATTGGTTTAATCACTATACTTTCAAATTTATTGGTTTAGTCATTCATTTTTGACCGGTCAATTGTTGTTATGAATTAGAGTTTTTATCAAAAAAACCATTCGAACTTTCATAATTATTTTTCTTTAACCACTCTAGTAGTTTTTCGTGATTTAATCTCCAATTTAATTGATGTTCAGATTTTTGTAATTTTTATTATTATATTGCTCATAATATCAAATGATAAAAATAAACATTAATTTCAAGAAAACTGATTCTCTTTTTTTTTCCCATCATCATATTGCTTTTATCAACAATGATGATTCATTGATCTCTTTTGCTTCTTCATTATCATTGTGTTAATCCAAACAGATTCTAATCAATTTGATTCTCTAAGGTTTTGTAGTAATCATCAAGTTTGTTAGGGTTTGAATGTCTTAAAGGATCCTAAATATATAAAAACTAAAATTTTATTATAAAACTTCATAAGCAATTTTGAAACTTAAATTGGGTTTATTTTTTGTGTTTATAAAATCTTGAAAAAACATAAAAATAATAGTGAATAAATTTTAATTTGTTATATTACTGTAATTGATAAAAATATGAAAAGATATGTTTGATTACATTGAACTATCGATTCTCAGAGTTTTAATTTTTAGTTTAAGAGGATGGTGGTCAAACCAAAAGAATCTTTGAAGTTCGAGTGGTTTTTTCAATGATAAAAAACGTCACATAATTGTCACGTCAGCAAATCACCCATGATAACAGGTAAAAAAATGGTCAAAAAAATAAAAAATTAAAAGCTTAGTGTTTTGATCGGTTGGAAAAAAAAATTGAGTGGTTAAACCGAAAAAGTCATAAAAGTTCGGATGGATTTTTCGATAATAACCTATTAATAAAATCATGTTTCTTATCATTTTATTTGTTGTTATAAAATATATATAAACATTTTTAAAATGATTGATGAATAATATTTAAGACAAATAACTTTACTTTTCTTTTATTTTGTTATAAAAACTAATGTTTATATATATGGTTTATTTGATGTTTACATAAATTTTAGAATAAATTACATATATGGTCCCTGTGGTTTGTTCAAACTTATGAATACCAAAGTTGTAATGGTGGCCCCTCAAGTCACATTTTACTTGCAGAAACTGTTACTCTGAAGCTAAACTTGTGAAAATGGCAAAACCGTCATTTAAAATAATTTATTAGAAAGATTGACCATTTAGCAAGTATATAGTGTTTTGGGGGACCATCTATGAAATTTTTAAAAACTATGGACTATATGCAATTTGACATTATTAGACCTTGTAACGGTGTTTGTATATCGTACTCATCATTAGTAATTTATACAATTAAGCAAGCGTGATTAACATTATATCATAATTTTAGTTTCGCTCCTCTGTTCACTTATTTTTAACTTGTTAAACAAGAAACCATGTGTTCTTTTTATTGTTAGTAAGGAGTACACGTTTGTCTTATAAACTTTTGTTATTTCATTAGCATAAATCTTTTGAGTAATCTTGAATTGTATAGTTAGGTTAAATCTTTTTGTTATGATAGCAATGTAAGTAAAGTTTCAACTGACACGTTTTATAAGCAAGTAATGTTTTGCCAAAGAATTAGGCGTATTATGAAATAAACCAATATGTTTTTACGTTTTTTGCATTTTCGTCACTTCATGTTATTTTTTTCCATAAAAGTCGTCAAGTTAATTTTTTCCTTTTGGGTTAATGAAAAATGAATATTAGAACCCGGTTTTTCAGTTTTTAAAAACCCGGTTTAATAATTAAAACCGGGGTCTAATAGTCAAATTTCACAAAACTAAAAAAAATAACATTGAGGGACGAAAATGCAAAAACCGTGAAAACATGTTGGTTTTTTTCGTAATAAACCCAAAAGAATTCTCTACAAACTAAAAAGAAAACCATTGTTACAACAATAAAAAAAGGACTATTATATGTATCTAGTCTCTTGAGAACTTTTATGTAAAAAAAGAAATAATATGTATGGACGAAAACGCAAAAAAAAACATGAAAACATAATGTTTTTTTTTTTATAATAAACTCATTATAAAATACTCTTAAACTAAGTGATAAAGTGTTCAACTCCCAACTAGAATGAGATTAAACATACAAAAGACATTTCAAATTTTAAGTTGATTAAAACCTGTAAAATTAGAATTATGTTATTTCTTAACGTGAGGCTATAAAAGAGGTCTATGCAACAGGCTTTTTGTCCCATACAGGCATACAAGTGTTGTTGCCTTTGATCCATTTCCTCAATTCTTTATCTATATACTTTCTTACCCAGTTGCGGATCTAGGATTTTCTGTTATCGGTGTCACTTTTTAAAAATAAGTTTAATACTTAGAATTTCAAAATATTTTTAAGATGGATCGGATCACCGAAACGGATGGCCAACACAAAATTAACAAATAACAAGATTTTTTTGAAAGACCAATTTTATTATAAGTGAAAACCCAAAAGGCTCCCATACAAATCCATTACACGATAGTGCAGTGTCTTTGTCCACACAAGCCCAACCCACCAATAGGTAATTACGAAACTATAAAAAACAAAAAATTTTGTTAGAAATTGTGAATATATAAAGTGAAAAATTGTAAAATGCGGCGCACAAAAGAAGATATCACTCTTAAAAATATTTTTTTTACTTTTTTTCCTTAAACATGTTTTAATTAACATTACATAAATGATACATAAACTTCACGCACATTCACACATTTTAAACACATGAAATCATACATCACATAAATGTATGTTCACATACATGTACATTTATGTAAGTGTACGGTCACATCATTTTTAAAGAGTTAGAAGATGTAAATCTATATGAAATTTTACATATTATCTTTATAATGTTAATTAAAACATGTTTATGAAAAACGATAATTTTTTTTTAAATTTGTTATCTTCTGATGTGTTGCATAATAAGTGACACTCTCTCGAACCGTATTATATATGCATGTGTGTGTGTGTGATGAGGTTCAATGGAGAACCAATATTTGTCGGAGGAACCTAGAATAACCACAATGCATCGCAAAAAAACATGGTGTATCAAACGAAATAATTTTACATCACTTGCGAGATTATGCACACCACATGGGAAGATTGTGTATCACACGATGAAATTATGCATCACGCGAGAGGACTTTGATGCACGCAAAAACAATTGTGCATAACGATCCCGCATGATACACAATACCTTTTGTATGGTGTATAATAGCTCCAGTGTGATGTACATATTTTGCTTCTACTATATATATATATATATATATATATATATATATATATATATATATATATATATATATGTGTGTGTGTGTGTGTGTGAGTTCAATGAAAAACCACATAAATCGAGAAATCTCAGGAAACCACATGCATCTGATTGTGCGACGCATCGTATTCATTTAGTGAATGGTAGTTTGGGTTAAAAAAAAAAAGTAGTCCAATCAATTTGAAATTTATATTAATTGAAAATTCCATCAAATAATTAAATAATAAATGCTAAAATAAATTAATTAATAAACTTCTAAATTTAACAAAATTTATATAATTTAAAAAAAGATGCATCTTCATTCATCTTCATAAATCTTCATCCGGATTCGACACTGCGTCAGGCATGCATCATCATGTTCATCTTCCTGTTAATCGTCGCTTCGAACATTTCCAGCCATGCATCATCATTCACCTTCATGTTCATCCAGATTTAAAACTAAGTATCATCATGTTCATTCGAATTCTAACATTTCCATTCATGAATCATCTTCAATTTTAAACATCAATATTAATTTACGGGTTGACGAGATGCACATCTTCGTTCATCTTCTTCAAATCGTTGACGCCCATATTTGTTCATCATCTTCGTCACATGCGTGTTCATCATCGTCATTGTTGTTCATCTACGTAATCTATGCATGACTTCTTCGTCTTTGAATGTTGATGCATTGTTGTTTGAACCGGTGGTCTTTGGAGATGCGCAAGAGAGAAATGACAGTATGATGGTGGATGTCGGTGGTCTTTGGAGGTGCGCCGAGAGTGAGAGAGAGAGAGAGAGAGAGAGAGAGAGAGAGAGAGAGAGAAAGAGAGGGGGAGAGAGATGGAAATATTCGGAGAGGATAATTGGGAAGATAGTTAGAGGATGTTTGGTTTTGCGTTATGAACGAGATTATTAGCTTATTACGTTATAATAACACATATAATTGGTTTAAAATGTTTGGATCGCATACGTTAATAAGTGATTATTTGCGTTTAGAGTTAATCCCACCACACTTTTTCATAAGTTAAAAATTGTAGTTTATTTGCTTAATAAGTGATTATTTGGTCATTTTACAAGTTAAAACGCAAATCCAAACACTTTAAAAACTGATTATTTGATAATTACGATATCAAACAGCAGAAGCTAAACCAAACACTACAATTCTGACAGCATTTTTGTTACATCTATTATCTGATTATTAGTTTCCATAACGCTACAGCACTTTTCCAAAACGCTACAGCACTCTTTTAAATGCAAATAATCATATATTAAAATCATTAATATATGATTTTAATTCCTAAAATGATAATAAATTAACTCCTAATTTATTATCTATTTTACCTTTTAGAAGTAATAATTATGTTATTTCAAAAATGTCATTAATGATCCTTTATGATGGGTTGATGGTCATTGTGATGCATGTTGGTTTCTTGAGGTTTCCTGATGTATATTGGTTTATAATTCAACCCACGTGTGTGTATATATATGTGTGTGTATATATTCATTCATTGAAGCCATAGAAACGAGAATCATTTATTAACTCTCTACAGAAAGTGACATCGAAGCTAGAAAGTAATGGGTTTGGTATTGGCAAGGGTCAGTTTTTATGTATTGATGTTTCTTTGCATGACATTCCGAATGAGTTCATCATCTGCAGGTATCATGTTATGTATACAAATAAATAAATAATTAATTAATGTGTTAAATTATTATTTGTTGGAAAAAGTGTAAATTTTTCAAAGAAAAAAGTGGTTTTTCCATGGTTTTGGACCAAATATAATTATATATAATTGTGACATATATAATGAATATTTTGTGGGTTTGTATTCTCCTTGAAGAGAGGATTCCAACGATATAAAGAACGTCCAAAACGGAGCTAAGATGAATGAGATATCGATGCTCAAAGATTGGTGTTTGGAATGAAAGAAACATCTTCTAAGTGGGTGAAGAGAGTCCCACATAGGAAGGAAGATGAAACCAAAGTGGGTTTATAAGGAGGAGTGTTCAAAGCTATGGCAAGATTGTTTGTGGGTTTACTCCAATGCCTACCCGCGCGCAGGGGGGGTGCAAATCTTGGACCTCGAAGGCTAAAATCCACTGAATTCGTGTACGCCAACACCTGCGGACACGAATGCAGCTCCGAAAATTAGGGCTCGAGCGAGACAACTTTTTTACTCCGGGTGAGAGCAGGTTGCGTGAAAGCTGGCCCTGATCAGCGTGAAGGACAGGCTCAAGCTGGTCAACAGCTCTAAGCTGTTCGGGTCAAACCTGTGACCTGGTCAGCGCCCAAGCTGTCCTTGAGCAGGCTTCGGCCAAACACGTTCTCGAGTTGTTAATTAAATCAGCAGGTGACTGATTTAATGAGCTGTTACAATTTGGTTTTCAACACATAATTACTCATTTTAATTAACAATAAACCTTGTAATAATGGAGTGTTACAAAACGGTTTTTGTAATTAAAAAGATGATTAATTTGTTGTTTCAACTCCAATTTCCTATAAAATATAATTGGAGATTCAACACACAAAACGACTTGAAAGACTTAAAAAAATATTCTGGAAACACTTGAGATATTTGAAAGGTTTTACACTTTAACGGCAAGACGTTGCTGCTTCCAAGAACGAAGATCACTTTGAATTCACGTGTTCTTTCAGGCAAGTTGGTTACCTCCGGCAGTACACGCTGCTTTGGCTGTTGTACCCTGGGAAACAGACTTCGAATCTGTTTTAAGGGAATCGTGTCAAACACGAGACTCAGCCTTTATTTTCCGTATTGTAATTTACTTTCCGTATTATTATTTTTTTTATTTGTACTTTTAATTTCCGTACTTTATTTATTTCCGTATATTGTAATTTCATTTCTTGAATTGTAATTCGTAATACATTTCTTATATTTTATAATTGGTATCGGTACAATATCCCTACATTATTATTGTGTATAAAGTAAGAATTGAATTGGAGTCAAAGAAGGTAGCTGGGGAATTATATATATTACAGATATTGAAGGAAAATGCATCGGAAAATGCGTAGTTACGGACGGTGATATCTTCAACGAAAAATGCCGTCAATCTTGTAAAAACAAAGGTTTTAAAACTGGACTTTGCAGGCTCGGACCTCCACCTATGTGTTGCTGTGACCCATCATTCACTGATCCATCTCCTCAACCCGACTGCCCACTTATTAATAAATAACTTGCTTTGTATGTTTAGTTTTTAATGGAATCGTTAGTAGGTTATTCAAAGGTAAAATAAATGATCTCTTAATGATTCTATTAAGAGATAAACAAACATGGTCTAAACTTCATTTGTAGACCTAAAAGTCTATATATATATATATATATATATATATATATATATATATATAGAATATGGTTCGAGAGAGTACCACCCTTATGCAGCGCACCAGAAGGTACCAGCTTTAAAAAAACTTTTTTTAAATTTTTTTTTCATAAACATGTTTTAATTAACATTAGGAAGAACATATATAAATTTCACATACATTCACATCTCATAGCTCCTAAAAAATGATGTGAACACACACTTACATAATTTTGAATGTATGTGAACGTGCATTTATGTGGTGCGTGTTTTCATGCACTTAGAGTGCTCGGATTTGCGTGAAATTCACATATGATCTGTGTAATGTTAATTAGAACATGTTCATGAAAAAAAATTTCAAAAAAATTACTTTTAGGGGTGGTACCTTCTGGTGCGCTGCATTAGAGGTGGTACTCACTTGAACCTAAATCTATATATATATATATATATATATATATAATTTCCCTGACAATTCAAATGATACATGCATGCTTTTTAATTTTATCTGCTTTTTGTATATTTGTAACGATTTGAAGAATTGAAAGTCGGTCGTCTCAAGTTCAAATCGTTTTATGATTGATTTTATTTTTCACATTCTAATATGGTCTCACTTCTACGCCATTTAAAACTTAAAAAGACTCGATTCTAATGACCAGTAAGCCCTATTTGTGATCACAATTCCTCATCCATCGAATGCTCATTTCTCTCGTCACGAATTCGTCAAAACTTGCCACTGTCACTTTCCATTCCTCACAATATCATGTTAACACATATCTCAATGTAACAAATAAAACGACAATGTTTAAATGGATTCAACCAACTACCTATCCAAAACAATTTATTAACAAACAACACATTACCACTTAATGCAATAATAAACAGTTAGGGTACTCACCACAATAAGCCACGACCAAACCTCGATCATATCTCATCCGATACAAATTCCGTATATCTCAACACGTTCCAAACTCGACTATTGATATGCCGAAACCATGGAATCAATTGTCGAGTTTGAGACGTGTTGAGAT
Source organism: Centrapalus pauciflorus (assembly GCA_020465985.1). Lineage (NCBI taxonomy): Eukaryota > Viridiplantae > Streptophyta > Magnoliopsida > Asterales > Asteraceae > Centrapalus > Centrapalus pauciflorus. Next base: position 49,755 of record JAANYP010003075.1, read on the forward strand.
ATACAAAATTTCTATCGGATGAGATATGATCGATGAGTGGCCATCAGATTTGACCATTTTTTAACTTGTTAAACATGAAAATATGTGTGTGTTCGTTATATTTCCAGTAAGTAGTAACCATTTATCTTTTAAACGTTTATTATTTTGTTAACATAAATATTTTGAATAATCTTGAATTTTATAGTTTGGTTAAATCTTTTTTTTTATTATGATAACTATGTAAGGTAAAGTTTCAAACAACACGTTTTGTAAGCAAGTAATGTTTTACAAAGAGATCTCTACAAAAAAACAAAAAGGATTATTATGTGTATCTAACCTCTTGAATGGTTGATTTCAAAATAATTAATAAAAAGGAAAAATTATGCAAAAAACCTTAAAAGTACAAATTTTTTTCGATTAAGTCCACATTTTATTTTTTTCCTGATAAGTCCCCCAAGTATCCAAATCTCATTAATTCTATCATTTTTAACTTGTAACCCGGTATAAAATCGGTTACAAGTCCACGTGACACCGGTCGTTACTGATGTGTACTTGTAAACAAAAAGTATCATCCATTTTATGTTAAGACAACCTTCAATTTTGGCCTTCGACTATGCTTCACAAACAACGATCAATTTATCTTAAGGCATAATAAAGGTACTTATGTGTTGTTGAAGCTAAGATCTCCACAAACAACCTTCAATTTCGTCTTTGACTTTGCTTCCTCTTCGTATTACAGATTTTTCGATGACTGTGACCATCTTCGTCTTAGTCTACGCTTCCTTAGTTTTTGTTTAATTACCGTCTTCGTCTTCGTCTTAGAGGTTAGGGTAAAATTGGGTTACGGTAAAAAAGTAAGAATATATTTATAAGTACACCTCAGCAACGACCGGTGTCACGTGGATAAAAAACAAATAAAGAACTCCATAAAGGATAGAAAAACTTAAAATTAGTATAAACAATATTAAATATTTATTAAAACTAAATACAGATTATATAAACAATGTTACATATTTAAATAGTAAATATAATACAATATTAATAAGGGTTATTATCGAAAAAATCATCCGAACTTTTATGATTTTTTCGGTTTAACCATTCAATTTTTTTCCAACCGATCAAATCACTACACTTTTTATATTCTATTGGTTTAATCACTATACTTTCAAATTTATTGGTTTAGCCATTCATTTTTCACCGGTAACCTGTTTGACCGGTCAATTGTTGTTATGAATTAGAGTTTTTATCAAAAAAATTCATTCGAATTTTCATAATTCTTTTTCTTTAACCACTCTAGTAGTTTTTCATGATTTAATCTCCAATTTAATTGATGTTCAGATTTTTGTAATTTCTATTATTATATTGCTCATAACATCAAATGATAAAAATAAACATTAATTTCAAGAAAACTTATTCTCTTTTTTTTCATCATCATATTGCTTTTATCAACAACGATGCTTCATTGATCTCTTTTGCTTCTTCATTATCATTGTGTTAATCCAAACATATTCTAATCAATTTGATTCTCTAAGGTTTTGTAGTGTTCATCAAGTTTGTTAGGGTTTGAATGTCTTAAAGGAACCTAAATAAATAAAAACTAAAATTTTATTATAAAACTTCATAAGCAATTTTGAAACTTAAATTGGGTTTATTTTTTGTGTTTATAAAATCTTGAAAAAACATAAAAATAATAGTGAATTAATTTTAATTTGTTATATTACTGTAATTGATAAAAATATGAAAAAATATGTTTGATTACATTGAATTATCAGTTCTCAGAGTTTTAATTTTTAGTTTAAAAGGATGGTGGTCAAACCAAAAAAAATCTTGGAAGTTCGAGTGATTTTTTCAATGATAAAAAACGTCTCATAATTGTCACGTCACCAAATCACCCGTGATAACAGGTAAAATGGTCAAAAAAATAAAAAATTAAAAGCTTAGTGTTTTGATCGGTTGGAAAAAAAATTGAGTGGTTAAACCGAAAAAGTCATAAAAGTTCGGATGGTTTTTTCGATAATAACCCTATTAATAAAATCATGTTTCTTATCATTTTATTTGTTGTTATAAAATATATATAAACATTTTTATAAAGATTGATAATAATATTTAAGACAAATAACTTTACTTTTCTTTTATTTTGTTATAAAAACTAATGTTTATATATATGGTTTATTTGATGTTTACATAAATTTTAGAATAAATTACATATATGGTCCCTGTGGTTTGTTCAAACTTATGAATACCAAAGTTGTAATGGTGGCCCCTCAAGTCACATTTTACTTGCAGAAACGGTTACTCTGAAAGCTAAATTTGTGAAAATGGCAAAACCATTTATGAAATTTTTAAAGACCATGGACTATACGCAATTTGACATTATTAGACTTTGTTACGGTGTTTGTATATCGTACTCATCATTAGTAATTTATACAATTAAGCAAGCGTCATTAACATTATATCATAACTTATTTTTAACTTGTTAAACATGAAATTAACCATGTGTTCTTTTTATTGTTAGCAAGGAGTAGACGTTTATCTTTTAAACTTTTGTTATTTCATTAGCATAAATCTTTTGAGTAATCTTGAATTGTATAGTTAGGTTAAATCTTTTTGTTATGATAGCAATGTAAGTAAAGTTTCAACTGACACGTTTTATAAGCAAGTAATGTTTTGCCAAAGAATTAGGCGTATTATGAAATAAACCAATATGTTTTTACGTTTTTTGCATTTTCGTCACTTCATGTTATTTTTTTCCATAAAAGTCGTCAAGTTAATTTTTTCCTTTTGGGTTAATGAAAAATGAATATTAGAACCCGGTTTAATAATTAAAACCGGGGTCTAATAGTCAGATTTCACAAAACTAAAAAAAGTAACATTGAAGGACAAAAATGCAAAAACCGTGAAAACATGTTGGTTTTTTACGTAATAAACCCAAAAGAATTCTCTACAAAGTAAAAAAGAAAACCATTTTTACAACAATAAAAAAAAAAGATTATTAATGTTTTGAAAAAAATATATATTATAATTAAGTAAATCACATGTGTATGTGTGCTTTAAATTTGAAGACAATATAAATAGACTGGTATTAAAACTAATGCAAAATATATAAACATGTAATATTTAAAAGTAATATTCATGCTAAATTAAATAAACGAAAGCGGATGTATAAATTTTAAAAAATCCATATAAGAAGGAAAAAATACTTTTAAATATCTTTATGTATTTAATAAATATATGATTTATAAAAGAATATTATACTATGCTATGCTATAATAAATATACATTAATGATACAACTTTTTTTGAGATATTAATTATACAATATATAAAAAATGAATCAAATTATAATATATGTGCTTTTAAATATAAAGATAATATATTTCTTTTAGTAATTAATGTTATGATGTTTAAAATAGTTGAATGATATTGTTAAGGTATTTTATGGAATTTATTTAATTAATTATTTTTATTTAAGTAAAAAAAAGGATTTAATATATTTAAATATGATTAAGTAATTGACAATATAATATGTTGATATCATAAAAAACAGAAAAATAAAATTTATTCCATAATGTTATGAAATATCTTCATTGTTAATATACACAAATATAGACAAAATTTTCTCTGTGTATTATATTTAATAGAATGAATCCGGCTTATTAAAATTCAAAATAAAATCTAAAAACTTAATTTATTTAATCAGTCAAATCTATACTATATATAATAAGAAAACCATTTGGAGTTTCTGGACCATTGAATGAAAATAAATCAATGGTCCAGATTAATGACAACTCATAATTATTTATGAAATGTCTCTTATACCCTTAACTAAAATAAATAATTACACCTATGCCATATATTAATTTTTAGAAGTTACCAAATTCAACTCATAATTATTTATAAAGTTACCAAATTCAACTCATTACCTATATATGGATTATTAGGGTTATATTTTTGTCTCCAATGGGTCAAATGAGTATATTATAAAAAGTTAAATTACAATTGAAACTAGTTGAAAGTCACATAAAGTGTGTTCAAGTGCATATAATATAATTTGCCAATAATAGGCATGGATATTTTATGATGTTCAAGTCCTATCTGTATTAGTGACAATTAGTGCCACAAAAATATCAAATTGACACATGACGTAAAATTAGTGACAATTAGTGCCACAAAAATATCAAAATGATAAAAACAAACATTGTAAAATATAATTTTACAAGTAGGGTCTATCCGAAAAAAATTATTGTAATATTAATGAAGTAACTTAATTTAATTTACCCACGTGTCCGTGGGTCATGATCTAGTTTAATATAGTAATGTGTTAAATAATAAAAATAATACAGGAATAAAAATATATATAGAGAGAGTGACACATGTGAATAATAAAATTTTAAGGGCAATTCTATATGCACACTCCATTCGGTTGCTAATCACACACCCCCTTCTTAATGTGAAAGGAGATTAATTTTTAATCATAGAGTTTCACGTCATTAACAAAAATCATATGAGTAAGGGAGTGTATGATTAGTAAAAATTAAGGAAAGGAGGGTGTGCATATAGCAATGCCCAAATTTTAATTATAATATATAGATATATTGTATACGAGTTATTAAATTTTACAATAAAGACTATTTTCAAATAGCAATCTGATGAGCATATGAATGGATAAATAGGCCAGGTAAAAGTGTTTGTTGTGTGTATTACATTAAAGGTCCGTTTGGTTAAACGTAATGAACTGATAAAAGAATGAAATGGACAACCTAATGGAATTAACAATGTAATGAAATAAATCATTACGGTTCTTTGTCGTGTTTGTTTATATCATTGGAATGAAATGAGTTATTATTATACCTTGTTTGGTAGGTAGGATTATTAATAAGAATAAAATGAAATTGAATAAAAAACTTTAAAATTATTAGAATTTCATTCCATTCCTTGAGGGAATGAAAAAAAAACACCATACCCTCAAGGAATGAAAATTAAGAGAGGTGAAGAAATCACATTCCTTACATAATGATTCATTCCATTACCATGAGATAAACAGATAAATTTTTTTCATTCCGTCGTAAAGATTAATTTCATTCCATTTTTCATTACGGCGTAACAAACACTACCTAATAATGTTATAATGCACAATTTATAACGTTGATTTGAAACCAAACTTAAGAGCTCTTGAATCGAAGCACCACTTTAACCGAACAGAGTAAGTGAGCCATATATCGAGGTCTCCAATTGATGCCCAAACCATATTAAAATAGTCCTAAAACAACAAATAAAAGACCTCATGTTATAAATGTAAATGCCAGGTAACGAAATTGTTCAAAAAAAAAAAAGGTCACATGAATTAATAATAATTTTAACAATAACGGTGTCATTAAAAATTTTAGGCCAAAAAAAAATCATGAAATTCTATTTATGTCATAAAAGGATATGAAAATTCAAATTATTAGGCCGAAAAATAAATCATAAAATAATTTTAATTAATAACTGTCATAAAATTTAATTTTTTATTAACATGTTATAATAATATTTTAAAAATTGATTACAATTATCAATCAAAAATTAAAACTTTAACATTGGGTTTCAGAAAATTTGGCATACATTAAAGCGGTTAATCATAAACTTTAATTTGATGTTATGGATTTATACGGCTCTTGGACCGGCACTAATCATAAACTTATTAACATGATATAATGTAATCCCGTTTAAAAATTACAATTAAAAATTAAAAACGTGAGTTTAAATGATATGTAATACTTGACAATCGGTTTCAACAATTAAAATTTATTCCATGTAGGTTATTTACCGGTTTACATAGAATTAATAACCGGTTTCAACCGGTTACCCAATGATAAAACATTAATTTTCTGATTTTTAATTGGTTCGGGGTTTTCTATATAACGAAAAATTGTTTGGGGTTTTAATCACAAAAAAATGACAAGTTGCGGGGTTTTGCTTAATTATCCCTATTTAAAACACCTCTAATTAAAATTGAAAGAGAGTAGTATGATTTAAAATTTGAATTGAATATCGATATAATCAAGAAAAGAAAAAAGATATATATTGAATAAAAACATAACAAGAATACTATAATTAATTGGTATTATATAAAATATATACATGGTAATTAATTAATTTCATCAAGAAACTTGGATGTATGATGCATTAACCTTATTAATGCAATAAAAAAAGAGAATAATGATGATGGTTAAAATTAAATGTTACGATATACGCAAATGGGTATATAAAGAGGGATATATGATGCAATACTAACCTAAATTCAAATCAAATTAAGTAAATCAAAATAAAATAATGGCTTTCACATGCAGAATGTCTCTAGCCATGACGATTTTCGTGATGGTAGCTCTTTGCGTGACACTTGCTCCATGCTCAGGTATGATCAACTCAAGTTGTTAGTATTTTCGATCTATATATTTTCGATCATTTGATTGTATGGATTTATACAGCTCTTGGACCGGCATGTCTCGGACAATGTGCTGTGATCAAGGAGGGTTGCCTGAACCTTTGCACAAAGCTAGGATTTACGACAGGGGGTTGCACACCTGCGGCTTTGTGTTGTTGTCATAATTAATTAATTTGTTGGATTAAATAATTTGTTAGTTAATTAATCAAACTTCCCTTGATGTATAATTAAGTGAAGGTACAATTATTAATTAATATTATTAGTTGCTTTTAATTAAAAAGATTGTAAGATTATCTTCGTTATATATCAATCTTGATTTTAGTTTGCAACACTTACATCGACTCGACTAGCATTTTAATTAAGAAATTAATTATGTTGTCACGTTTTGTGTTACCAAATGATCATTTATTAAGACATATACATATGAAAAAAAAAAAACAAATTATACAATGTAAATTTGATAAAGGTATAATAAGAACTTTTATAGCCGTTAATCATTAGTTTTTCCATGAAGATTAATATTGGACCCAAGAATAAAGATGGACCCATAATTTTTAAAATTAAACATAAGTCGCTAAGTTTAGTTAGGATAAATTGGATTAGTTTTAGATCTGATGATATATGTTATAAGTTTATAATAATTATGTTATGTTGATTTATTTTATTAAAAACAATTTGGTTTAGATTTGATATATTGATATTGAATTATGATCTAAGCAAAACACTCTTTATCAAACCTCTTGTTTAAGATGCTCTAAGTTCAGCCAATACATTTTTTAATAATATATCGAGTTATTTTTAATATGTGCTTCGCACTTGCAGTGGGATACAAAAAGATATATTATAAGTGTTTCGGATTAAAAAAAATACCTTTTATTTTCAAAGTTACACAACGTAATTTTAAAATAAATTTTTATACCTTTTTACGTATACATTTGTATATTAATGTTAAAAGTCTATATTTACCAATAGTACCCTGCTTTTATATATAAAATAAAAAATTATCTGAATTATTAGATCATTCACACGATTTTTTTTTATGTAAATGGGTTTGAATGTTTTGATTATTCACAAAATGTTTTGATGATTTTAAAAGATTTTTTAATAAAAAGGTATGATTCTTTTAATAAAAAGTTTTATAAGAGTTATAAAAAAATTTCAAAATGTAACACAATTCTCATAAAAAAAGTTCATGAAAATGTATGATTTACAGTAATATTCAAAAAGGAAGGCACTATTTATATGATTTACTTTTCGAATGTTACTAAAAAAAGGGATGATCCTTTTAATGAAAATTCTAATAACATTGGCTTATACATAAAAAAACTAGATAGCAAAAGGGTTAAATATCATTTTGATCATTCAACTTTCAGATTGTCTCATTTAGCCACTAAACTATTTTTTGTCCTGATTTAACCACTAAACTTTGTTTAATATTCTATTTTGGGAAAAATGAATAAAACTAATGGCTAAAAGTCGATACAAAATATGATAGTTTAGTGGCCAAATTGAGACAATTTTCAGTGGCTAAATCAGTAAAAAGAAAGTTTAGTGGCTAAATATGTATACAAAATATAGTTTAGTCGCTAAATCGAGACAAAAATAGTTTATTGGTTAAATCGAAAAAAATCTAAAAGTTTGATGGTAAAATTAACACTTAACGCTAACCCTAATGAACAAACAATTATATATTAAAATAGATTTAGCTAAAAAATATTATTAAAAATTGTTATCTTAAAAATATCATAAAAACAGGTATCTTAAGAAACATTAAAAAAAATACATAACAGTTATATAACAAAACTTTAATTTTATATCGGAATTAGATAAAAACAATGTGATGATAATGATATATTCAAAATACGTGTTACGTGCCTAGTTGGTTCCATATTGCATCAACAACAAACTCTGCGTCCATTAATTTTAGTATTATCATTTTGTCTATTTTTTGTTAAAAATGTGTTCTCTAAATACTTATATATATGGCCAATAAAATTTCCAACAACTAGTTACCAAATGACGTGTAAATGTAAATTAATTTGTCTGGTGACATTTCTATAATAATATGGCTACGTTTTTAAAGATAGATGTAGATCGACTAGCAATACAAAGGATACAACACAATTCAAAGGATATAACACAAAACAAACATCCAGTAGGTTTTCAATTTGTATTCTCAAAAAATAAGGTAAATGCTATATTTGTAATATTATTTAGCATAAGCTCAAGCTCATAATAATAGTTACTTATATTAGCTTCTCGTTTAAGAGAGCTTATGGTTTTTACAAGCCGATGAGGAAAAAAAGTCACCCAAACACAACATATGAGCTAGATCGAGTTTGGAAAAATATAAGTTCAAGTTTACATAAGCTGGTGTCAAACATAGTTAATGTCAACACAACAGCTTCAAGTAACCAACTTTTCACAAATCATCGATGTTAGTAAATATGATCGGATCCATTACCCCACCAATTTTGGAGTTTAACCGAAACTTCAACCGTCCTTGGGTATTCACAAAAAAGATGTCTTCTTGTTTTCAAATTGTAATAAGAAAACTAGACAATGCTTGAAACAATTGTCATGCTCCTTTTTACCAAGTTATGTCTAGTATAAACTCTTTCGTTCTTCAATCTCAAAAGAAAATATTTATCTTATTAAGGAAAAACTTGTTCCATTTTAGGAGTTCAACTTCATGGTTAAAAAAAGATCAATTATACACTTAATCCTTGCTTGTTCTAAGTTCTCTTCTCTAATCCCAGTTCCATCTAACTTCGTTGGATTTTTTTTTGAACAAAACAGGTAGAACTAACCGGAAGCTTCGACAATGACATCACCCCCGCCTAGAACACCCGAACTATATATCATATTGAAATCATAATGATCCAACAGCTAGCAAGAAACTAGCAGCAATACAAGAAAATAAAAAAATAAAAAAAGAAGAAGAAGAAGGACAAACGACCCACAATGCCCAATTTAACTCTTTACATTTCGATCTACACTTTAACCAGAAAAAAACGGTACCGAGAATCTCCTCGTTTATCATTGAAGACGTGACTTTTACTTTATTGAACACCACATCGTTTCTTGCTTTCCACACACACCAGATTAAGCCTCCCACTATGGTCTCCTAAAATTGTCGCCTCGATTTCGATTTCCCCGACTTCGTTATCAACTCAATAATTTGATCCAGAGTTTGATGAGTCAATAATTAGGTTGACTTTAAACCCCGAGGTTCTTGATCTAACACCAATAACCTTGGGTATTTGTGTTAAAACAACTAGTTTAACGATTCGTGTACTGCACAGATTGATCTTCTTAATTAAAATATATAAACATATAAAACATTATAACAAATAAGATGAACAAAATATACAAATGATGTGGATTTTAACCACATGGGATGAACAAATTAGGATAATAACTTTCATGGCGGTCTCATTGATATTGTCTCATTTATTCATGTAATTATTCAACAATATCATTCTTTTTATACGTTTAAACTTATAAGGTTTGATGCTAAAAGTTCATTTTCTTGTCATTTTTTTATTTGCAGGTTTAATTGGGTACAATACAAGAAAATAAGATGATTATGTGGGCTTAAAGTGAAAAAAATATGAGAGCATGCAAGCGGGTCCAAAGAAAGTTCGAGATTTGAGCCTCTCCAAACCCAATACCCAACGGGCCAAAGTCCATTTTATATTTTAGGGTTTCGGTTGGATTATTATTATGATTATTTTATTATTATTATTGTTCTTTTTTTTTTGTTTTTAAAAGGAGCCGGATGAGGGACTTGGGAGGGGGATTATCATTATTTTATTTTTTTGGTTTTTTTTTGTTCTCTGGAGGCGTGAAGGATTAGGAGGATTAAGTTAGAGAATATTTTTTTTGTTTTCTGCTTGGGGGCAGCGCAAGAAAGGAGCAAAACACATTCAAGACTTTATTTTTATTTTTCTGTTTTTCTGTTTCTTCGTTGGCTGCGCAAAGATTAAAAGAAATTCAGATTTATATTTTTTTTGTTCTCCTTCTTGTTTGGTGGTGGCGCAGCAATAATTAAGCAAGAAACATTGTGTGTTCATATCTTTTAGGTTCATATGCAGGTACCAAACCAATAATATCTAGTTATTTTATTTATTTATTTATTTATTTTATTTGTGGGTTTTACGCAGCAAGAAACCAACACTATTTTTTGGATTTTTCTAGTTTTATTTGAGTAATTATGTTTAGTTTTATTTGTTATTTATTATCGTTAGTTATTAATTTAATTATGGGCTAAGTTTATTGTATTTGTCATTGATGAATGAACCCTAGATTTAGTTTAGTTTTTATTATTGATTGAGTTTTGTTTATGCCTAGTCGTGAACCTTGAATTATTTATCTTAATAATTATTGAGTAGTTTACTATTACATTGTGTCATGTTCTGAAATTATGACGTGCACGTGTAATTAGTTTTATCTTATCGTTTGCTTGTTCTGAAATTATGACGGTTGCATGCGGTTAGGGTAATCAATTATTCTGAAATTATGATAGTTGAAATTGCTTCTCTAATAACCCAGATAAAAGTTTGAGTTCAATTCACTAATAACGAAAGTTAACGTGTTTTGAATAGATTAGGTTATAATCGGATTAGTAGGGTTGATGGTCTATGTTAGCTCGAAATTTCTTAAAAACTCTATCAATCAATTGCACTTTTAAAAACGAATCAAATCTAGGGGGAGTGATTCAATGATAAATACATTTTAGTTATTTGACTCTATTCTCTTAATTAGTTAATTCATAGTCGTTTTAAATTTTCGTTAGTTACCTATTAATTGTCATTTTAATTTAAGTAATTTTTTTATTTTGTCGTGTCAACGGTATCCAAAAAAAATCTAAAAACAAAACTCCCTTTTACTCGTTTGCATTTTGTCCATTTTATTTTTGCTAGAATAATTTTAGTTGGTATAAATTGCATTTTCCGTCCCCTGTGGAGACGATCCTGGTCTTACCAGCTTATTGCTATACGATCGAGTACACTTGCCCGAGAGTTTATCGGTCGATTTGGTCAGATTAGAGTTTATAAATTTAAGACTGATATTTTCGTATCACGTTTTTGGCGCCGTTGCCGGGGAACAGTTTCCAATTTTACTACTTAGAATTCTTCTAGCATTTTCTTTTTAATCTTAATTTTATTTTTAAATTTTTTTAGTTTAGTTTTTAGTTTTATTTTACTCATTAAGTTTATTTTATTTTCTTTATAGGTTATTTAGTTTTCTTAGATTTATTTTATTTTATTTAATTAGTTCTATAATTCTACTTTTCCTTAGTTTAGTTAGTGCATGACCCGTAGATCATCGTCTCAACTCTTAGAACCGTTTCAAGAGCCTGAACGAGAATTCCACCGTCGACTTCGTCAACGTCAACCACCAGCAATCACGGAAGATCCTCACTTGGAGTCTGAATCTGAGCAGGAACCAATGGCTAATGAATATGATACCCCGATGTGGACAGCCCGCGAGAGTGCACCACCAGCTCCACAGTCTGCTATCCGAGTCCCTGTTGTTGCCAATGAAGAAAGATTCGAAATCAAAGGGCAGTTCGTCAGCATGGCTCGGGAATTGAATTTTGATGGGAGGTTAAAGCATGATCCTAACCGACACATTCAGTCATTCCTCTCCATCTATGACTTATTCAGAGCTAATTCCGATGTCGCGAGACTTAGAGTTTTCCCGTTCACCCTTATTGGGGAAGCTCAAGAGTGGTTAGAATCTTTAGAGCCAGACTCTATCACGACCTGGGCAGACATGAACAACTTGTTCATTAACCACTTTTTCCCTCCGGCTAAGGAAGAAAGAATGATTGCTGAAATTTCAAACTTTTCCCAGAAAGTTGGGGAATCTTTTGTTGATTCATGGACACGATTCAAGAAGATGTTACGCGAATGTCCAAATCACGAGCTTAATAAGAGAAAGTAGGTCGAGACTTTCTACAGGGGTATGGATGAAGAGGTTAAAGAGCGAATCGACTCAGCCTGCGGCGGTATCTTTCAATATAAGACTCCGAGGGAAGCCTTTAAGCTTTTAGAAGACATATCTTTAGTTAAGCAGGGATGGAGTGTCGAGAAGAAATGGGGCAGAAAGACGATAGCTGCAATAGAGGATGAAGGGGGTAGTGATACTGTAGCATCGCTTGCTAACAGTCAAAAGTCATTGGAGCGTAAAGTTGATAAGCTGATCCAAAGTATTCACGCTATGCAGGTAGGGTGTGAAACTTGTGAAGGATCTCACCTGACGAAAGACTGCGAGGATCGGCCGATGATCCAGACACAGAGCGTTAACTTCATGAACCAGAGGCCGGGAAATAACTACCAGGGGAATAATTCAAATTACCAGGGAAACAACCGAGGAAATTTCCAAAGACAGAACCCACCGGGGTTCTATCGCTTTAACCAGGGAAACATCAACCCGAATCCTCAGCCTCCGGTACAGATCACTCAGCCAGCAGCTGGAACAAGCAGCAACATAGAAGATATATTGAAGAGTTTTATGCTGACTGTGCAACAGAATCAAGTGAATAACGAGCAAGTTCAAAGGAATCAGCAAGCATCGATCCAGAATATTGAGCGCGACTTAGGTAGATTAGCTGAGGTCGTATCAGGACGTCAAAGTGGGTCACTACCAAGCAATACCCAAAAGAACCCCAATGTGAATCAAAATCACAATGAGCATGTTAAGGCGATTACCACTCGCTCAGGTAAGATGGTCGGAGTTATGGATACATCACATTCTGACAGCTCTGTTATTGTGCAGGATTGGACTTCAGATGACGAGGATAACACGAAGAGATCAAGCCAAACAGAAACACCTATAGCTGATTCCGTGGAGAAGGAGACGCCACCACCGGTCGCTAAGTCATCAAAGCCAAAGCCAGCGCCTCTGAGGGATTACCAACCAAAAATTCCTTATCCTAATCGTCTACGGAAAGAACGCATGAAAGAGCAGTATGGTAAGTTTGTTGACTTATTGAAGCAAATTAAGATTAACGTACCTCTCGTTGATGTCATTGCAGGTATGCCTAACTATGGGAAGTTTCTGAAGGGTCTAGTGTCGAATAGGAAGAAGTTGGAGGACGCGACCACATTGCCACTCGGTGAGCAGTGTTCAGCCATTCTACAGACGAAGGACATGCCTCCTAAGCTTGGAGATCCAGGGAGTTTCATTATCCCTTGCTTTCTTGGTTCTGATACTGTATGTAATGCATTAGCTGATCTAGGTGCTAGCATTAATCTAATGCCACTCACCTTATACTCTAAGCTAGATCTAGGTGAACTTAAGCAGACCAGGATGTGCCTTCAGCTTGCAGACCGTAGCTTTAAGTGTCCTTTAGGCATAGCGGAAAATGTCCCAATTAAGGTAGATAGGTTTGTCTTTCCAGCTGACTTTGTCATCCTAGAAATGAAAGAAGATAGCCAGATTCCACTCATTCTAGGACGACCATTCCTTAACACTGCTGACGCCATAGTTCACGTATCTAAGAGACAACTCAATCTAGGTATTGCTGATGACAGAGTCACATTCTCCATCGATAAGGCAATGACACACGCACACACGGCCGATGATTCATGTTTCTCTATTGACGTTATAGACGATTGTCTGGATTCTGAGTTGGATCAGCTTCTGACCTTGATGAGTAATGAGGCATGCACAATTGATCCTGATGTGGTAATGCGAAATCTCGAAGATCTCCTATGTGCAGACGCTGTTGACGCCCAAGAGACCGACGGAGAAGTCGAGCCACTCGCAGTTAACGAGAAGATCCGTATTAAGACATCTCTTGAAGAGCCACCTACTCTTGAGCTTAAACCTCTTCCCGATCATCTTGAGTATGCGTTCTTACAGGGAGAATCTTCTCTCCCTGTCATCATTTCATCTGCTCTCTCCCATGATGAGAAAGACAGATTGATTCATCTTCTCAAAGCCCATAAGCGGGCAATCGCCTGGAAGACTGCTGACATTCCAGGGATCGTTTCTTCCTACTGCACGCACAAGATTCTCATGGAAGATAACTATAAGTCATGTGTGTAGAGACAGAGGCGGCTGAACCCTAATATGACCGAAGTGGTCAAGAAGGAGGTCATCAAACTCCTCGATGCTGGGATTATATACCCTATTTCTGACAGCCCATGGGTCAGCCCTGTTCAGGTGGTTCCTAAAAAGGGAGGCACCACTGTTGTTCGAAACGAGAAAGACGAACTCGTCCCTACTCGCGTGGTCACTGGATGGAGGGTATGCATAGATTATCGGAAACTTAATGATGCTACCCGAAAGGACCACTTTCCTCTTCCCTTCATTGACCAGATGTTAGAGAGACTAGCAGGGAACGAGTTCTAGTGCTTCCTTGATGGTTTCTCTGGCTACTTTCAGATTCCTATCGACCCAAAGGATCAGGAGAAGACCACCTTCACCTGTCCTTTCGGGACTTTTGCTTACAGGCGGATGCCTTTTGGTCTCTGCAACGCTCCTGCCACTTTCCAGCGTTGTATGACAGCCATCTTCCATGACATGATCGAGGATTGCATGGAGGTTTTCATGGACGACTTTTCAGTATTCGGCAATTCCTTCGATTCATGTCTCTTGAACCTTGAGCGTATCCTGACTAGATGCGAGGAGTCTCGCCTTGTGTTGAATTGGGAAAAATGCCACTTTATGGTTCGAGAAGGCATAGTTCTCGGCCATAAAATCTCAAGTGTGGGAATGGAGGTCGATAAATCCAAAGTTGACGTAATTTCCAAACTCCCTCCACCCACGAATGTCAAAGCGGTTCGTAGCTTTTTGGGTCATGCCGGGTTCTATAGGCGCTTTATCAAAGATTTTTCAAAGATCGCCCGGCCTCTCACCCAACTTCTCGAGAAAGACGTGCCATTCGTATTCTCATCCGAGTGTATGAAGGCACATGATCTTCTGAAGCATCATCTGACACATGCGCCAATCATGATACCACCAGATTGGTCCTCGCCATTCGAGCTCATGTGTGATGCTAGCGATTACGCGCTTGGAGTTGTCCTGGGCCAAAGAAAGAATAATCACTTTCAGCCTATCTACTATGCGAGTCGCACTCTGACTGTGGCCCAAGGACATTACACTACCACCGAAAAAGAGCTTCTAGCGGTAGTTTTTGCATTCGATAAGTTTCGTCAGTACTTGGTACTCTCAAAGACCATAGTCTACACTGACCATTCTGCCCTTAAATATCTGTATGCCAAGCAAGATGCAAAGCCGAGACTAATTCGTTGGATTCTACTCTTACAGGAATTCGACATTGAGATCCGGGACAAAAAGGGGGCAGAAAACCTAGCTGCTGATCATCTTTCTCGACTCGAGAACCCAAATCTCGAGGAGCTTAATGAGTCCACCATCAAAGACACATTCCCTGATGAATTCTTACAGATGATCGAGTCCCGTGAGGACGATGACCCTTGGTTTGCTAGCATAGCAAACTACCTTGCAGCAGGTATCATAGAAAAAGGGTTGACATACCAGCAGAAGCGAAAGCTTTTGAGTGATTCTAAGTTCTATCATTGGTATCCACCCTATCTCTTCCGTTTAGGTGCCGACTATGTTATGCGCCGTTGCGTGTCTGGTACTAATGCCAGACAAATTTTGAATGAATGTCACCAAGGACCAACCGGAGGACACTTTGGGCCAAACTACACTGCGAAAAAGGTCTTAGACTGTGGTTTCTATTGGCCCACTCTCTTCAAAGATGCTCATTCCATGGTTAAGACCTGTGATGCTTGTCAGCGTGCAGGAAATATCTCAAAAAGGGATGAGATGCCCCAACAAGGAATTCAAATTTGCGAGATCTTTGATGTATGGGGCATCGACTTCATGGGTCCTTTCCCGACATCCCGTAACAACAAATACATACTCGTGGCTGTAGATTATCTTTCGAAATGGGCTGAGGAAAAAGCCCTCCCAACCAATGATGCCCGAGTAGTTGTGAATTTCCTTAAAAGCCTATTCTCTCGATTCGGTTGTCCTAAGGCACTGATTAGTGATCGCGGATCACATTTCTGTAATCAGCAGTTGGAGAAAGTCCTGAAACGCTATGGAGTGAATCACAGATTCTCGACGCCATATCACCCGCAAACGAGTGGACAAGTCGAGAACACGAATAGAGGACTTAAACGTATTCTCGAGCGCACTATTGGCTACAACCCCAAATTGTGGTCCGACAAGCTTGAAGATGCGTTGTGGGCATTCCGTACTGCCTACAAAACTCCTACCGGCACGACACCGTTTCGAATGGTTTATGGCAAAGCATGTCATCTCCCTCTTGAAATCGAGCACAAGGCATTCTGGGCTTTGAAAAATGCAAATCTCGATTATCATGAGGCAGGAAAACACCGGTTTCTCCAATTGAACGAGTTAGACGAGTTGAGGCCCAAGCCTATGATAACTCGCGATTTTATAAGGAGAGATCGAAGGTGATACATGATAGTCGTCTGAAGACTGTCAAGGAGTTCAGACCAGGGGACAAAGTTCTATTATTCAAATCCCGTCTGAAACTCACTCCAGGTAAGCTGAAATCGCGCTGGACTGGTCCTTATACAGTCATTAAAGCTTCCCACTCTGGTTTCGTTGATCTCCAGTCTGACAGTTGCTCTTTTCGCGTTAACGGTCATCGTTTGAAGTTATACAATGAGGCAGAAGGACCCGAACAAGAGGAGGTCATGGACACCTTCCCCAAATAAGTAGTTTTAGGGGCGAGTCGAGCTCAAGACTCGAAAATAAACAAGGCGCTCTCGGGAGGCAACCCGAATTTCTGTTTCTTTAAGTTTTATTTTAGTTATTTTTGTCTTGCATTATCTTATTTTTATTTTATTCGTGTGTTTAGTCTAATTTGTGTTGCTTCTCTTTTTACAGGTTTTATGTTTTTCTTTGTCATGTGTGTTTTCTCAGTTATCGATGCCTGCTGCGGTGATTTGACGTCTATCGCCAATGTCTCACGTTATTGCTGCTAACCCCAAGGGAGTATTGTTCCTTTACTCTCCCTATTCTTTCCATATATCTGTGCTTTATCTGTAATTGCATTGGGGACAATGCAAAATTTCAAGTGTGGGAAGGGGGTTAAATACTTTAACCATTGTTTGTCCTGTTAGTATATCATCTCTATGCACTTAAATTTCTTTTATGTTAGCAAGTTCATACACTTCATTCGCATAGTGATGGTTAAGTAAGTGAGAGTGTGTCTGTGAAAAGCGCTTGTCTTTAACATCATCGGTTAGCTTAGCTTTCATGTTGCAGTGTTTGTGGCTTTTTGCTGGTTTTTAACTATTTTCTTGATCACTATGAGCTCTAATTGCCTGGAAATTACAAAAAGTCTTGCATGTTATGTTAACCCCTGGGATTATTGTCAGCGAGTCGGTATCCTGAGATACCATCTTAAATTACAAACAGCTGAATTCTGACAAAAGAGGTTGAGATTGATTTTCAAAAAAAAAAAGAAAAAGAAAAAGAAAAAGAAAAAGAAAAAAAAGAAAAAGAAAGAAAAGTGATTAAGTAACTAAAAGTGGCCTTTGGTTCTCGAACGAGTAGACTTCGAGGGGTGTTCTACACCTGATCACCTAAAACCATCTGGTTTGGGATCGGTCAAGTAGAAAGTTCGTTACATGGGATCCATCGAAAGTCATAGGTTTCTTGAATCCACAAAAAAAAAAAAAAGAGAAATCATCAATAAGCCTTGAGTTTGAAGGGAAAAGTTTAATAAAACATGCAAGGATGAGTGATTTGTAGGTCAGATGAGTTTAGTCAAGTGATTTTTGAATTCTGTTGGAGTCAGTGAAAAGTTAGAGCGGATTGATACACAAACATGTGCATAAATCTAAGTTATCTTATGTTTGTTGAAGTTGAGTTATTTTTGCAGGCATCCCTTTTAACTGATTGAGCTTCATATGCATCTGAATTGTGTTTGCTTGTTTAACTTGTTTCTTTTGAGATGATTTGCTTGGGGACAAGCAAAGTTTAAGTGTGGGAAGTTTTGATATTGTCTCATTTCTTCATGTAATTATTCAACAATATCATTCTTTTTATGCGTTTAAACTTATAAGGTTTGATGCTAAAAGTTCATTTTCTTGTCATTTTTTTATTTGCAGGTTTAATTGGGTACAATACAAGAAAATAAGATGATTATGTGGGCTTAAAGTGAAAAAAATATGAGAGCATGCAAGCGGGTCCAAAGAAAGTTCGAGATTTGAGCCTCTCCAAACCCAATACCCAACGGGCCAAAGTCCATTTTATATTTTAGGGTTTCGGTTGGATTATTATTATGATTATTTTATTATTATTATTGTTCTTTTTTTTTTTTGTTTTTAAAAGGAGCCGGATGAGGGACTTGGGAGGGGGATTATCATTATTTTATTTTTTTGGTTTTTTTTGTTCTCTGGAGGCGTGAAGGATTAGGAGGATTAAGTTAGAGAATATTTTTTTTGTTTTCTGCTTGGGGGCAGCGCAAGAAAGGAGCAAAACACATTCAAGACTTTATTTTTATTTTTCTGTTTTTCTGTTTCTTCGTTGGCTGCGCAAAGATTAAAAGAAATTCAGATTTATATTTTTTTTTGTTCTCCTTCTTGTTTGGTGGTGGCGCAGCAATAATTAAGCAAGAAACATTGTGTGTTCATATCTTTTAGGTTCATATGCAGGTACCAAACCAATAATATCTAGTTATTTTATTTATTTATTTATTTATTTTATTTGTGGGTTTTACGCAGCAAGAAACCAACACTATTTTTTGGATTTTTCTAGTTTTATTTGAGTAATTATGTTTAGTTTTATTTGTTATTTATTATCGTTAGTTATTAATTTAATTATGGGCTAAGTTTATTGTATTTGTCATTGATGAACGAACCCTAGATTTAGGTTTAGTTTTTATTATTGATTGAGTTTTGTTTATGCCTAGTCGTGAACCTTGAATTATTTATCTTAATAATTATTGAGTAGTTTACTATTACATTGTGTCATGTTCTGAAATTATGACGTGCACGTGTAATTAGTTTTATCTTATCGTTTGCTTGTTCTGAAATTATGACGGTTGCATGCGGTTAGGGTAATCAATTATTCTGAAATTATGATAGTTGATATTGCTTCTCTAATAACCCAGATAAAAGTTTGAGTTCAATTCACTAATAACGAAAGTTAACGTGTTTTGAATAGATTAGGTTATAATCGGATTAGTAGGGTTGATGGTCTATGTTAGCTCGAAATTTCTTAAAAACTCTATCAATCAATTGCACTTTTAAAAACGAATCAAATCTAGGGGGAGTGATTCAATGATAAATACATTTTAGTTATTTGACTCTATTCTCTTAATTAGTTAATTCATAGTCGTTTTAAATTTTCATTAGTTACCTATTAATTGTCATTTTAATTTAAGTAATTTTTTTATTTTGTCGTGTCAACGGTATCCAAAAAAAATCTAAAAACAAAACCCCCTTTTACTCGTTTGCATTTTGTCCATTTTATTTTTGCTAGAATAATTTTAGTTGGTATAAATTGCATTTTCCGTCCCCTGTGGAGACGATCCTGGTCTTACCAGCTTATTGCTATACGATCGGGTACACTTGCCCGAGAGTTTATCGGTCGATTTGGTCAGATTAGAGTTTATAAATTTCAGACTGATATTTTCGTATCACTCATTTTGCAACAGACTTGACGGACTCAACAAAATCCCTAAAAATTTATAAAAAATTTGGATTATTAATATTACCCCGTGATATAGATTTTTTGATAACCCTGTAATAAAATGTTTATAAAATAGACAGATGGGTCTTAAAATAAATTAACTTAATTATTTAATTAATTTTAATACGTGTCAGAAGAAAATTATGTCAATTAACGATCTAGTTAAGTACCAAGTAGAATCTATTTATTTATTTTTAATAGAATAGATATATAGACGTTACCTTTCAATGATTAAACAAGAAAGTTACAATACATTTTCCACCGAAAACATTCAAATGCTAATAAATTAAAAAAAATAAGTATGCATTGCAACTTTAGATAACTCAAAAAGTGAACGAAACTCTATTGTTGTTTTTTAGGATGAGGGAGATCATGTTTTTATTTTTCATATATTTTTTAATTTTAATCAAAGTAGTTTCCAACAAATATTTGTAGAATTTAAAGAAGATTACAATTAACATGGATATTTAACTCCAAAAATATCAACTAATGTCTAGTTGCAAAATAAACGATTTAATTAATAAATTGATATTCAAGAGTAGAATAAAAATATATATTAAATTTTAACTTATATTTTTGTTTATTTTTTGTTAATAAAAAGTTAAAAATATATTTTTGTTTATTTTTTGTTAATAAAAAGTTAAAACATATATTAAACATTTAACTTTTAACTCATTCATAATTAGTTTGATGAATGTTTATTTGGCAAACCCTTTAAGCACATTCAAACTTATGATACAAAAGGTTTTTTTAATGTGTTCTTTTTTCTCTATTACTTTTTCATTTTAGGATTAATGTCATTTTTTACCATCAAACTTTCAGATTTGTCTCATTTAACCACCACTAAACTAATTTTTTTTTACACATTTAGCCATTCAAATCTAAAAACTTAATTTTATTTAATCAATCAAAGTAATGTGTTAAATAATAAAAATAATATAGGAATAAGAATATACAGAGAGAGTAATACATGTGAATAAAAAAAATTCTAATTATAATATATAGATATATTGTATACGAGTTATTAAAATTTACAATAAAGACTATTTCAAATTGCAATCTGACGAGCATATGGCATGGATAAATAGGCCTGGTAAAAGTGTTTGTTGTGTGTATTCCACTAAGGGTCCGTTTGATTGGACGTAATAAATTGATAAAAGAATTAAATGGACAACCTAATGAAATAAACAATGTGATAAAATAAATCATTACGGTTCATTGTCGTGTTTGTTTATATCATTGGAATGAAATTGATTATTATTATACGTTGTTTGGTAGGTGAAAATATTAATAGAATTGGAATGAAATTGAATAAAAAACTTTAAAATTATTATAATTCCGTTCCATTCCTTGAGGAATGAAAAAAAACATCACACCCTCAAGGAATGAAAATCAAGAGAGGTGAAGAAATCACATTCCTTACGTAATGATTCGTTTCATTACCATGAGATAAATAAATAACTTTTTTTTACTCCATCGTAAAGATTCATTTCATTTCATTCCATTTTTCATTACGGCGTAACAAACACTACCTAATAATGCACAATTTATAATGTTGATTTGAAACCAAACGTAAGAGCTCTTGAATCGAAGCACCCCTTTAACCGAACAGAGTAATTGAACCATATATTGAGGTATCCAATTGATGCCCAAACAATATTAAAATAGTCCTAAAACAACAAATAAAAGACCTCATGTTACAAATGAAAATGCCAGGTAACGAAATTGTCCAAAAAAAAGTCACATGAATTAATAATAATTTTAACAATAACGGTATCATTAAAATTTTTAGGACAAAAAAATATCATGAAATTCTATTTATGTCAAGTAAGGACATGAAAATTCAAATTATTAGGCCGAAAAATAAATCATAAAATAATTTTAATTAATAAATGTCATAAAATTTAATTTTTTATTGACATGTTATAATAATATTTTAAAAATTGATTACAATTATCAATCAAAAATTAAAATTTTAACATTGGGTTTCAGAAAATTTGGCATACATTAAAGTACGCGTAAATCTATAAAGATTATTAAAGGGGTAACTATTTTGTCACGTGTCGTCATTTGCTATTGACACGTGACATCAACTCCTACCGTCATTTGGATCTTATATTTTTAAATTTATAATTAATCCATATAAATAATAATTTAAATAATATCTAATCAAATCTAAATGTTATCTAATATAAAACTCAAATTTGAATTTAAATATAAATTTGAATGATAACTTTTTTTTATATATTTATATTTATTATATTATATAAATAGATATTATAAATTTGATAAAATATATTTAAAAATTATCTTACAAAATTAATGAAATTAAAATTTTAAATTTATACCCATGTGATACATGGGCTTATAAACTAGTAGAATATTATGCACAAATGAAATATTAGTGATCAAAGAGATATATCAATATCAACCAGGACAATTAAAGAAATGCATTAATTAGATTTATATATCTGATAAAAATATTGTAATTAAGAAAAATACTATATATATTTCGATCACTGGTCTAATAAACCTAGTATTTAAAAGGGATAATTGGGTAAAAAACCTTCAACTTGTCAGTTTTTTATCCCAAATCATTTTTCGTTGCATAGAAAACCCCGAACTAACTAAAAATCAGTAAATCAAGGTTTTATCAATGGGTAACCGGTTGAAACCGGTTATTTATCCTACGTGAACCGGTAAATAACCTACGTGAAATAAATTTTAATTGTTGAAACCGATTGTCAAGTATTATACATCATTTAAACCCCCCCCCCCCCCCGGTTGATAATGTAATTCCGTTTATAATTTACAATTAAAATTATCAACATGAGTTTAAATGATGTGTAATACTTGACAACCGGTTTCAACAATTAAAATTTATTTCATGTAGGTTATTTACCGGCCCACATAGAATTAATAACCGGTTTCAACCGGTTACCCATATATAAAACCTTGATTTACTGATTTTTAATTTGTTTGAAGTTGTCTATATAACGAAAAATTGTTTGGAGTTTTAATCATAAAAAACTGACAAGTTGTTGGTTTTTGCGAAAGGGGAAATTGCGCAAAAAACCTCTAAGTTGGATCATTTTTGCGATTAAAACCCCCAACCATTTTTCATTGCACAAAAAACCTCCAACCGGTTAAAACTTTGTAAATTTGGGTTTTTTTCAAAAAATCTGACTTGCAACCGGTTGATGACGTGTAAAACTTTTAAATAGATTTTTTTACGTAAAAAACCCTCAACTTGTTTAGTTTTTTCAATTAAAACCCCAATTCAATTTTCATTTGATAAAAAACCTCCAATTAAAAAAGAAACTTAAAATTGAGTATTCACTTATTGCATTTTGATGACATGGATATTTATTAAAATTTTATTTATTAAACAAAGAATTCGTTTCCCAATGAAATCTTCACCCTCTAGGCTCTAGCGAACCTTACTGATCTGGCTAATCATATTCAGAAGCTGAAATGGAACATAAATAAACGAAATTGAACATAAAACTGAACCTAAAAATGCAACTCGTGATTACAAAATGAAATCGATTTCATCGGCACAATTGAAGTTAAAATTCAAGATTAAATAACAAAAGTTAATCGAACATATATACATAAAATAAACAGCACTGAACATAAAGAGAGGATAATAATCGGAGTTGCCGGAGGTAGAGGAGAAGGAAAACGGTAAATATGATTGTTGGTTAGAGGTGAGAAAAAATAGTTAAGGGTTTTAATCGAAAAAGTCACCAATTTTGGGGTTCTTATACAAAAATTCAGTTAAGAATTATACATGTAGTGTAACGTAGGCGCCACGTAAGTCGGGTTTGCCATGTGGACGCCACGTGTGTGCCATGTAAGCATAGCAACCTATTATAACAGGTAACGTCCTAATTTCAAAAGGTTTTACCGGTTAGAGGTTTTTTGTGCAACAACAAATGGTTAGGGGTTTTAATCACAAAAATGGTCCAACTTTAGGGTTTTTTTTACGCAAATTTCCCTTTGCGAAATTATCCCTATATTAAAACACCTCTAATTAAAGTTGAAAGAAAGTGGTATGGTTTAAAATTTGAAATGAATATCAATATCAATCAAGACAAGGAATAAAAAATATTAATTAGATATATATCGAATAAAAACATAAAAAGAATTCTCTAATTAAGTGGTATTATATAAAATATATATATGGTAATTAATTAATTTCATCAAGAAACTTGGATGTATGATGCATTAACCTTATTAATGCAATAAAAAAAAGAATAATGATGATGGTTAAAATTAAATGTTACGATGTACGCAAATGGGTATATAAAGAGGGATATGATGCAATACTAATTACCTAAATTCAAATCAAATTAAGTAAATCAAAATAAAATAATGACTTTCACATGCAGAATGTCTCTAGCCATGACGATTTTCGTGATGGTAGCTCTTTGCGTGACCTTTGCACCATGCTCAGGTATGATCAACTCAAGTTGTTAGTATTTTCGATCTATATATTTTCGATCATTTGATTGTATGGATTTATACAGCTCTTGGACCGGCATGTCTCGGACAATGTGCTTTGATCAAGGAGGGTTGTCTGAACCTTTGCCAAAAGGCAGGGTTTGCAACTGGGGCTTGCACACCTTCCGCTTTGTGTTGTTGTCATAATTAATTAATTTGTTGGATCAAATAATTTGTTAGTTAATTAATCAAATTTCTCTTGATGTACGATGAAGTGAAGGTACAATTAATAATTAATATATATTATTAGTTGCTTCTAATTAAAAAGATTGTAAGATTATCGTCATCATATATCAATCTTGATTTTAGTTTGCAACACTTACATAGTTACATTGACTCGGCTAGCATTTTAATTAAGAAATTAATCATGTTGTTAGGTTTTGTGTTACTCTGCATAAAACTAAATGATTATTTATTTTGTTTAATTATTATCGATTATAAAGATGAAAAAACGTTTACATGTTTAAAAAAAAAAACAAATTATACTATGTAAAATTGATAAAGGTATAATAAGAATTGAACTTTTCTAGCCGTTAATCATTAGTTTTTCCATGAAGATTAAAATTGGACCCAAGAATAAAAATGGACCCATAATTTTAAAATTAAGCTTATAATGGTGTATGTTATATTGATTTATTTTTATTTCATTAAAAACAATTTGGTTTAAATTTGATATATTGATATTGAATTATGAATAAGTTAGTTTATAAAGTCTCCTTCATGTAATAAAATGGATAATTAATTAATCTAATAACAACTTTTTTAGTATCATAAGTTAAGTTTAAGAAATATGTTAAATGATTTTAGTAAAATTCATCATAAACAATCGCATAAATTTTAATCATAGTTTAAGTTTAAAATTTCAATTTTAATAATTAACTTGTATTCAATAACATTAGTTTCATACAATCCGATCCGATTAATAAGTGGTTTGTTTATTTTATCATGTTAACTAACTTGGACCCTAAGGACTGTGAATCCTGGATTTGTCACTGTGAAACAAGTTTCGTAGGGTTAATTTTATTTAATCAATCAAAGTAATGTGTTAAATAATAAAAATAATATAGGAATAAGAATATATAGAGAGAGTAATACATGTGAATAATAAAATTTTAATTATAATATATAGATATATTGTATACGAGTTATTAAAATTTACAATAAAGACTATTTCAAATTGCAATCTGACGAGCATATGGCATGGATAAATAGGCCTGGTAAAAGTGTTTGTCGTGTGTATTAAAATAAATTAACCAAACAAAGCAATCTGATGAGCATATGCTCCGTTTGGTTGGACGCAATGAATTGATAAATGAATAAAATGGATAACCTAATGGAATAAACAATGCAATAAAATAAATTAATAGAAATGGAATTAAATAAAAAACTTTAAAATTAGAGTTAATTACAAAAATGGTCCCTGTGGTTCGTCCAAAAATTTGGATTTTGTCCCTGAACTTTCAATTTTGCAGAAACGATCCTTATTTTCATAGTTTGTTTGCAATTTTGGTCCATCAACCCATTAACTTTTCTAATATGACCAAATTACCCTTATTTTGATGCAAACTATAGGGACCATTTCTACAATTAATTACTTAACTCTTTTTTATTCTTAATTAAATAAATTATTTTTTAGTGTTACTTAAATTTAATAAACTATAAAAAAAAATAAAAGAACTATTTAATTATTCATGTTGGTTTATAAATGATTTAGATACTTTTAGTCTTAATTAATTTTAATTTACTATAAGTAAAGTGTAAACCAATCAAAATTTATAATCAAAAAAATCATTTATGTTTAGAAATTTTTTAATAAGAAGTTCCGTATATAAAATATTATAAAAATATTTGGCTCTATAATTATTTATGTTGGTTCATAAATTTATAATAAAAATATGTTTGTTGGTGAAATATTTTACCTTCTTCTTAAATAAAATCGGCCAAAGATTCTATTTTATAATCTGTTCACATTTATATTAAAGCAAGGTGATAATGGTAAAGTGATAAATCTAATTGGTTTAAATTTTTAAGGTGTCGATTTAATTGGATTAAAATGAAATGTCAAATTGAAAGATGAAAAAAGATTAAAAACCTATTTATATTTCTCGATTTTTATGTAAAGGTCTGACAAACCAAAGTTTGATGATAAAAGTTGTTAATCATGAATCTCAAAGATGTTATATGGACCTAAAAATTTTAAGTTGTTTTTGGTGTAATTAAAAATAATAACAATAAAAATAATTGATACGTTAAATAAAAAAATTTGATTGTCTTAGACCATTTGGAAGTTTTTTTAAGTCGGTCAAATTAAACGTTAAATTTTTATTTATTTAAGTTCTTTAATATTTTTAACTTTAGTTAAACTTTTAACTCATAAATAATTTTTTTAATAATTTCTTAAAGTTAATTAACACTAAAAATAGAGTAGAGTCAATTACATATATGGTCTTTGTGGTTTGATCAACATAAATATCTTTTATTATAAATGTATGAACCAGTATAAATAATTATAAAGAAAAAATTTCTTATTTTTGAAACCTTTAAAAAATAATTTCTAAACATAAATGATATTTTCGATTATAAATTTTGATTGGTTTACACTTTTAATATAGTAAATTAAAATTAATTAAGACTAAAAATATCTAAATCATTTATGAACCAACATAAATAATTAAATAATTCTTTTCTATTTTTTATATTTTATTAAAGTTAAGTAACACTAAAAAAATAATTTATTTAATTAAGATTAAAAAGAGTTAAAAACTAATTATAGAAATGGTCCCTATAGTTTGCATCAAAATAAGGGTAATTTGGTCATATTAGAAAAGTTAATAGGTTGAGGGACTAAAATTGCAAACAAACTATGAAAATAAGGACCGTTTTTACAAAATTGAAAGTTCAGGGACCAAATCCAAATTTTAGGGTAAACCACAGGGACCACTTTTGTAATTAACTCTTAAAATTATTATAATTCCGTTCCATTCCTTGAGGGAATGAAAAAAAATCACACCCTCAATGAATGAAAATCAAGAGATGTAAAGAAATCACATTCCTTACGTAATGATTCATTTCATTACCATTGGATAAACAAATAACTTTCTTTTTTTCATCGTAAAGATTCATTTCATTCCATTTTTCATTACGGTGTAACAAACACTACCTAAGAATGCACAATTTATAACGTTTATCTGAAACCAAACGTAAGAGCTCTTAAATCGAAGCACCACTTTAACCGAATAGAGTAATTGAGCCATATATTAAGGTCTCCAATTGATGCCCAAACCATATTAAAATAGTCCTAAAACAACAAATAAAAGTCCTCATGTTACAAATGAAAATGCCAGGTAACGAAATCGTCCAAAAAAAAAAGGTGACATGAACTAATAATAATTTTAACAATAACGGTATCATTAAAATTTTTAGGCAAAAAAAAAATCATGAAATTCTATTTATGTCATGAAAGGGTATGAAACTTCAAATTATTAGGCCGAAAAATATATCATAAAATAATTTTAATTATGAAATATCATAAAATTTAATTTTTTATTAACATGTTATAATAATATTTGAAAATTTGATTACAATTATCAATCAAAAATTAAAACTTTAACATTGGGTTTCAGAAAATTTCGCAAACATTAAAGCACGCGTAAATAGAATTATGCACAAATGAACTATTAGTGATCAAAGAGATATATCAATATCAACCAGGACAATAAAAGAAATGTATTAATTAGATTTATATATCTGATAAAAATTTTGTAATTAAGAAAAATACTATATATATTTCGATCATTGGTCTAATAAACCTAGTATTTAAAATGGATAATTGCGCAAAAAAACCTTCAACTTGTCAGTTTTTTATGATTAAAACCTCAAACCATTTTTCGTTGCATAGAAAACCCCGAACTAACTAAAAATCAGTAAATCAAGGTTTTATCAATGGATAACCGGTTGAAACCGGTTATTAATCCTACGTGACCGATAAATAACCTACGTGGAATAAATTTTAATTGTTGAAACCGGTTGCCAAGTATTACACATCATTTAAACCCCCGTTGATGATGTAATCCCGTTTAAAACTTACAATTAAAAATTATCAACGTGAGTTTAAATAATGTGTAACACTTGACAACCGGTTTCAACAATTAAAATTTATAATGTAGATTATTTACGGTTCACATAGAATTAATAACCGGTTTCAACCGGTTACCCATTGATAAAACCTTGATTTACTGATTTTAATTAGTTCGGGGTTTTCTATACAACGAAAATTTGTTTGGGGTTTTAATCACAAAATACTGATAAATTGGGGTTTTTGCGCAATTATCCCTATTTAAAACACCTCTAATTAAAGTTGAAAGAAAGTGGTATGGTTTAAAATTTGAAATGAATATCGATATCAATCAAGACAAGAAAAAAAAAATGTTAATTAGATATATATCGAATAAAAACATAACAAGAATCTATAATTAAGTGGTATTATATATAAATATATATGGTAATTAATTAATTTCATCAAGAAACTTGGACGTATGATGCATTAACCTTATTAATGCAATAAAAAAAAAGAGAATAATGATGATGGTTAAAATTAAATGTTACGATGTACGCAAATGGGTATATAAAGAGGGATATGATGCAATACTAATTACCTAAATTCAAATCAAAATAAGTAAATCAAAATAAAATAATGGCTTTCACATGCATAATGTCTCTAGCCATGACGATTTTCGTGATGGTAGCTCTTTTCATGACACTTGTTCCATGCTCAGGTATGATCAATTCAAGTTCTTAGTATTTTCGATCTATATATTTTCGATCATTTGATTGTATGGATTTATACAGCTCTTGAACCGGCATGTCTCGGACAATGTGGCGTGATCAAGGAGGATTGCTTGAACCTTTGCATAGAGGCAGGGTTTACAACTGGGGCTTGCACACCTTCCGCTGTGTGTTGTTGTCGTATTTAATTAATTTGTTGGATTAAATAAATTGTTAGTTAATTAATTATTCTTCTCTTGATGTACAATTAAGTGAAGGTACAATTATTAATTAATATCATTAGTTGCTTCTAATTAAAAAGATTGTAAGATTATCGTCATCATATATCAATCTTGATTAAATTTGCAACACCTACATTGACTCGACTAGCATTTTAATTAAGAAATTAATTATGTTGTTACGTTTTGTGTTACTCTGCATAAAACCAAATATTCATTTATTTTGTTTTAATTATTACCGATTGTAAAAATGAAAAGACGTATACATGTTAAAAAACAAATAATACAATGTAAATTTGATAAATGTATAATAAGAACTTTTCTAGCCATTACTCATTGGTTTTTCCATGAAGATTAAAATTGGTACAAATTCTTTAAAGATGGACCCATAAATTTTATAATATCTAAAATATAAAAGTTGGACCCAAGATGGACCCATAAATTTTAAAATTAAACTTAAATCGCTAAGTTTAGTTAGGATAAATAGGATTAGTTTTAGATCCGATGATATCTGTTATAAGCTTATAATGATGATATATGTTATATTGAATTATTTTTCTTTCATTAAAAACAATTTGATTTAAATTTGATATATTAATATTGAATTATGAATGAGGTCATTAGTTTATAAAGTCTCCTTCATGCAATAAAATGGATAATTAATTAATCTAATAACAACTTTTTAGTATCATAAGTTAAGTAAAACTCAAAAATTTTGATCATAGTTTAAGTTTAATATTTCAATTTGAATAATTAACTTGTATTTAATAACATTAGTTTCATACAATCCGATCCAATTAATAAGTGATTTGTTTATTTTATCATGTTAATTAACTTGGACCCGAAGGACTGTGAATCCTGGATTTGTCACTATATTCTTAGGCGGCGTTTGGTTCGCAGAATGTTTATTCCTGGAATGGAATCTGTCAAGAAATGAAATTCTGGAAGGAATGAAATCCATCGGAATAGAAATGGAGGGGGGGTGAAGATGAAGTCTAAGGTTTGGTTTTAGAATTGTTAAATCTTTTGAATGGAATTTAAATTCAATGACACTAACCCAAGGAAAATAGATTCCTTCAAAAATGATGTTTTTTAAAAAATAGGAATCTTCATTTCATTCATTTTTACTGCCAAACAGCACATTGGAATGGAATTTTCATTCCAATTCCATCAGATTCCATCAGATTCTGTGAACCAAACGCCCTCTTAGGGTTCGAAATTAATATTTTGTAATGAAAAGTATCATCCCATTATACAATCATCATTCGATCTAAAACAGTCCTTAATTATGAGACTTTTCTTTCATCTTTACATAATTAACTAGCTATATAGTTAATACGTGACTCGTACTCCTTGGTATCTAAGAATTTCGCCGATAAGCTCCCCCTTACCTGATCCAACGTACCTCCCACATATCTCACCGTCTCTGATAAACAAAAAAGTAGGAACCTCAACGACGTCCATGTCTTTCAAGAATTGCATACAACTCGCATTCTCGTCACCATTCATTCTTGCGAAAACCGCCGTTTCCATTTGTTTTGATAGTTTTAAGACCGTAGGATATACCTTTACGCAAGGACCGCAATGCTTTAGCCCAACATCAAGCACAATTAGCTTGTGATCCTCCTTGTGATCGGCTATTAGCTTCTCCACGTCCTCCCTGTTATGGACTTGTACCTAATAATTATTGTACCAAATCCATCAGAATATATATATATATATATATGGAAAGCTAGGCAAGTTTGTTCTTCCCATATAGCTAGTTTGAATCATTATTTTTAACTTTTTATTGATAAAAAATAAAGGGAGAATTTCAATTAAAAATATATGTTAAAATTTAAGATATATTTTTATTGTATTCTTGAATATCAATTAATTAATTAAATCGTTTATTTTGCAACTAGACATTAGTTGATATTTTAGGAGTTAAATACCAATGTTAATTGTAATCTTCTTTAAATTCTACAAATATTTGTTGGAAACTAATTTGATTTAAATTAAAAAAATATATGTAAAAAGTAAAAACATGATCTCCCTCAACCTAAAAAATAACAATAGAGTTTCGTTCACTTTTTGAGTCTTCTAAAGTTAAAGTAATCCATACTTATATATATATATTTTTTAATTTATTAGCATTAATGATTTCGGTGGAAAATGTATTTTAACTTTCTTGTTTAATCATTGATGGGTAATATCTATATATCGCTTCTCTTAAAAAAATAATTAGATTCTACTTGATACTTGACTAGATCGTTAATTGACGTAATTTTTTTCGACACGTATTAAAATTAATTAAATAATTAAGTTAATTTATTTTAGATAATCATCTATCTGTTTTAAAAACATATTATTATACGGCTATCAAAAAATCTATTTCACGGATTAATATTAATAATCAAATCTGTTGCAAAATTGAGTCTGCCATGAAAGTTATTATTCTAATTTGTTCATCCCATGTGGTTAAAATCCACATCGTTTTGAATATTTTGTTCATCTTAATTGTTATAATTTTTTATATGTTTATATAATTTAATTAATAAGATCAATCCGTGCGGTACAAATGTATATGTAAAAGAGTTATAAAAATTTATTTTAAAATTACGATGTTTTTGAATCCGAAACACTTATAATATATCTTTTTATATCCCACTGCAAGTGCGAAGCACGGGTTAAAAATAGCTCGATATATCATTAAAAAAATGTATTGGTTGAAGTTAGAGCATCTTAAACAAGAGGTTTGATAAAGAGTATTTTGCTTAGATGAATGTTTATTTAATTTGGCAAACCCTTTAAGCACATTCAAACTTATGATACAAAAGGTTTTTTTAATGTGTTCTTTTTTCTCTGTTACTTTTTCGTTTTAGAGTTAATCTGGTTTTTGACCATTCAACTTTCAGATTTGTCTCATTTAACTACTAAACTATTTTTTTCACACATTTAGCCATTACACTTGTTTTTACGTACGCATTTATCCACAAAACTATTTTTGTCCATGTTTAACCATTAGAAGTTGTACACATTTGACCACTAAACTATCATATTGTGTACATATTTGACCACTAAACTATTATATTTTGTACACATTTGATCAGTAAACGATCCTATTTTGCACATATTTAACCATTAATTTTAATCAATTTTCCAAAATAGAACACCAAACTTTAGTGGCTAAACGTGTACAAAAAATAGTTTAATGCCTAAATTAAACAAATTTAAAAGTTGAATGGTCAAATTTAATAGAACATCAAACTTTAACGCTATTTTAAATTGAGATTCTTTTAAGAGTTTGTATTGTTGGGGATCGATACGTACCCTTAATTAGCATTAATATTCATAGTTGTATGATTAAATTGAATTTTAATTTATTGTACTCCGTGAACTATATATGCAATCCCTAGGTAGTTGATTTCTTGCAAGTATGAAAGAAGTTGGTCGGAAAATTAAACTTACTACGCCGGAGTGATTGTCGCCGTAATACAGAACATCACCCATGAGCCTATCGGGTCCAATCCCTTCTTCTTCGTGGATCTTTTCCATGCTCTTATAAAAGCTAAAATGAGGCACCTGTTCCATTTCGATCTTCTCCCTCCTGAAAATCTCTCTCGTCTCCTCCGATTCATCACCCACTACCAACAAGAAAACGACGTCGCTGCATGACCGGCTTAAGCTCACCATAAACGGATATATATCGCTGCTATCTTTACTGGTCGTAGATGCAAATTCAATCACCACCAGTTTCTGTTTGGCGCCACGTAATGCCGCATCGAACTCCTCCACCGTGTGGATGCGCTGTACTTTGTGTTCTTCTTTGTTTGCTTTGGCAGCTCCACCACCGTCTTTCACGTCGGAGGTGGCGGCGCCGGCGGTGGCTTTTGTGACGAAAAGTGGTGGCGGCGGAGTAGTTTTGGGTTTGATGGGGAAGAAAGAGTGGAGTACTTTAGGGTTGTAATGGGAAGATAAGGTGTTGAGTTTGGTGATGGTAGTAGTTGTGGAGTAAAGATTTTGTGGGGGTTTGATTATGAGGTTTGTGAAGGCTGCCATTGGTGGCCGGAGAAACGGAAGGTGGTTGTTTGCGGTGGAGATATGATGGTGGTGGGAATTGAAAGGAGGATATGGGGTTGAAAAAGAGGTGGGAATCAAGTGAGGGATGATGGGAACCACTCGTTGAGTTTGAAGCTCATCCACCATACACGTTGATCTTTTATTTTTAAAATTTATATTTTTGTGGTTTTATTTTCATATTTCAATAAAATATCTTATTTATTATTGACTAATAAGGTGTACGTCTGCTTCATCATCACTGGATGTGGGAATTGAAGGACTAGAATTTGTTACATATAGTTGGACTTGAATCTGAAACGGAGATTAACTTGAATAATTAAGTAGGATTTGAAAAAAACGAGTGCTAATCCCGCATGTTATAATGGATCTAAAACCATTAATTTTTAGGATAAGTTATAAATTTCGTTCATGTGATGATTATATAGAAATTATGGATTTTGTCTCTTTACTTCGTTAATTACACAACATGTCTTTATTAGTTTATTTTGAAAATTTATTACACTTAGGTGTCGTTTGGTTTGAAGGATCTAAATGACTATGTTAGGATTGGAATTTAGAAAATAATTCATTGTCATGTTTGGATAAAAAATTAAAAGAAATGATTTAGCTCATTTAGGATTTTATATTCCTCAATTCTTCACCTTTCATAATCCATTCATCCCCCTGAAGATTTCAAAATCATATCAATCCATTATTTTAAATTAATGCAATCCAAGCGGCACATTATGATCCTTTAACCATTTGACCAATCTTACTTTTCAAAATGTTAAATTTACCCTTTTAAAACTTATGATTTTAGTCCATGTGGTTTGTAAATAATTTTTATAGATTTCTAAATATATGTGAATTGTATTTGTATTTTATCGTTTAAATTTAGAGTATTTAGATTTTGTTTGAATCAAAGTTGTCATGTGGCTTTCTGTGTATTGGTTGAATCGAGTTGAATTCTTTATATACTTTTCATGTGGTGGCCGGGATTAAGCATATCAAAACATATGTATAAACATGTTTTTCTTTGAACATCTCAGACCTCGTACTTGCAAAATTTGACATCCCAAAGTCCAGATAGGATCTGACTACATGAAGGAAATAAAAAAAAAAGATATTTAAATCATGATGGGCAGATTGTAAGATTTTAACAAAATAACTATATTGATTAATGTATGTATACTAATCAATTGGTAGTTTGGTACTAGACTCTTTTACGAGTTTATCAACTAATCTTAACTTCAACATTTGTTAAATTCTAAATTCTCTCTCACTCAAGGGTAGAAAGTGGCAAAACATCATAAAATGGGGACTTGTTTCGCCAAGTGTTAAAATCCTTTATTGACGTTATGGTTTTAACCGTGGTTTTCCGTTTGTTGCGATATACGCCAAGATTCATGGCCATGAACCTACAAAAACGCTGAAGCTGATACTCACATTGCAAGAAAACCCTTGAAGAAATTCGAAAACCATTTGAGTGAAATGATGAGAGCGCAGAGGTCGTGTCTGTGGATGTCGTTTCAAGATAATTACAAGTATTTTCTTCTCTAAATCTCCAATAAAACTCCATCGTCTGATGATAACCTTTCTTTCCAACGACTCATGGAGTTGGGGTAGCTTGTTTAACGGTCCCTCCTGTTTTGTAGTATAATTTTTGTTTTTAAAATTTCGTTTGGGCAACTCACTTGAGTGTACAACTAATAAACCTGTAAAAATTTGTTTAGAAAATTTATAACATCAGAACAACCATACAAATTTATAACGTAATACCAAAATAATCAATAAATAATAACCAAATTAAATTAAAAACTCAATTTTAGGCCAAATAACTAAACTTAATGTCTTAATATCCTTACCCCAATAACCATTATAGCCAATTAATCCAAACCTAAATAGGTAGCTTTAATCAATTGATTTGAAAATACACACAAAAAAAAAATTGTGCAACGAGAGACCGTGGAAACTAGATCCGCCACTAATTCATCCATATCATTCATGGGAAAGGTGCTCACTACTCAGTTAGAAGTTTGTACCGAACCTCTTATACAAACTTCAAACCTAAAAAAATTTCTTCTATTATCAACTGTTAAATGCGAAGTATATTATTGAATCAAATTTACCAAAATAATCCTAACCGAAATTGCATTTCGGATGGTTAACCGGAGATATACCGGTTTGAGAATTTCGTAAACCTAAACCTAAAAATCCGGTTAACCGATGTTTTTTGGTTCGGTTATTCGGTTAACCATTTTTTATTTAATTAATTAATTTTTAAATTAAAAAACCTTCAACAATTAGTTTTAAAAACTTTAAATGTCAAAAATAATAAAAGCGAAGAATAAAACTACAAATTATGTATATAATATCTTTAAAAGATGGAATATTATCATTAAAAATCTAATAGAAACAAAAAATTATTTTATAATCTTTCTAAATTAAATTGTTCTAGTGTACACTTTAGTTGTTTTGAATTTAAAATTAATGTAGACTAATAAATAATTTATAAAGTTTAAATTATTGTGGGGATAAATGTTAATATTTATAGACATAAATTATTAAAATATATAAAATTAAAATTATTTTGGTTTTTCGGTTAACCGTCCGTCACCGAAATCGTGAATTGAAACCGAACCGAAAATAAAAAAAAACCCGGTTCGGTTAACCTTAAAATCGAAACGGCTTTTATGTTTTTCATTGGTTCTTCGGTTTCGAAATTTTTTATTAAATCGGAGTCTATATATAGATATACCCCGGGGTCATTTACATTCAGAATAAACTTCCCCCTAATAAGCCCCCGGTTCTACGACCAAGGTTTATTAGCACTTTTGACCGGGGTCCATTATCTTTTTTGTAGTAGCGCAAGTAATATAAAATATGTACGTTTGTTACAAAAATTAGAGTATATAATTACAGAAAGCATAACAAAAATTTACTAAACAATATATGACATCACCATTTCTATTTTCTCCTGTAATTCAAGTATTATTTATAGATAGATACATGTATGAAGAGATCGACTGAATTGTTCATGAAGTATTCATTCTTTGCTTTTGCTATTTAGAGCAGTACGTACGTACCGGCCCCACAGTCCACCACCACATTCATCATGATCATGGCGGGGAAGGCAACCGCAACCAAGTTGTGGGGGCTTAGCCACCTTTTCTTGACGGTTTTTTTGTTCAATTTCGCCAATTTCATGGTGGTTCCGGCGATAACTGACGTCAGTTTGGCCGCACTTTGTCCCGGAGAAGACGAATGCTCATTGGCCATTTACCTCACCGGAGTTCAGCAAGCGGTATATATTTACTTTGCATTGTTAATTTCTGTTTTACTTTTTCCCAATTCATGAATTCATCTAATTAAAAGTGTTTCTTCAATTCTTCCCTCGATTTAAAACAAGGTTTCGCAAAATATATGAATTAGTAAATTTATTTATACATATATATATGGAATTGAATGCGTTATTTAGATCACAGGGATGGGAAATCTAGTGCTGATGCCGTTAATTGGCAATCTGTCTGACAATTATGGAAGGAAACTCCTCCTCACTTTTCCGATGATGCTTGCCATTTTCCCTGCAGGTATCAATACTTATTAGCATTTAAATTCTAAAAAGCTAAAATACTTTTACATTGTTACATAAATAGGTGTTGTTTGATTACATAAAATATATACTGTCTGACGTCTGATTCCACTTTTAATTGATAAGAGTGCGTGGTTCTCATAAGAAACTGGCTTCTAATAATAAAATTCACTAAGTCTGTATTTTTTGTAAATTATTTAATTCTATTATTTTTGTTATTTCACATAAGTATTATATACATTCTAAGAGCACATGTTTTTACCATCAAAACAATGATAATATATTTTTTTTTATAAACATTAAATTAAATGACATAACAATTTACTTGAACAAGAAAATACATAATCATCAATTACTTTTTAATGCAAATACGTCAAAATCCATTAAAATCATACCAATAACAAGATTTAAGTAACAATATAGCTACATAATTCAAGAATCAAGTAACACATATTTACACGATTAACATGATTCAAATGAGAACATTCAACTAACACATGTTAACACGATTAACAAAATAGCTACACAATTCAAAGGAGTGGCTACGTAATTAGGGTTTTTGGGGAAGGAGGAAATGGGTCTGTTTTTTTATTTGATATGTGATAAGTTTGTGTTTTAACTCTTATTAGAATAAGAAATGATGAGATGTTTTTTTACCTCTTATCACTCATGACTATCAAACGCAGTTATCATTAAAATCTCTGACCAAATAAGAGGTTCATATCTGATCAGACACTAATAAGAGTTATCAAACATTCAAACACATCCTTAGTCAATCCGTTATCTTTTATCTCACATTAATGCCTGCAATTTCTTTTTTGTTTTATACTTTTATTTAATTTGGTTGATAACCGAGAAAAAAACAAATTTGATGGTTATCTTTTACATTATGTATAACAAAAGTCATCATATACGTTCACAATTTTGTCGATATGGTCTATCTGTCGTCTCTTTCTTATACATGATTGGACTATAAGTTGTAGGGATGAGCATGGTTGTCGGTTCGGTTTTGCCAAATATTCAAACAAAATAAATAATTTTGGTATTTTAAAATTGTTTGGCTTATGGTTTTCCTTGGTTTTTGGACTTTTTTTTTTTTTTTTTTTGAAATTGTTAGTATGTACACATGATATTTACATTATAATTATTTAATTTGTCATGCATCAATTTATTCTTTGATTTGTCACATGTTATTTATCAAAATCAAATTTAAATTTAATTCAAAATCCAATATATTCTAATTTAATTTAACTAAGCTAATAAATAATTAACTAAATTATTAATTATTTTACATATTTTATTACTATTTATTTTTTAAATCCTCATGTAATACATGAGTATCTAACCTGGTATATTTTAAAAATAATATATAAGCAAGATTCACGTAATTAACTAATAAGTATTATATAAAAAAATCAGATTATAAAAACATGAATATAATAAGATGGTTTTAAGTTCGAATTTGCTTTTTCAGTTGGTTTCGTTTCGATGTTTGATTTTGTTGCACACCCTTGTTAAATTGAATACGACAAAAAGATATATGGACTAAAGTAGGGAAAAAAATATATACCGGAAGAACATACGAATAAAAAATATAAAATTATATTGGTTTTTTTAAAAATATAAACCCAATTTATTATATAGTTTACTGTATAGTGACTGTCATTATTCTCATTTTCTTCACCTTTTTATGTAATCGACTAATCCTCATAAACACACACATAAATATAATATAGGGTCCTGGGCCTAGTATGGGCCCGTAGAGATGGTATTTATAATAATATAGTTTTGGGCTTTTTATGTATGATAGATACTAAAGAAAAATGGTGTTTGGGAACAGTGATATTGGCATACAACAGGGAAAGGGAGTTCTTCTATGCGTATTATGTGCTCAAAACTCTTACCTCCATCCTATCTGATGCCACTCTTATCTGCCTAGCTCTGGCTTATGTGGTAGGTATTTTAATTCATCCATCTCCTTTTACTTTACCTTCCTTTTTTTTACTTTACCTATATTAATTACAAACAATATACTCTATATTTTATAATTACCAAACTTATGATATTAGTTAGGCTAATCGCTAAAAATAGAAATAAATTTATGCATTTTTAGTAATATTATTTATTTTTTATCATTAATCACATCAACTTTTATATTTTTTATCATTTACAGCAAAACTTAAAAAAGTTGTTGCCATAAATGATAAAAAGAATACAAATGTTACTGCTATTAAGGATACAAAATACAAAATTTGATACTATTCATATGTAAAAATACAAAAGTTGATTCTATTAGTGACAAAAAATAAATAATTTTGCTATAGATGATATAAAATAAAAAAGTATTAACTTTTGGTTAATGTTAAAAAGAGCATTGGATAATCGACGGTCTTCTGCCTCTGATTTGAAAATTGTCAGGCGGACAACGTAGCGGAGCAACGGCGGGCGTCGGCGTTCGGAGTCCTCTCCGGCATTTCATCATGTTCCTTCGTCTTTGGCAACCTTCTCACTCGCTTCCTCCCATCCACCGCCTCCGTCTTTCAAGTAATTACATACGTTTCTTTTATTTGTGATTGGGATTGATTAGTCGAAGAATGCGTGTGTCAACTCAATTTCTTTATCCGAATGTATTAGGTATCTGCAGCTATGACAATGGTTTCTATAGTGTACATGAGAATTTTTCTGCCTGAATCTAACTTGGAAGCGACGGTGATCTCTGTTTCTTCGAAAGAAACAACAAATGAATGTCTTGTAGAGAAGGGGAGGATCAACGACCGGAGATCTATACGTACAACGCCTTCTTTGCAGGATTCGATCTCCTTGTTGAAGACCAGGTATGTTGTTCTTAGACAATTTGTTTGTCAGGAGCCGTAATCGATAGCAGAGATCGGAAATATACACACAATTGGCGCTAACTTGGAGATTGAAGTTTTGTGGTTTGATTGTTACTTTCAGCTGGACATTTTCACAAGCAGCTATTGTGGCATTCTTCAGCACGCTTGGTGAACTTGGCTTTTTTTCTGCATTACTGGTACTCAAAACTTGACCTATTCTCTGCATTATTGTTACTCCACACACTCACTCAAGTAACAACTATGATTTTTACCACTGCTATCCATGTCCCTAATTGGGATTAAGACTATTCGTTTCTGAGCGGAAAACCACAAGTTCAAGTCTTTGAATTAACCACACGTTTCCATTTGTAGAGAGAGAGAGAGAGAGAGAGAGAGAGAGAGAGAGAGAGAGAACTTCTGTTGGAGTGAGATCAAGGCATAATTGTTGGATTTGTTTGCATTTTGTAGTACTATTTGAAGGCCGAATTCCATTTTGACAAAGACCAGTTTGCTGACTTGCTGATTATCAATGGGATTGCTGGAATTATTTCTCAAGTAAAGCTTTCCACAACCATCCATCTCATGATTGTAGCATCAATACTTTTGATGTGCATATATATCATAGAGTTTGTAAAACCTGCAGATGATTCTCATGCCCATGTTGGCTACTGTAATCAATGAAGAAAAACTTCTTGCGATTGGGCTCACTTTCAGCTGTATGCATGTAAGCAGTTGACCACTTACTGAATTTCCGAAAGCTGGTGTTTATCCTTCAAAGCTAAAGTTTCATTAATCCCATCTTCTTACGAAAACAATCACAAGCATATATACCTTTTCCCACGAATACAAGAAAAAACTCGAAATTTTCTGTGCAAATATTTCTAACTTTAAAACTTAACTACATCTTATTTCTCTCATTAAAACTTAACTGCTTATTTCTCTGATTATAGACCAAAATGGTCTTTGTATCTAACATGATTTTTGGATTGGAATGCAGATTTTTCTTTATGCCGTAGCTTGGACCTCCTGGGTACTTCAGCTCAACTAGCAAGCAACAATATCTCCACTACACTATACATCATGCACATAAAAATATCTCAGTTTTTTTTAACCAGTTTATGTGAAACAGGTTGTCTATCTTGCAGCGACATTGCAGATTCTGGCTGTTTTTGCAGCACCAAGTGTTAGTTCATGTCTACTTTAATATCTTTCTCTACTCCAGAATTTACTGTTAGCTTAAATAGCGTCTGTTTTTGTTTCAGTTACGCAGCATTGTATCTAAACAAGTTGGCCCTAACGAGCAGGTAAGTCGTCACATCAGTAGTAGTATGGAGTGAGCCTGTATTAGATTTGGAATGTATAATTCACTTGATTCTAATGAATTGTAGATTCATTTCTTAATGTGTTCTTTTATCCATCCCCCCAGGGCAAGGCGCAAGGATGCATTACAGGCCTATGCTCATTTGCTGGTATTATTTCCCCGTTGGTGTTCAGTCCTTTAACAGGTCAGAGAAAACTTGAACCGTATGCTGTTTCATGATCAAATTTGATCATAGCTAATAAACATTTGTGTTCTCTCTTGTGCCCACAGCTTTATTCTTGTCTGATCATGCTCCATTTCGGTTTCCTGGTTTTAGTCTTATGTGCGCCGCCTTTATGATGGTATGGTCTCTATCACCATTTGAATCTTTTTTTTTTGTTTCCAATTCCTATATTCTTGGTTATGTTGCGTCAAAATCTTGTGTTCTTGTTCTGATTCACAAAACCGATATAAAACTATAAACAGGAAGGTAGTGACCTTTACAGAAGTTGAAATTTCTCCTTATGCTTATGCAGATGATAGCATTTATCCAGAGCATCATGATCAGGGCAGCCCCGACCGCTCCTCCCCTTCCCGTTTCAGATTCAAATGTCAACTCAGGGGAACCATAAATTATGGTTGGATCAGACAAAGTATCAGCAATTCAGCATAGGCAGCTGTGTTTATTTCTGTATTGCATCACTGCTGGTGAATATAAATGCTCCCTTTTATTTTGTACATATTAAAGGCATGTGCAAGTTAGTTCGTTACACTTGTATATTGTAAATCATACATGAAAAATATAGCTAAGGAATTTAATAAAGAAAATACTCATTTATGACAGTACTTCTCTAAGGTAAGAATTTTTTGCACCAACTCATAATATTATCATGACCGGTCTCATGAATTTTGGTGGGCCTTTGTAGTAATTACATAGTAGACTCTTGACTAGGGTTTTATCCTCCTCCACCATTCTGATTATACATATAGAATTTGTAGAGGTTCTTTATTTAGGCCTCCTCCTCATCGTACAACAACCATTATTGTATATAGATTTTCATCATTTTTTACGGTCGCCTTATATAACACTCAATTTTCCGGTGAGGCCCATCAATTTCGGGGCCGTGAGCAGTCGCACCTCTTGCACACCCTCAGGGCCGGCCCTCAATATTCTTAACCACCTTACAGTACTATAAATTCTTTACTCTTTATGATATTATTACTTTTAAAAGTCATGCAGCAAACGAAACTTTGATGATCTTATATGCAACATTTGGTGTATATCTTAAATATAGATATAAAATATTCTTGATATTTTTGGTGTAGGGAGTGTGTGAAATGAGAATATATAGTTCATATTATTGATGATGTAATTGGAGAATTTGTATTATACCAATTATTTAAAAGTAATAATCAAAGAAAAGTGGGCCAGGAGCCAGTGATAGAAGTAGAGTAGTACAATTGGTTTTTGCAGTACAATGGAGGAGGGAGACCCATTTTAAAGGAAGTACAGTCACTATTTGTGTGGTTTTAAGGGTTTAGGCTTCATATTATTATTTCATGGGTTGATTGATATAAATTTATACAAGATACATCAGTTTGTTTATTTTATTGGAAGCATTAATTCATTGAGTGTAAACCATATATGTGTACGTCAGTCAGTGAAGGTATGACTTTCGAATCTCAACTCAACTATGAATTCAATATCTTGCTAAGCTATCATTTGTTATCATCATTTCTATGAATTTTAAATAAAAAAAGTATTTGAAAACAACTTTGATTTTAGCTAATTGCTTTGGATTCACAAATGTTGGATGATTTTTTATTTAAAATCAACCTTTTGCGTTTCGTGGATCTTATGCAGACTGCAACCAGCAGCTCGACATTAAAGCTGCTGCATGCATCTTTTAACCTGAAGATTATGGATTAATTCTCAGTCTTTCTAAGCCACCATCATTTTTTGTTACATGGCAACATAGTCATTTTATAATTCAAATCACCAAAATTTTCAATTTATAGTAATTAGGATTATATTACAGCTTCTTGGGATGAAAAGTGATCAGAATGGTAAATGAAAATGGTTGATAACTTCTTATGATTATGGCAGCTAGATTTAAATTTGTTGAATAAAAGCGGTTGGTAGATAGATATTATTATAGTGAATGCTCTATAATTAATTAAACTAACGAAAATTGAATTTGATATGTTTATTGATATTTGGCAAAAAAAAAATTTATTGTTAAACAGCCCTTATATTAACATATTTCATTATTATACACTAATGTAGCATTTGGTAAGTTTACATGTTACAAACACTTAA
This sequence comes from Centrapalus pauciflorus, assembly GCA_020465985.1. Classification (NCBI taxonomy): domain Eukaryota; kingdom Viridiplantae; phylum Streptophyta; class Magnoliopsida; order Asterales; family Asteraceae; genus Centrapalus; species Centrapalus pauciflorus. The sequence goes on from JAANYP010003075.1 coordinate 93,469, forward strand.
ATGTTGGTTAACTAGTAATTATGATAACAAATATTATTATCTGATTTTTACTTTTTAAAAAATCGCGACATTTATTAAAACTCAAATCCTAACACCTCTGAATAATGCTCATGGCTTTTATAAATCCAAATAAATGTCATGAGGAAATCTTAAAAATAAGGGATGCATGTTTAATTATCCCATGGAAATTATATCTGTTTAATGCGACCATTTGTGTGATAAAATTAATTTTCAACTTATATAAGTGATATTATTATTTATTTGAGTAACAAACATATACATAAATTTATTTCGAATATATATAGACGTGATTCATATTTTTCTTATAGACGTCATGTTTATAAATTCATTTACAGATAATATATAATTCGATTCTATTATTTAATTGTTAAAATAAAAAGTCATTGTTTTAGAGAATGAGATTCAATAGAGAATCAATGTGCGTTATTAAAAAAATAAAAATCACATTGCATCGTAAGGAAAAACATAATGTGTCGTACAGGAATGATAGTGCAAGAATTTTGATGCACTATGTTCTCCTATGTCATGCACTTTCTTTCACGTGTTACTGTTATGTATTATCTAGTGTGGTACACTATCATTATCCCTTGTGTTTTGTGATGCACTGTAGGTCTTATAGTTTTTCGTCGGATGCATGATGTTTCTCCATTTAATCATCCAATGTATGTCTGTTGTGAAATAGGTTTAAACGAGAAATTAAATATTTTTGACAAATGTTGTATCAAAAAGGACCCAATAGAATTATAATAAAAATTAACATTGCCCAAAATTTTGTTTTTTAAAAGTGTTTCTCACATTCATCACAAATATATAAATTCTGATGAGATCCATGTCCATAATTATAAGTAATTTTAACCGTAAATTTCATTCTAACCATAAATTTCTTTGAGACGAATGTATCTGGTTTTAAAAAAGAGGGACGTGAAATAAATTAATTAATGAGAGACATAAATGTAATTGGTGGTCATTTAACGATGCATGGAATAGTCATTTGCATGGACTAAGTATATATTTGATCAATCGATTATTAGAATTGTACACATTAATCCATTAAACTAGTTTTATATATATTTAGCCATTAAATTTGGTTTGATACAAATTTAGCCAACAAACTTTCATATTTATATAAATTTAGTCATTAAAATTTAGTAATCTTTTCTAAAATAAAAGCCTACTAAAATTTGGCTAAATTATATAAAAAATAATTTAAATACTAAATAAAACAAATATGATAATCAGTATACTTTCACCTTTTTGTTACCATCGTTACTCGTTAGTCGTTTCCTTCCACTTCGGTTGCAGCACAACAACAAAATTTTAGGCTATCAGCCAGGGCGTATCTAAAATGTTCAATGCCCGTTTACTTTTTTGGGTTCAATGATATGAAACCCGAACCAACTAAACCAACAATTTAATTATAACATAATGACCAAAGATGTATAAAAATTAGTTTAGTAATTCAATTAAACAAATTTAATAGTTTATACCAACAATTTTAAAAAGGCATTTGAATTTGCATTGGGAGTAAATTCATTTCTAGAAGTGCTAGAAAGGAAAATAATATCAAAATCAAACTTGTGAAGAAGTGAGTTTTGGACCTATAAAGACAACTTATTTAACATTATTAAAACGTAATAAAAAACCAAAAAAAAAAAAAAAAGTTATAATAAAATATCGAAAAAGTAATATTGAAATAACAAAGCTAGAAAAGAAAATATTATATTGGAGTTGTCCAAAATGAGGTGTGGGAGGGAGGGAGGGAGGGGATATTGGTGATATTAATCAACCAACCAAAAACACCCACATCAAGTAACCGGATATCACATTATCCGAAACCAACACAAGCCACACAATACTCAACCCAAACATCACCTTATTATATTTATAAATCAATCAATCCCCACCCACCTCTTCCTCACTCAAACTACCCTACCCAATGGCAAGCGTAACTTCTTCTGCTGCTGTTTCCATCCCATCATTCACCACCGGCCTCAAGGCCGTCGGATCAAGGACCACCACCACCACCACCACCCTCAAGCCCGCAATCCCCAAGCTGCAAGTCAAAGCCTCACTGAAACAAGCTGCAGCGGCAGCTGTTGCGGTGTCCGTGAGTGCGTTGGTGGCGAGCAACGCTCTGGCTGTTGAGGTGTTGCTGGGAAGCAGCGACGGGGGATTGGTGTTCGAGCCGTCGAGTATCACGGTGCCGTCGGGTGAGAAGATCGTGTTTAAGAACAACGCAGGGTTCCCACACAATGTGATATTCGACGAAGACGAGGTGCCGTCAGGTGTGGACGCATCGAAGATTTCGATGAGTGAGGAGGATTTGCTTAACGCACCAGGAGAAACATACTCCGTCACATTGACTGAGAAAGGGACTTACAGTTTCTATTGTTCACCACACCAAGGTGCTGGCATGGTTGGCAAAGTTACTGTCAACTGATTCATTTCTTTTTAGTTTAATATTTATTTCCCATTTTGTGAAGTAATAAATATGAGCAACAATGGTTTTTGTAAAGACTTGATCCAATACACCAACATTTATCCCATCTCTTTTTCTTCTGAACCTTTCTTATTTGCATTTATTTAGCTTGAGTGAGTGAGTGAGTGACTAATTTAAGGTGGTGTTTGGATTGTTGGAATTTGATATGACAGGATTAGAAAATGATAGGATTTTGATACGATAAGATTTGAAAATGATAGAACCAAAAAATGAAAGGATTATAGAATGCTTAATTTAAGGGATTTTATAATAACGGAGGTAGAGGGATGATGATGAAAAGAGGAGGTTGGGGGAATCCAAAATGCTAAATGAAATAAGATTCAACCAAACATGATATGTAAGGATTTTGAAATCCAAATCCTAAATGAGGTGTTCAAATCCTTCAAACCAAACGCACCCTAAGATTACCAATAAATCAACCTCCTGCTACCTATCCATCCTATTACTGCATTGCTAACAGCTTTTGTTTTGTTTTGTTTTTATTGATACGGTTTTTCCTTTTCTTTTGGAGCTCTAACTGTAATTTGTATTGTTGTTATTCGAGGCTAGATTATGATATAATTAGTATGTACCAAACTACCAATAACTAAAGTAAACAGCCCCAAAACAACTAACTGACAAATAATCAACTAAATGACATGTAACAAGAAAGCTATATATACATACATACATAGATACATATATATATATATATATATATATATATATATATATATGTATGTATGTATATATATATGTATGTATGTATATATATATGTATGTATATATATATATATATATATATGTATATATATATATATCTATATATATGTATGTATATATTGGGGTGGGTTCAACGGAGAACCTCCATGCATCGAAGAACCTTGGAGAACCACAATGCATCGCTAGAAAAACTGAAATGCATCACGTAGAAATTGATGCATCACGCGGGAATTTGATACATCACGTGGAAATAATGTAAAAATCGATGCATCACGCGAAAATTTGATGCATCACGTGGAAATAATGATGCATTACAGGGGAATTGTGATGCATTTGTGGTGGTGCATGGAGGTTCTTCAAGGTTCTTCGATGCATGGAGGTTCTCCATTGAACCTACCCCTATATATATGTATTATATATATGTATGTATGTATAGAAAAAAGTATATAACCAAACAAGGAAATGGTTGTGTCCGGTAAATCTCTTAAACTATACATTACATGTTCAGGTGTTACAAATATGGTATATATTTTAATGGTTTGTACAAATATAAATATATCCACTTTTGTTTTCACTTATATATCATGATTGAATACAACAATGTATATTAACAATGAGTCAAAGAGCTAGCTTAGCTTATAAAACATGTATATACTTGATGTCCTAATGATGCTTACACGACCAGTATGTCTTTGATCGGCAAGTCATGTACATATTGGACTAAGGGATAAAACCTATTTTGGAGGGCTTTGCCTTACAAACTCTGGTATAGCTGATCAAGGAGCCTTTATGCTCCAAGACCGAGTTTCAAGTATAATACATATACTATGAAACAGCATCAAGAAAACACCATTGTTTTGCCAGGGTATCTCAAAGTACAGGTCCAAACTCTTTTTTTTTTTTCCTCATGTTCATGCATATATTGATATTATACATGTATAATATAAAATTTTCAAATTATTTTGAGTTTTGTAAATCTATCAAATGGCTCTGTGAATGAATGAATGAATATGCAAACACACACACACATTCATAGAAGTGTTTCATTATTCAAGTGTTCATTTGATAAACTTACAAAACATTAAAAAAAAAAAAGTTCATTTAGATCGGCATCTCGAGGTACTGAGCGAACACAGTGGTATTTTCGTGAACAATATCCTACATACTAATTAGTATGTATGATATAGATACGGGCCACCCCTCCATGTCAACATCAAAATCTTTTAAGCGTCTAAAAGCTACGTAGTCAAAGCATTAGGGAAGTTGCATACCGAACCAAGAATCTTACCACCAACATCGGGAAATTGTTCGTTCTCAGTTAAAGGACTTATTTTCCCATTAGCATCTACTTTGATCGGATACTTGAGAAGATGGCCAGGTAAGGGAGTGAAATCATCAGAAGCGAACCTCTCCCAATTCACTTCCGCAAACTCATTTATATTGAGCACACAAGTTAAACTTTGTGGCTCCTTGAAATAATCTTCGATCTTGCCCAAGTGTTCTGCCCACAGTGACATTCTGTATCCGTACACCTATATTTCACAAATGAAAATTATAAGAAAAAAGGAGGGGAAATGCACGGGTTCGATTAGTATTTTCTAGAAACCACACAGAAATACTATTTGTTTACTAACTTGACCATGTGGGTGACTTTCCTTATGAGCCCATGTGTGATGAGGCTGGTACGCTCCCATGGCTATCTCTGTATCCCTTGACCCAGCCATGGATCGTTGGTTAATGTTAGCAGATCCTATAATCACATACTCATCGTCTACTATCATTCCCTTCGCATGCACGTAAACCATGAATCTTCCATTCAAATGAGAAGCCGAAAACTGCATTAAATATGCCAAATGTTTTCTTAATCAACACCATCTTTGTTAGTATTATGTGTTTAGAACATAGAAATATGTATGTGTGTGAGAGTGAGAGATATCATCTAAACAATGCAAGACAACTGAAGATATGTAAAAAACTGATTTTTACCGAACTGCCATCTAAAGAGTTTTTGCCTTCGTCCCTGCATCTTTCACGATTGCCAAGGCAGTAGAAATTTAAGTAGTCTTGTGGATGTGCATTCTCAAGCTTTGAATCCTTAATCTCTTGAGCAATAACTTCATACATCATTTGGATGGTTTGTCCCTGGAGTATCAACAGCGATCAAACTTAAACTTGTTAACAAGCATCTTCATCCTCTTAATTGGTCGTTCTACTGGTAATTGAGTGTTAAGTTTTTAAAACATGAGGGTTGTGTACCATTTTAATTTCTTAACAAACTCTCAGTGACGATTTATGGTTGGTTGCATACTAGTATACTAAAGAAATCAGGATAAATATATTTTGTACACTTCATATCCTTCACTTCAATTGTTTTAAATATATTAAAGAGGCAACATGTCGCTTCTAGCAGTGAACTGATAATGTTAATGAAAATGGAAAATCTTATAGATCATTACCTGCCAAAACAAGATCCCTTGAACAGGCGCAGAAGTAGGGACGCCTTCTGGCCACATCGGAATGACAACATAAACTGAAAACCTCTCGTTTGCTCTTATCTTGCTAGCAATCTTCAATGCCAGCTCCATCGGTATTAAATGATCAGCACCTAGTCATATTTAAAAAAGAAAGTAGAGGAGTTAGTAGAAGACTTACAGAAATGTACAAAAAATATGCTGGGAAGTGCACAAACCTGCATCTTTATGGGATGCCCATGCATATGATGAACCAAGAAAATATTGATTCTCAATGTAGATGAAGTGCTTAGCAGATCTTATCGCTTGAATGTATGCCCTCTGAATGCTTGTATCAATCACCAGATTTTTTGCGCAGATGAGATTCTGTAACAAGTAAGAATGATAAAATGCACACTCAATTTAACGACTACCAGTTGCGTGAAACTTCTCTACATATTAATTATGATAAACCTGAGACTCAGCTACTTGAACATCTCTAGGAAATCCTTCCAAGGAACCAGAATCGATTGAGCGAAATAGCTGTCCATATAAATAAAGTTAATAGAGTAGATCGGAATTTTCAATGAAACCAGCCGTAGTTTAAGTTGCGAACCTGAACATGCCATCTTTCAGCATCTTCCTCCTTTGAAACCCAGAGTGATGGATCATCATTTGGAACCCTGGATGATGGGCATAGTATCCATGGAATACGCTCTATATTAAATAATGAATCCTCATGCCAAGGGGATATTCTTTTGACCCGCTGTCCAACTCGAGACCATCTTGTAGCCTTTTTCCATCTTTGCTCAAAGTTTTTAAGCACATCATGTGCAACCGGACCATCAATTTTGCAGTGTAAATCGTGCCAGGGTTCTCTTGGACCTTTTATACCTGACTATCATAGAAAGAATATTGTATGGGATACAGTCTTGATAAAAATAATCACTTGTGCAAATGACTTAGATTAGAAATAGAGTAAAACATCCTAGGATGTAAGCATCCGAAATGAAGAGCTTAAAAAGAGTACAAGTAGATTAACATATAGACTTACAGGAAATGTTGGGTTACAGTAATCATCTTTAAATACAGTGTCATGGTCACGATATAAACGATGTTCTGGTGTGTCATAGCGTCCATTGCAGAGGTCCAGACCTCCAAGAAATGCACATATTTTCCTGTAACTCCCATGGGCTGGTGTATCCACTATAACACATTTTTGATGATGGGTGTATAAGGTCCCAACAAGCTGGATTAAGACAATTATTTAATAATAGATACAAGCGCGAAAAATATCATATTGACATCAGTAATCGCCTCAAAATAGATTTTTAGACGCCCCACCCCTCCCTCCCCCCACCCCCCAAAAGACACACAGACAGACAGACCCAAATTAAATGAATATGAAACTTTTGAACAAAATATGAAGCATGCATGCCTGCTGTTTGAAAATGCTAAGCTTACTGCTCGCATATCGAGGTGCCAACACACAGTGGACATTTGTGTGTTTAAAGAACTTCCGAGTCTCTTCATCATGGGTCTGCATCACTCCTTCCTGCACACAGAACCATATGAAATACAAAACCATTACTATAAGTGACAATTAATGTTTCTTTTCCGTTTTTTTCTTTTGCCCAACACAAGTTTAAATGCAACAGATGTTTTCCAGAGGTGTCAATATGATTCAAGGAAGCATTTCTACTTTAAACCAGTTATCATAGTAAAACACAATTAGAATACTTTCTTCTCTTACCATAAAGAATGATTGAAGACATCAATTGGATTGTCCATCAATGTGCAAAGTATGATATGGAGCATATACTGATAACACATATCTTGTAACCTCAACATTACACATCTAGTCGGTGCATATATTTCAAACTTATTCAACATTAATCACTTCTAGTCGGAGCATATATCACATCCAAATGATTGTTATGCAAGGAAGACCTAACACGCCCAACACTTATGAAAGATGGTTATATATCACGATCAGTTTCTGAACTATTTTCTTCTACCCTTTTTGGATCATCAAGTAGCACATCTAGGATCATCTCAGAACCTAAGGCTTGAGCCGACCTCAACAAATATATTATCAACATACTCCCGTGGGCATAAGAAGATTCCAGGATCTAGCCATATGTAGTGCCAACAAATACTTGAGGCTCCCAAGTCTTTGTCCAAGATTTCCTATAAATGAAAGTTGCGCTATCCCCAAAAAGATATCAAAGTATTATCATAAGATACAAATAATTATCCTCCTCATATGCGAATGCATACCAATGCATAAGCACCAAAAGTCGCCCAAAATTTCTTGCTCTTGGAAAGCCCAGAGCACCAGTACCAGTAAGTTTATTCAAGGTATGCACAGACCTCGACTTTGAGCAAATTAACCCTTAGAGGCCTACTCAACTATAAACAAGGGTGACAGTCCTTAACCATATACACCTTTGCAGAACAACATTAAGAGCTTAACTACATCTAGGCTGATTAGGGACTATGCAAAGCATTCATCAGATTCCTCATCACATGTCCTAACATACAACAAATTTGAATCTCAAACTATACGTCCCTTTCTAGAAGGAAGATGAACAAATTCTCAAGTCACATTAATTCTGCTTTGCAGGCATTTCCTCATGAAGAGCAAGATGGCAAAAAGTAATTTAGGCTATCCAGAGAAGTAATCTAGGGGTGACATAAATGAATTTCAAGATCACTCAGATAGATACATATCAATATTCTGAGGCTCCATGCTATCATCATATATATATTTCATTGATAATGACATAATGTAGATAAATACAAGAAGAAAGCCTTAAAATGTGACCGAAGAAATGAAAAGATTGAAGAAATTATACCGTTTTAATGAAGAATTTGTCATGTGAAGTCTTATCATCCCAAACAAGCAACAAAACCCTCACTCCGTCATGTGATTTGCACTTTAACAACTCTCCAAGGGTCAATTCCCCATCTTTTGGCAAAGGCCTAGTAGGCTCCCTAACAAGTTTCACCTTATCGAAAATCGACCACCCAACTACATACACCAAATGACGAGCCTCCAAGATACTATGGCAAATGTCTTCCCAACACCCCCTCTGTTTAAAAGTTTCACAATCTCCATCCAATTCAATCACCGGTAACTGCCCTTCCCGGACGTGTGCATCCTGATACAGTGTCACATTACAGCCATGTCTCAACGGAAAATAACTTCGATTCAATCCAAAGAACTCGTCTGTGCCGATTGAACTTCTGTTATTCTCAGCATCACAAGGAGTAAATCTGAGTTTTAACCGTAAAGCGGCTTTAGGTTTAGGCGGTTTACCAAATGGACCAATTATTGGGAACCAATCTTCTATTAGCTCGCCAGATTTTATCCATTTTGAGGATATTGTGGCGACGCCGATCATGTCCGCACCGAATACATCGTTATCCTTCACCAGAAACTCCACCTGCGACACCGGGTGAGCTATCGACACAATTATATGTTCGTTCCAGACGGGATATTGAGAATTGGAAATCACACGCGTCCTCGCGACAGTGGCTCCGCTGAGGCAGACGCTAACGTACGGATCACTTGTAATAACCTTATGTTTGTGCTTCGATTTCTTGTTATTTTTCGGTGATTTACACAAATGGAAGGCTTTCAAACAACGTCGCACACGCTCTGTCGGTAAATCCATGTTCGGCAAACATCGAGCTTCGATTATCGTTAAATCGATGTCTCCGTGAAGACAAATGGTTGAATCTGAATCACAGATTTCCATGATCGTTGCACCACGCAACAACTTGTAAATTTCTACAGAATGTATGTTATTAATCGATTAACAAGTGTTTGTCGGAGTAATTATGACGATAAGAAGGTGGCGGTGCCGTTGGAATCCCCGGCCATCGTAACCAACGGCAGCTGAGAATGCCCCGGTGGTGAAGGTGGGCCGACCAGCTTCAGATACATCATCAAGAAGATGGTGGCGATAAATCGTAACCGTTAAACACGTGGAGCTGCCAACCTTTTCATAAACAACGACTTTCCGTTTTGTTAATCCTTTATGGGACTTTCAATATAACAAGTGTTATTACTCGTATATTAAAAATTGATTAATTTTAAAAATTGATATTTATATAAGTATAATATAATAATTATATGAATAATAAAATTTACTTAATTTTAGTTATATAATAATTATATGAATAATAAAGTTTACTTACTTTTAGTTAGTCAGTTATTAAATTAATCCATATTAGATTTACATAGATTTAATTACTTTAAAATTAAATAAAAAATAAGTAATTGACATGGTAAAAGAAGATAGCGACATCTGACAAATTAAACGAAAACATGACACGTAACATTTAGTTACTCTTTTAGAGTAGATAGATTTGAAATGAAGCGTATGCACCTCATCATTCCCAAAGAAATTCCATTCCTTACGAACAAGCGATGAAACAATTGGGTCGTCAATCGATTTCATAAACAACTGGGCTTTCAAAATTGGGTTGTCCATCAATTTCAACAAGGAATTGGGCTTCCAAAACTGGGCCTAAATTTGGCTAACATCTGTCGATCGATCCAAAAACGACGTAAATTTTATTAAAAAATCTCATAAACCAAATATCTACTGTATTCTTTCTTACCTTTTCAAATTCAATTTGGTTACATCTTTTTCTTTAAAAACATTCATTCAACCACACTAGTTTAAGTTTTTCAGTAGTCTATAGGCAGAGAAATGTAGTCGACCTTGCCATCAAGAACAAAGGCACATAGATGGTCAAATAGAGGTAAATTGTACAAAAATCCTTACTCTCATTCTCATTTTTTTAAAATTCAATTCAATTACATTTTTTTATAATTTCATTCAACCACGAACCAATTTAAATGGAATAGAGAAAAAAGTAGAGAAAGCGAGAGAAAATAAGAAAAAAAAAAAACTAAAGAAAAGAAAGCAAGAGAAGACGAAAGAAAATGTGAAAGGTTTTCTTTTCAAAAGCCCAAATATGGGAAAAGAGTGAGGCAAAGAAAAACTGGAAAGAGTTGTCTATGTAAATCACAAAGAAACAAAAGTTTTTATTTATATTCCTCTAGATTTTCTTTAATTCGTCTTTCTAACCTCCTGGTTCAAGAACACAACACAAATATTATTTTCTATTTTCTTTCTTTCATCTTTCTTTCTCTTCTATTCTTTTTGAATTCCAGAACAGAGTGTAACGGTGTATGCAAGAAATTCTCTTTGCAGAAAAGATAACAAAACGTCAAAAACAAAATCTGGTAATACTTTTTTAGTTATTTCTTTTCATAATATTATCTTTAGATGCTTAATCACAAAGGTAAAAATCAGATTTTTTTTATTACTTAAGCCAATCCCACCAATGCAATTATAAAGTTTGTTTTTTCTTGATTACAGAAAGGAAAGCACTTTGTTAAAGCATAAATAGGGGTTTGATTTTCTATTTTTTAATGAATTTCAAATTTTCTATAAAAGTACAGAATTTAATGGCGAAATAGGAGACCGTGGCCGGCTAGGAGATGGAACCATGGACATCCACGGTACGGCGGCGGTGGACCCTCCTGAATAATCAACGCCGACGAGAATGAAAGCCGAACCTACAGGATGATAAGAGTATTACAGAGTCAGCATGCATGTCGAAATCTTCGCCGACGAGTATTGTTGTCAACACCGACAACCAGTTTTCTTGAGAGTGTGTGTCACGGCGACTTTCCGTGAGAGGGAGAGAGAGATTACAACATGTTAGGGATGGCAACGGGCCGGGGATTAGTCCCCCCGTCCCCGTCCCCGTTTAAGAAACCGCATACCATCCCCGTTTGAAAAACCGCGGGGATTTATACGGGGATCCCCGTCGGTGATTCGGTTTTCACCATTTAATGTAAACGGTTAATTAAACGGTTGTTTTCACCGCAAAAATCCCCATTTAATGAGAACGATTAAATCTTGTTACGGCGACAATTAAAATATGCATAAATTAAGATTACAATGTTCGAAAGACGACACTACGAAATGTTCCAACCAACAATACGGTTACAAACCACAAAATAAAGTTTATGAAAAGAAAATAAATAAATAAATAAATAAATATATATATATATATATATATATATATATATATATATATATATATTAATCGGTTTTTTAAGCGGGCCTCTTAAACGGTTAATCGGGCCGGGTAATCGGTTATTTACCTAATACCGGCCCCGGCACCATCCCCGTTAAAATCCTAGCGGTTTTCCCCGAAACCGTCCCCGAACCCGGCCCGTTTACGTCGGTTTTCGGTTTTCCCCGTCGGTTTCGGTTTCTTTTGCCATCCCTAAACATGTATATTAGGCTTGGGAAATTTATAAAAAGCAATGGACCGGTCACCCACATTTTCGGGTCCTAAGTTTTGATCCACGAGAATTTCTATTGTGCATTTCTGTTAGCGGTGTTTGAATAAAACCGAAAAATCAAGAAAACCGAGTTGACTCGTTTGATTCGAAACATTACGGGGCGGTTTAAGTTTTCATTTTTAGAAAATCGTAGATAATCGAACCGAACTGATTATATATATACAAGTTACTGGCTTATATTTATAATTTCACTTAGTTATTCTAATAAATTAAGTACTAGATTTTCAAATTATTTTTTTATTTTAATTGTTTTGTTGAATATATTTAGTGTAACTTTAAAGATTTATAATTAAATAGTTTACTATGACTTTGTACTTAAAAATATTTGTGTTTTAAAAAAAACATATTTTTATAATTTTATTTGCTTTTAAGCATAGAGTGGGTAACAGTGGACCAAACCGCGGGTAACCAATGACTGGTAACCGAAACCGAAAACATGGTTCACATTTTATCTACTAACCGAACCGTGCACACCCTTAATTTTTGCAGCCGAAGAGAATATATGCATACAACCTAGGGCAAATAACTAAAAATAAAAACATTTTGTCATTTTTATCATTAATAGTAACATTATATTTTTTTTATCATTAATAACATTGACTTTTATATTTTATATTATTTATAGTTTCAACTTTTTATTTTCTATCAATAATAGTAATTGATGACCTGCGAACTTGTTTAGCATGTCACCAACAACTTTTCAGTTATAAAAAATAGTAACATCTTTTCATATTTTTATCAATAACAGTAACATATCAAATTAAAACCCAATTTTTTTTATTTTATTAAGTTTTCTAAGATTTCGTAAACACCAATTAAACCCAATTATGTTTCAAATTTTGTTTTCAGATTTTATAATAAAATTTTAATATTTATTTTTCTACTATTATTTATTTATTTAAAGTTTATTTAACAATATTATCACTATGACTATTTTTGTAATTTCATTACCACCTACTTATGCTTAGGGTGCGTTTGGTACAGGGAAATGATGCCAGAGAAATGGAAATGAAACCAATTCTCTTGTTTGTTTAGCTCTGAGAAATGAGAAATGAGAAATAAAACAATTCTCATTCTCTACTTTTATTTCTCTATGGTGTGCAAAGAATTGATGAGAATTGGAATTTCCAAATCTCTCCAAAAAAAAAGCGGAGAGTTGAAGTCTTCCAGCCCACCCCCCAAACCCTAGCATCCCTGCTCATTTGTCCTATCACCCCTTTCTCTCCAAAGAAACAAATGCAGCTTCTCTCCCCCTTCTCACCAAACCCTAGTTGACTCTTATGCATCATCAGTGACCGGCGGCGACCACAACTTCGTCTCCAATAGCTTTCCTCTGCAACTGTTAATTCTATCTACTCCGGCGGTGAACATCGGCGGCGACGAGCGGCGACGGGGGCGGCGAACATCGACGGAAAAAGGTATCTCTGTCTCTTTCGACGTGCTCTCTCTCTATATGATTGTCTCTCGCTCTCTTTCTCTCTGTGTGTGTGTGTACAATTTCCATGGCTGCTACTTGTTATTGTTCATGTTTTTGTGGTGATTTTACTTGTTGATTTCAAAATTATTTGCAATGGTTTTTTTTCAAGAACATCATCTTTTTATACCTTATTGTAATGTAATGGCTGATTCTTTGCTACTTTTTCTAGTTCAAGTAATTGTCATAGTATTTGTGAGGTTGTTACTTGTTGATTTCAACATTATATTTGTTATTTGTACTACCTCCGTCCCATCGCAAAAGAGTTACAAATTGGTTCTTGACGCGAAAATCTATCGTTGTTCTATTTGTAGTATAACCTTTGAGTGATGGAGGAAGAATTAGATAATGAGTTGCATTAGAAATTATGCCCTACATAATATAGAGATGACAGGTTTAACGTGTTTATAGTTCAACAGATTGCCAAAGAGGTAAAAAGAAAAAAAGGAATCTCTGAATGCCACTTAGATATAAATACTTGGATAGTTACTCAAGCTAATAGATTCAAGAACAATGCATTGTGTAAATTGTTTGCAGTTGGGTATGCTCAGAAGATATTGGTGCATGTACCCTGTGTCCCTTCCATTGTTTTTGGTTGAATCATAAGCTTATGTAATCTCATAAATTTTATTAACGGTGGCCTCATATTAATTTTTGTGCTTTTAGGATGACGTTCTTTAATTCTTTTTATTTTTCTTCTGTTCGTTGTATCAAGTCCGAATCAGGATTCCAAAAGTGGAATTTTTTTTTTTTTTATCTTCTGATTTGGTTTGACTTGAATATCTTCCTTCAGTAACCCTTGCTTTGAGTAGGAGTTAATTACTTATTTTTTTTATTCCTTAGCCCTTTGTTTATATATCATTGGTTAAATCTCATGAAAGTATAATTGATATTTACTTGTTACATCTACTTTGTTTATATATACTTGTTAAAGCGACATGTTTGTGCAGTGGGTTGTTGGAATGGGGTACAGAGAATTTGGGGGAACACATACTTTTCTGCTGGTTGAATGTTCTTATTGAATATTCTCATATAGATCCATTAGCTCGATTGGTAAGAGCGCCCGTATGGGAGAATGGTGGTTCGATTCCATCTGGATCTTTGATTTTCATTCTAGAATTATGGTTCCACGAGATACTAGTTTACTATTTATGTTTCTTTGTTTAACAAGTTGAATGACTTTGTTTTTGTTTGAATGAAATTGTAGTACTTTATTTAATATTTTTGGGTAAATTATGTTGGTAATTTTTTTGTTTTATCAATAAAATGTATAATTATTACAAAATGATTTTTTTGGTTTGAATTAAATTGTAGTACTTTATTTAATATATTTTTTGGGTAAATAATTATGATTGCAAATAATAAAATGTTTAATTATAGAACTCTCGGTTGAATTCTCTGTTGTACCAAACAAGAGATATGATTCTTTGCTACAATTCTCTGCTGAAATCTCTGCTATACCAAACAAATGAATCAATTCTCTTTCTCCAGACCAATTCCATTTCTCAGCAATTCCATTCTCTGTTGTCATTTCTCTGCAATTCCATTCTCTGTACCAAACGCACCCTTAAAAGCTTAGTTGCCAATAGGGTGTTGTAGAAATCTTGATAGAACTAGCTAATCTCCCACAAATCATCTAATCTCATAATTATTATTCACTTATCATCTTATTCAAGAACACAAGAATTCTTGAGGGATAAAGATTGAATCCCAACAGTACAGTCAAACTAATTAGGCATTGTGTGTTTGATAAATGGTACAGTGGAATCAAGACAAGTTTCTAAATAATATAATCTTGTGACCAAATCTTTAGTTTTCAATAGAATGTATAGTAGAGAATTGAGTTTAGTGTGTATATATATATATACATATATAGTGGATCAAATGAGGACCGTGCTTAAAATGAGGACGGTAAGAACCAATAAGATTATAACACGTCACTAATATTAATCCCCTATCTCAAGGGCAATTTAGACAATTTTATAATATAAAATTAACTTTTTTATTAAAGAAAATTAATGAATCTCCTCCATTCACGAATGACAGCTTTTCTTCCATTTTAATATCACCTAACTATTGATTCTCATCTCTCATCTATCTCTCCCTCTCATCTCCCTCTCTATGTTTATGATAAATCATCCGACTAACCTACGTGGAAAAACGGGCCGGCCACCACCATGAAGATGACAACGCCACCACTATATTTCTCCTCAAGCTTTTTCGATGATAGCCCACCCTCACATCTTTTCCAACGATCCATCACCCCCTCCACTCACATGCTTCAAGAGGCTCTTCCCCGACAACCACCACCACCATGGAGACTTCTAACCATCAAGAGCCACAGTTGCGAGAGAACATCAAGAACCATCGTTGCGAGAGAACACTTCTTTTTGGGAAGAAACCGACCACCGTGAGCCACCTCCATGACCGACCATCGACTACTCCACGTGTTCTTTTTCTCTCTACTAACGTGAATCGTCACCACCATTACCGCTTTTATCTTTACTAATGTGAATCTTCGTTGGCGAATCATGAAGGAGATATAGGATTTGTTATTTTCTTTGGTGCTCTTGTTCGATGGATGATGATTGACTAATTTTTAGATCTTGATTTCATTTTTAGGGTTTTTAATGAATTGTGAATCATGAATTAACTCTAGTTTTATGTAAGCCGTGAACCATAGCTGAATTATTTTATGAAGTATAATCATTGTTTTAAACTGGTTTGTGAACCACATTTATGATATAAGCATCGGTATAAGATGCTTGTGAATTAGTGTCATTGTATACGTACGAAATGAATATGATGTGAATCGTATAATTAAATAATGTGAATCATTTAAGTGAAATAATTATTATTTTCATGGTAAAAAATGTTTTGTTGTAGTTGTGAACCATGAGTAGCTTAACGTGAACACTGATATTGATATTCTAATGGATTACAAAATATGAATCTTTGATGGTGTCGTGAACCGTGACAGTTGAGTGAATCAATGGTGAAGTATATTGATGGTGGTGGTGTTGTGAACCACGGTCCACGGTGGTCACCACTGGTATCGTGAACCACGACGATAATGTTTGAGAATGGTTCACATGAACCATTCTCAATATCTGCGCCGGGAACCACACCCACCTAGTCAATGCATGCCGTCGTGAACCACCACCCTCCGATCTTCCTCTCCGTCGTCGGTCGCCTGAAAACCGTGAATGCCGTGAATCACATCCGCCGTCCCAAACCCCCAATTTCTCCTATAAATCCGATAAAACTAAATAATGGCATATAGTTGCCAAAAATATAAAGGTGCACAAATGACAAAATTGCCCTTTAAATGTTTTAAAAGGTATATAAAACTCTATTTAATTACAAAATTGACACCTTGTTTCCTATTGGTTGATTCACAAATTCTAGCAATTTTATTGTGTAACATCCTCAAATTTGATATAATAATTAAACTACCAATTATACACTCAACTAATGAGTTGAGTGATTTATTTATGTTAATCAATATGTAAAGATTGAAAATTATATCATTTAAGAGGATATGTGGTAATGTTAAATTACAAACTTATAAATAGGTAAGCTGGACTTATATATATATATATATATATATATATATATATATATATATATATATATATATATATTTGAGTCCGGTTAACTCATATGTTGCTATAATATCCCCAAATTTAAATATTACTTATAATGAATTAAACTCCCAAATGAATGATATCTTTGTGTCTGATCATGATTAAAATTAAAGAGAATTATTGGGCACAAGCTTTACTTACTTGTACCTTGTGCTTTAAACCCTTGTAATTTCGAATTAATATAATTATGTACAAGACACTAAAGCCAAACGTACAATTACTTTAAGCATACATAATATTGATATAATAATTAAAATGTACAAATGAAAGAGATTGGTGGCAAAATTTAGTTGAGGAAAACTTGTAAGGTGGTGATGTGAAATATTAACCAATTAAGGGTTTTATAAACCCCCAATCGTGAACCATTTCCCTTTCTTCACACTTCACAAATCCTCTGTATTTTCTTCCTGGAAGAATAAGCTTGAGCTGAGAAAGAAGTTCTTGCAATCGATAAGGGAAGCAAAGAATCTTGTGCAACAAAACACAAATAAACTTAAGGTAAGCTTTAGTATCTCTTATATGTATGTATGTGTTCTAGCTTTCCCTCTTATATCTACAACCTGTGCGATGATGGTGGATGGAAAGGGCTATGGGTTTCAGAAATTGGTTGTAAATGACAAAGTGATAGAATATTTTCTGGAGCTGGTAAACTCAAGAACCAAAGAAAACCCATCAAAAATTGAATTTGGAAATCCTTGGATTTAATCCAAGAAATTGATAATTAAAGGGGTTGAATTCTTATGTTATAAATGTTAAAGAATGTTTATATATGTTTATAGTAGCAACCAAAAGCATAAAAATGGGTTTTTAAGGGGTTATATACGTTTGGAATGGGTTTAGAAGGAAAGGACTTCGTGCAGTGGTGAAACTGGAAACAGAAAGTGCAGGGCTGAGGAACTCGCCGAGTTCTCCTATGAACTCGTCGAGTTTAACACCAGATGGGCCACTTTTTACAAAATAAAAATTGTAGCCCTATGTGTCTTCTTCGTCTGGGCTCTTGAATCACCTAAATCCGAATTCGTATGAAAAAGTTATGGCCAAAATACAAAACTAGTGCGAGTCGAGCCCGGTTCACCCAAAACACTTATATTAAGTCCCACAATGATAGTATAACATCATGGGATCATTCTATAATTATATAACACTTAAATTAACGTTTAACATCGCCCAAAAGTCTATAAAACTCAATAAGAGTCGTATCAGTGTCGATAAATTCGGAAACTTAGACCGAAAACGTTTAAACACTTCAATTAACTTCCAAACCTTATGGTATACTATTATAAGCTAATGAATATATTAAATATCATTATTTTATAGGTTTGGAGCTTGAAGGAATGCGGGTTAACGGTTCGGGGCGTTAAGGGACTTATTGGTCGTTTTGAGCCTTAGAGGCTATTATAGCCTATAGTACTGTGAGTTCTAGTATTGATGTGTGTGTTGCATACATAATTACATGTTTATTTTATCAAAGACATTGTGCATATCTATTTGGCATCATCCTCTTATATGATGCATTGCACTGATTTTATTATACTGCCTTATTGGCGGTTCATTACTTGATCATGGCCTATGGCCAGCATACCTTATTTGATACCCCATTATACACGTCAGCATCTTGATTATGCTTTGATTCCTTTGTTCTTACATATCATGGATTTTATGCTACACATGATGATTATTCATTTCATGTTCATATGATTACTCTTGATTAACCCCTTTGTGAGCTATGCTCATTTATCCTTGGCCTCACCGGATATCCAGGTTATCATTATTATTATCAAGCGCCTTACTTTGTGTTTGTGCGTATAAATTCCTACACCACATGAGCTCGTGGGTAGGTGGCCGGACTTCGGGCGCCAGTTGGAGTTGCGCAGCTGGACATGGATTCACAGCTGGGGCAACGGCGGGTTAGCGGGTCACGTACCGCAACCTATGCAAATTAATGGGTTATGCCCACATTATTTTATTAAAAAGATATTGCACTTGTCATTACATAATCATTTTAACATTTATACATGTTGTATGTTTTGCACTCCATATCAATCTAGTAACTCACTTAGCAAATTTTATTTGCTAACCCCTCACTTTTATATACTTCAGGTGGTGTTAGTAAAGGCAAGGTGATTGTCGGCGTTGGTCCTAGAATTTAAACGGACCGTCTCTAAAGCTTTAACTTCGGTAAAACTATGTTTATACAACTGGGTAATATATGGGTAGTTGTCTACCATTATGATTTACTAGTATATATATATGTATTTAGACATATAATGTCTTTTGGGTTGATGATAGATCTTGTAATTGTGTAGAAGTATCTTGTAAATTCATCTTACATTCCAAAATTGGTTTATAACCAAACAGGGATATTGACTCCGTGCGAATAGGTCATGCCTGATTTTCTTTAAAATTCATGTTAATTATCATTAACTTAATGTAACCCCATTAAGTATTATATTACGTTGAGATGGGTGTTTCATATTGGTTCTTATTGTCCTCATTTTAAGCACGGTCCTCATTTTATCCTCACCCTATATATGTATACACACATATATATAGTATACATATATATATATATATATATATATATATATATATATATATATATATATATATATATATATGTGTGTGTGTGTGTGTGTGTGTGTGTGTGTGTGTGTGTGTGTATACATATATATATATATATGTGTGTGTGTATACATGTTCTCGTTTTCTTATCAAAATGAGGAGAATAAAAAATAAGAAAAAAAATGAATTTTTATAGTTTTAGTTTTATATTTTCTATATCAATCTTCATTTATATGTAACTAGCAATAGTTATAAAAGTTTATAAAACTTAAAAGATTTTATTACCAAATGCCCCCTAAGGTAATTATTTGATTCCACCGTACCAAACTTAAACGACTTCATTATCTATATAATTAGGAGTCCTAATCATGTTTGGGATGTTAATATCATGTTGTATCATGTCATTACTTGGTGATTTAATAATTCATGTCGTCATGTTCAAAGTTGGTTTTTTTTAGTGTTTCAAAGTAACTTTTTTTTTTCATTTTAATTAGGCAAATGGTTTTTCTTAGCTTTTTAGTATTGTATAATTTTTTATTCTTTGGATCGAGGTCAGGTGTAATGGGATGAATGTTTCATTGTTGTTGTTGTTATTTTATTATTATTATTATTATTATTATTATTGAATTGAATTTTTTTTTTTCTATTTCTCTATACATAGATAGAAGTATAGAACATAGAGAATCAGAAATAAGAAAATGAAATTGTTTTTTAGTTATAAGACCCAACTCAAATAATGAAAATACACAACAGTTTAAAAATTAATTTCAAGTTGAAAGAATTTCATGGAAACGTTTTTGGTACAGGAACTTAATAAAAAATTATCAAAACTATGTTGGTTTTTTTTGTATAATTTTTCCTTTTAAAATTTTCTTTTTAAAAAATTAATTTCGAAATTTGAATTTTAAGGTGGTTTTCAGCGTAAGACCACTCGTCTGGTAACTAATCCTTTGCTGCCTTGAAATCCCTTTTGGAGTGGAAAAAGGAATCTAGCAGCTACACATACATCATTGTTTTAAACAAGATTAAATTTATTAACTTACCTATTTTAATAACAAACAAATTCTTTAATATATTAATTTACTAGTCGAACCCGAAATCTCTAATTTCATAAATCAAAATCGAATTTTATTCACTATTTTTTTACGATTCACTAGTAAATTAATATATTAAAGAATAACTATATTATTAAAATAAATCAATCAATAAACTTGATAATAAAAATAACAGTAGCTTAATTGATTAAGTGTTGTTTTGGAAACAATGTAATTAATGAAAGGCATAATATTGTTTAAGTGTGTAAATGTAGGTGTAAGGAGTGTGTAGCAGGTTGCTTCAAGAAAAGAAAAATATTGTATTCTTCATTGTTTATCATTGAATGTTTATAATATTCGATTATTGATATTATTTTTCTAATTTAGTCTTATACTATTGTTTGATTATTTAAGACTGACATTTAAGCAATGCGATGGGTTGCTGTTTATTCAATAATTAAATTAAACATAATGAGGAAGGTTGACGATTGGACTCTAAATATGCTTTTATTGAGGAATCTCTAGAATTTAAATTTAGAATCTTATTCTATGGGGGGAGGGGGGTATGTTAGTTGGTGGCTATTGCATCTGGAATCATTCAACTTTCATTTAACTTCCTCTCACTTTATAATATTTCCAATAACATTCTCCCGTCAAGTTTATTTACTAGAACATAATGGTTAAAAAATTAAATCATCAAAAGATAGTAGATACGGTAGTTTACCTTTTTTCTATCATATTCTTCATCTTAAAGCCGACCCAATAGCATGTTCAACCTGGGATGGTTGCCCAGTGCCCAACAACTGGGGGTCAATTTTTTTTAAATATATGTTAACCTATTTCAGATGCTGTAAAAAAACATGCCTACTCGGTAGATGGACGCACAATTGACGGCGACACAACAAAGAGAGAAGCCGAGAAATCGAGGCTTGTGTGGAGCGATGCTTAGATTAACAAGCTCTTATGGATGATTGGATGCAAAAGCCAAGAAATCAATGCTTGTTAAAAGACACACACATCATCGACAACACTCACAACGATACACACGATTGAAGTATTGAACCATCCCAACTTAGATTCTCTACTTTAATGCTCTCACTAATCACTTTCTATTCATCTACTATTCTAATTAAGTTTTAATCTAATGGTGATTTGTGATTTTTTTTTACTCTTTTCTCTAATTCAATTTTGGATTTGGTACTCTTGAACTTTAAAAGATTAGAGACTCTAAATCCAACTCCGCTATCTAATTCTTTAAAAGGTATTGTTAATTTGTTAAACGACTATGAATACAACATGGATTGTATGTCTAGATGTGTATATGAAATGTATACATACATAATCACTTACATGTTGCATAAATTGTGATGTATGATTCGTGCACTTAAAAGGTGTGAATGACATACATACAAACTACAATTATGCATCAAACACAAATATATCACAAATACAGGTCATAACATAGTGTTTCGTTCTATCATAAGTTTACGCTTGTAGTATCCTTATGTCCTTTTACATGATAGCTTCGCTGTTAAAAATCATGGATTTGGTATTAGGCGTACAATTGATTTATAGTTTTGTTATTCTAGCTGAATATAATCTACTTTACAATATTATAAATATATAAATGATCAACCTTGTAAATGACAAGCAATTTAAAATTAAAAATAAAATAAAAAATTCACCGAGTACACCTTGAAAAGTTGAAATCACCCCGTAAATACGTCATGTCGGCAAAACAAACATATTGGATTACAAGTCAAAACATGTTTTGATCAAATTACAACTATAAATTGCTAGTATTCTTTTTAAATTTTTTATAGATAAATGCTATAAATTTTTAAAAAAAGATTAAAATAATAATAAGAAATTTAAAGAAAAGTCGAAAGTTATAATCGCTCAAGTGTATTTGAACTAATTTTTAATCGTTTAAATTGTTTTCTTTTACATTAATATTAGTTAATTATAAAAATTTAATTACTCAAGGGTTTGTGTCATTGCATGACATTTATAGTTGTATATAAAATCAAAGTAAGTTAGTAACAAGGAAAGGAGGGTCGAATATTTAATATTTTTATTATCATACCTTATTTTTGACGAACAAATGAAAATACATGGGTGCTTTATGTAATATTAATTAATTTGATGATATATGAATGAATGAATCTTTTTGAAATGGATATCGATGGATTTATAACTAAACATTTAAAAAAAAAAACAATATAAATGGTGAAGTAAGCAAGGCAAAGAAGAATGGTTTGAATCCACGTCGATACCCGCTCAATGGGTGCGCATTACGCCATTATCGTTTTCCCAAGCTTAAAGTAATCTTATAATTTTTTAATTTTCAGAGGAGTTGTTCTTTTTAATTTTTTGTACCTTATGCTGTGAATATTGTAAATGTGATCTACTTGTAGGAATTTTTGCTCTGGAGAAGGAGCTAGAATATATATACGTGCGAAAACCATTGTTGTTTGTTGAGCACTGCAGGGCGGCATTCTCCCTTGTTAGACCTTTGTTTTCTTGTGTTTAACGGTTTCATTTCAAGTTATTCAGTGACTGTGATTTTTGTTTTTTGATCCTCGGTTTTGTCGTTGTGTGTGATTGATTAAGTTATGAGTTTTCTGATGTAATCTAGAGGTTTGATAATCGTGATTATAACTGTGTTGGAATCGGTTTTCAGTTGTTGTGTTGAAGGAATGGTGATGGAAGGAGGAGATAGTGAGAGTTGTTGTAGTAGTAGAGCGTCGGAGGCGACGCCGGCACTGGTTGGAAGTAGGAAGCGGAGGCCGAAGGTTGAGGTTTTTCAAGAGGTTCTTCGTCGTCTTAGAGAGTCGGATTGCGAAGAGGCATGTCAACCTGGTTTTGAAGATCAGTTATGGTCTCATTTCAATCGTCTTCCTGTTAGGTAATTTTGAATTCCGTCGTCTGAAGCCCTAATAATTTCTTGAATATGTTATTTGTTATGGAATTCCTTAGAAGATCGATAATCCATTAAAAACTCAAGATGTTTATGTGGAACCACATATCTTTGAAATCCATTGCGTAGTGCAATTTCATAATACGTTCGTGTACAAAACTCTACACGTTAAATACTAATTTTCAACCTCTTTCCTGAAGTTGCTCCTTCACAGTTTCATTCTTCTTGTAATTTATGATATGTTTGAAAACTTTTAAAGCAAAAATTAATAAATAAATAGTACAAAGAGCAATGATTTTATGTTCTCCGTTCTTTCAGGAAGGAAAGATTGTCTGACTATGGAGGTGAACACTGACTAGTTTTAACCTGTAAACTCGATGTGCTATACAAATTTATCGTGACAAATTCGTGTTAACGTGCTCAACAATTACTGCAAGAGGAAATGTTGTTGTGTGGAATCTATAACAAAATTTAAGGTCAATTTGGCATATTTTTTTTACTAGATATGGATGAAGTCTTGTTTTCTTATGTTCATTAGTCTATTTTGGTGGCAACTTGTCGTTTTCAAAAATTTTAAAATATGCACAAATTATTGTAGTAGTTGAGGAGAGCTTGCTGTTGGGATCTTTGGTCAAAAAGCAGATTCTAAAGTATTTTATACAGTAAAATTGTTTATAAATTCCCTTTAGTATACCATAATTATTTCATGACTGGCAGTTAATTTCTTGGGATCTTGTTTGGAGTCATTTGTTTATCACAGAGCAAGTCCCCCTCAGTCACTGCCATAGTTGACCCACCCTTAATGCTGTCGTCTTGGACTTCTATATTTCCATCTTTTTTATGCCTAGCATACAAACCTGTTTTAGGATAGACTCTTAAACCTATAATTACCTAATTTGAGAGCAGTTAATTTTGATGGGATCCAGTGACCTTGACACTGTTGTTTTGGACTTCTATTTTTCCATCCTTAGATGCCTAGCATACAACCTGTTTCATGATATACTATTAGTCATAACTCATAAGTCAAAAGGTTTTACCGAAACATGTCAATGACAACATGGATGATGCTGCATGATTCATGAATTGCATCTGGATTTTTCTTAATAAAAATATCCCCAGATGACATGGTACTACATCACTTGAATACCATTTTTTGTTGGTTTCTTGAGTCTGGTCATATCACTATACAACCACCGGGTCTCCTAATACATGGGTTAACTTAGTGTTTATTGAATAACTTTACATATGAATTGTGACATTAGTATCGGAATCCACTATGTTTTAAAAAATCATTGCAGATACGCATTGGATGTGAATGTTGAGAGGGCACAGGAAGTCCTTATGCACAAAAAATTGTTGCAGATGGCACATGACCCGACTACTAGACCAGCATTTGAAGCTCGTCTTATTCAGGTATGTAGTAATCGAAATTTATTGACTGGCAGCCTACACCATCCTTCTTGCTAAAAGCTAGATGTTGCATATCAATTGTGTACTTGCCGGTATCTTGAGCCTTGACCATTCATCATAAACAGAAGGCTAAGCAACTGCCAAAGAAATTCAAAAATTTTCTTTTTGTTTGTGAATGATGCTACTGTACACCAAGATTGGGAATACATGGTTACAATCCTTCACCCCTATGTCCGAGACATCACAACATGATATTGTCTGCTTCGCCCAC
Source organism: Centrapalus pauciflorus (assembly GCA_020465985.1). NCBI lineage: Eukaryota > Viridiplantae > Streptophyta > Magnoliopsida > Asterales > Asteraceae > Centrapalus > Centrapalus pauciflorus. The sequence continues at coordinate 118,857 of JAANYP010003075.1, forward strand.
CTATACCAGGGTGCCTCCAGCAGATGCGGGGCTCGCAGTTTTGTTCTTGTCGACTTGGCACCCATCCATCTTTGTACTAATCCCGCCCAAACATGCTTAAACACGGATGGGATCCGTTGTTTGTGGTCCCAAAAGGCTTCATGCTTTGTGTAGCCGGTACCAATGCCCTTCCTTAAAATACCCAACATTGTCCTAGTCCTAGCCAATGTGGGACAAGGGTATCACAACCCCACCCCTTTCACCCTCCAGGAGTCTTTGTCCTCAAAGGGTTGCATCCATGCATCTGATTAGCATTGGGACCGCTCTGATACCAAGTTGTAACATCTTTCTTTTAATTTAAAGGGACACAATTGCGTTTGCATAATGTCGTTGATTCAAATTAAAATATCCCTCGATTATTGTTTGATAGAGATTGGCATGTGTTAATTCTAGAAGGGGGCAATTTAGTAAAAGTTAAATAAGTTAGTTAGAGAAATAGAGAATAAATAGAGGAGAGGATCGTTAGGGGTGTGTTGAAGACTTGAAGTGTGATCAATTGTATTGGCTCTCAGTCTAGTGACTTTGAGAGAGGCTCCAACTTTTTGTTGTGAGAGAGGGATAATCCCTGGGCAGCCATTTGGTTTGATTATGTTGTTCAATTCTGATTTTCTGTTTTTACTTAGTCTAAATCCTTAATTCATCTCTGTCAAATCCTTTGTTCATCTAATTCAATTTCTGAATTCGTATCATTGTCTCACTAGACTGGAGTGGTGAGCCACACTAGTCTTCCTTAAAGGAGAGCTTTGCCCAGGTCGGGTATGTGAGGTGGTGCATTTGGACCTCGACCATGACACTGCAGACTGGTGGCCCATCATGGGATACACTGTTGATAAAAAAAAAAAAAAATATGGTTGCAGGAAGCATTCTGTTTAATAATCATTCTACGTTTTAATAAAAAGCTCCACCTGGACCCAAAATTTTGTTTGTTGATTTAGTCATTAGATATTCTAGACTTTAGGATGCTACTGCTTTGGTTTTGCCTTTGTCTGCTAGGGTCTACAATTGACTATGATTTTTCTTGAAACTAGAATTTTGAAGGCTTGTATCGCAGTTATTGTTTGCTCATTTCCTGTTTCTTGTGATGGAACTTTAACTTCTTTAACCCTCCAAATAATATTTACATGTCAACAATTATGAAGTTTCATTCCACTATTGATGAAAATGGTGGCGAGTCTACTTCAAGCCATACAAGGATGAAAGATGCTCAAATTTCAATCCATCCAGGCAGGCAGAGGCATGGTTTTTAGTAATGGATACACATGTCTTGTTTATAAATTTTATCACAGAAGAGTACTTATTGAGTACTTGTTTTCTGTAATTTTTCAGCACTCATCCCCCACCTGCATTTGGTTCGTTGTCAAGTCCTGGTCTTGCTTTTGAGGCCAGTAAATCAAGTGTGCAAGATGGAAACAAACTTATGAGTGCTAAACAGCACTTATTTCGGTAATTTTTCTGAAAGGTTTGATTCTATTTGAGCCTTCAATTCTTCCTATCTTGGTATAATAACTCTCTTTCACCAAAATTGAATTGATGTCTATCAATGTTGTGAGTAAAGGCAAGTTAAGACTTAAGAAATAAAGTTCTACATGTGAGCTGGATAATTGTTGGTAATTAATACAATTTTTTTATTATAGGGTTTAGGTCGCACAATACCTACGTACTTATCCAAATGTACAAATATGATACATGAACTTTTTTCTTACACACATGGTACATGTACTTTAAGTTTCATACCAATATGGTACATTTCTACATAAAACAGGGTTCTATTGGTATGAAAAATCAGGCTCTATGTAGAATTGTATTATATTGGTATAGAGAATTGAAGTACATCTACCATGTGTAAAAAGAAAGGTATGTGTATCGATTGGGAAAGGACAAGGCCTAATTGAGTGTCATAAATGGGAAGTCCAAGATTATAGAAACATATGGTGGATAAACCTTAAAGCAGGTATGGTCATATAGATGATCTGACTTTTTCAATCTGGATTAGGCTCACCTACCAGCAAGTCAATGATTTGTCCATGGTTACTCCAACATAAAACATCCTTACCTTTAGCCAAAAACACATGTTGCATCCTCTAAAAAAGCACATCGAAGGTATAGGCAATAAAATTTTGCAAGATTATAGAAAGTGTAGGAAATGGAAAGTTTAAGAGCAATATGATACACATTTGTATTCATGTGGTAAAATATTACCTACAACGTTTCTTTCTTTCAGCACTTTTAGTTGTCAATTTTATACTCAAATGGATGTTTAGTACTTCATATAACTGTAATTTGCTAATAGGTTTCAACTTGTCAGAGTTCAGTGGTCCTTAGCTTTAGTCAAACAGATCATGAAGTACAGCTATTTTTATTTTCCCTTCCTGATCATCTGAAGTATAATAATTAATAATGAGCATACATTTCTCAAATAGGCGTCATTGTTGTGTTTCATATGTATTTTGAGAAAAGAAGGGCTTACATCATACTCAGTCTTTTTGGTACATATGTATCATGTATGTATGTGTGCGCGCGGGTGCATGTTAAAATTTCTTGTCATGTTTAATGTAAGGAGTTTTCCATCCGATTACACTATTTGTGATGTATAATTGGAGCATTCCTCCTGGCATCAGCTATGCATAAATCTGCTTCTAGTTATCCTCATCAGGTCGATTTGTAGTCCATAATGTGTTTATTTGTTTTTGCTCCATTCTTAGTGTGTCATTGAATTCTGGAACTTCTTTCAAATTTGTAGGCCTTTGCATGAAATTACAATCTCAACAAATGATAAGCCTAAACTCCTATGTAAGGTAATTGAATTTCAGCTTTTTTATGTTTGCATACATTTATAGGTTTTACACAACTGTTTTATTATTAACTTAGTTTTGAAGATACAAAGAGGTCCCATGTGATTGCCGTTGCCCTAGTGGTTAAGGATGGTAAAGCATGCAAAGAGAGAGAGAGAGAGAGGGGGGGGAGAGAGAGAGAGAGAGAGGCAGAGGTCGTAGGGTATGTTTGGCACAACTAGCTGTAGCTTTGAGCTAGAACTGTGAGCTGGAGCTTTTAGAAGCCATAGCTTTTTGAAAGAGTTGGAGCTTTTAGTTTTTATAAATGTGTTTGGTAGAACTAGCCATAGCTTTTAGTATTAAATAACATACAAGGACATGATATCAATTCAAAGTTATAGTTTATAACTATCATGAGGGTAATAAGGTAATTTTGTTAGATCAAAAGCCAAGCTCATTTTGAAAGCTACTTCAAGTAGCTTCTCGTGAAAGAGCTTTTGGGAGCTTTCACTTCCGAATCAAAAGCTCAATCTCCTATCAACCAAACATAGCTTTTGAGCTTTAGCTTCCAAAATCAAAAGCTAAAGCTCCTAAAAGCTTCCAAAGCTCCTTGCCAAACACGCCCTTAGATGGAGTGTGGACAACATAATTTACCTCCCCATGTTAGCTGTGGGACAGGTCAATGGGGAACCCAGAGTGGCGCATCCCTTTTATACTGGTCATAGAGGAACCATATGATATCCAAAGATTGACCAACAAATTGTGCTGATTCACTGGTCTAAGATCATTTTTCTGTAATGCTAATATTTGTTTCTTTACTGCTATCTTGATGGGAAACTTCTTTGTTCATGACTAAACTTGTTCTCTTATCTAGAAATAAGCTTTTAAGCCTTTTATTAGACAAAAGTCTATAAAACACCAAAATCTTTTGAATCTGCTTATGTTATTTCTATTACAGCAATCACCTTTGCCTTTGTGCTGTGTATTCAGTTGACTTCACTGCTCTCTGAGATTGGCCTGAATATTCAAGAGGCTCATGCCTTTTCAACAACCGACGGCTACTCCTTGGATGTCTTTGTTGTTCATGGATGGCCATACGAGGTATTTCACAACTTTTTATCAACTGATTTATAAACCATTGTGCAAAACCAGATACCTACTGTTTACTTAGATTAGTTGTGGATGCATTGATGAAGAAAATTTATGTCACTAGTTCAGATCCTTTATTGGGCATTACTAGCTTAATTTCTGATATTTTTAGGAAACCGAGAAACTCAGAGATGTACTGGCAATGGAAATACCAAAGGTTGAGGTAGTATACCTCCTTCCTTTAGGCACCGATGGATAGTTTTGTGACGTCTTTTTTGCGTTTCTTAACTGTTGAAGTTACTGCAGGAGATACCTTGGTCAAAGAATTCACATTTGGTCCCTTCTAAGGAGTTGGAGACAAAGATATTTCAAAACAGGGTTCAGCTGCCTGTGGATGTGGCTGATGTTTGGGAAATTGATGTGAAGCTGTTAAAGTTTGAATATAGAATTTCTGGTGGATCATATGGTGATTTGTAAGTTCAACTTGATTTACATCTTATGGATCAAAACTTTAGATCATGATTTTGTCTAATTGGTTCTTTCCTTATACAGGTATAAAGGGGTATATTGTACTCAGGATGTGGCCATCAAAGCTCTCAAGGACGAGTATCTGAATGAAAATGTGCAGAGAGAATTTGCTCAAGAAGTCTATATAATGAGGTCCGTTTCATCATTTCCTATGATACATGGATTGTGCCTTGGTAATTGATACTCGATTATACAGGTATCACGTTTGTCTAATTTGTTCTTTTCATGGTCCCATAAATACTACTTGAATGGTGGGACCAGCTTGGAGTCAATATTTTGTCTATAGGTGTTTCTCCATCCAAGATCTCTGTGTCAGAGAAGTTATTTTCGACCGTAGAAATGTGTGTGCATTAAAAGTTTAGTATTGCTGGAGATGTTTGAATAGAGTCTATTAGGGTGCGTCCGGTATGGTGGGATCACAAGAATGGAAATGAAGAAACTTATATTGTTTTCTAATCTTGAGAAATGAGAATACACCATACAAAAATTCGATTCCAGTCTCTTTTCTAAAAATTTAGAACTTATATTGTTTTTCTAATCCTCATTTTGGTAGAGGAACAAGAGAAATGAACTTTTAGTGTTTATTTATTTCTCTATGTACTCAACTTGAGAATCAATACTATAACTATCAAAATGTATGAGTAATATACCATTCATTCTTCCTCATTTCCATTCCTTGTGATTCCACCCTACCAAATGCACCCTTAGTTTCTAGCATAAGTTTGACTATTTTCTATGCGATTTTTTATCTCAGTCCTTTTAGGACGTTGTTGCTTAATCACTACATTTTTTCTCTTATCCAGAATACCTTGATGCATTGACCACTAAAACAAAGTTTGACAGGTTCATGTAAACTTTTAGTATTACATGATGACAACGGAATTTCTAATAAAGTAATAAGTATTTCAGTTAGCTTTAACGTATTGACAAAAAAGCAAGTAAACAAAAATGTCACTCTTAATTAAACATAAGTAATACATGAATAATCAACAAATGTAGTAAAGTATCTTAAGCCAGGCATGTAGACAATAGTTGTTGATCATGGACTAGCTGAAACAAATTATTGACATAATATGATAGAGTAGGACTCCAAGGAATTCTCAATTCTATCTTTAAAGTATTCCCTTCAGGGGCTGCTTAAGCATTTTAGTTTTCATCTCATTGCTTTTTATACATTCCCACCCTTTTCCTATGGTCTTTCCTTGACCTGCATGTACAGACATTTTTGCATAGGTCCATTGTTTCTATGAAGCTTGACTTTCTTCTACTGACAGGAAAATTCGGCACAAAAACATTGTGCAATTTATTGGTGCTTGTACAAGACCTCCAAATCTTTGTATAGTCACTGGTAATTCTAAATAATTTCTTTCTGGTTTTTTATTTGCTTTTGTGCCTTTGAAAGTTGAATGAAGAATTACTGTTCTTTCTATCTTAGGCATAATTTTGGTTTTGCAGAATTTATGACAGGTGGAAGTGTGTATGACTTCCTACATAACCAAAGAGGTCATTTCGATGTCCCAGCCACACTCAAAACAGCAATTCAGATTTCGAAAGGAATGAACTACTTGCATGAAAATAATATAATCCACAGGGATCTTAAGAGTGCCAACCTTTTGATGGATGAAAATGGAGTAAGTAAACTTCTCCAAAATTTCGTTTTTAATTGTATATACATGGTTATCAAATTAGCAGCAATGCTAGGGTTATCTAATACACCTACCATGTATTTGCTCCAAGATATATGGATTTGCTCCAAAGATATATGTTCCGTTTCTTGATTTATAATCCACACTTTTTCCTACAAGATTGTCAAGGTCTCTGATTTTGGCGTTGCTAGAGTGCAAAATAAGTCTGGTGTTATGACTGCAGAAACTGGAACATACCGTTGGATGGCTCCAGAGGTTAGTCAGTTTTAAACAATTCAGTTACAGGAGGGGTTTGGCAATGTAAAATATATTAATTTTCAGATAATATTCTAAAATTCCTTGTCCATTTTTACTAGTTTTTCTCTTATCTTTTTATCAAGTTACAAATTAATTTAAGGTTGTTTGTGCCCAGATGTACTACTATAAACAAATTCCTTTGTCTAAAAATCTTTCATCTATTAAGGTGATCTTTCTGAAGTTGCACTAGTCACTTTTGAGTGTTTGCTCAAATTGATTTTGAATCTGATTTTCCAATTATCTGAAGTCAAATTAATCAAAGTTGGAGAAGCAATGAGTCATAAGAAAACTCATTATTGAGATAATATAAAATTACCAATCACTAATATCAGTAAACCAATTATCTGAATCAAGTTGCAATAATCACTTCGTAAACGCACGTCCAAATAACATCAAGCTCATAGCACTTATCTGGTCTTAACACTGGAAAACAACCTGCCTCGATATTCTTATTCTTTGGTTCTGTGGAAGGTTATTGAACACAGGCCCTACAATCACAAGGCGGATGTCTTCAGCTTCGGCATTGTCTTATGGGAGCTGCTAACTTGGAAGGTTTGACCATCCTCCAATCTTTATGCATTATGTAATCTGTATGTAGTAAACTGAAGCAAGAAAGCCTCTCTCATCAAAGATCTCACAGAAAGAAACCAAAATTAAAGTTTGATGGGAATGCAAACACATTTTGCACAAACATAGTAATCGTCGTTCTCATTTCTCAACACATGGCGCAGCTTCCTTATGCAAACCTGACTCCGCTACAGGCAGCTATAGGTGTGGTGCAGAAGGTATATTTCCACAATTTAAGTTTCACTTTCTTAGTTAATAGCATTAGATGGGTTCAAATATTGAATTATGATTGTAGGGTTTAAGGCCAGTGATTCCAAAGCACACTCATCCAGGGATTGTGGGACTACTTGAGCGATGTTGGCAGCAAGACCCGTCTTTAAGGCCAGAATTTTCTGAAATAATCACAATCTTGCTGGATCTGTCTAAGATGGTAATCATCAATTGAATCGATAATATGCACGTACGTTTTCTGTTACGAGTCATATTGGTTTTCCTGTGTAGTTACTAGAAGAGAAACGATCTATCAAGAGAAGAAATAGCTTAGAAGGCGTCTCTCGACCATATGATGTATGATTCTTAGCAGGAGAGTTACCATTTCCACATCCAAGTTCACAAGCATGCAAAGTTTCCGGAGTAACATTGTAGGTAACACTTTTCAACCCTAAAATGTTGGAATCAAATAATTGAGTTATGTGCTTATATTAGTTGTATATCCCATCATTTCTCTGTACCCGACATAACTGGTGGCTCATAGAGAGAGCTTTTACCCATCTTGTAAAAGTTGTTAGTATGATGTATAAAAATATATATATAAAAACAGCAGAGCCTGATAAACATTTTGTATTATATTATAATATATTACATTTTCCTAAGCCTCACTCTGATGGTATAACATTCATTAATAATGATCCTTCTGTTCAAAACAGTTGTGAAGAATTCATGACCAGATAGATTGTTCTATACGTAACATATTGGAATTGGACCAAACTGAACTAAAGTGTATCAAATGGTCCAGTTCTTGTTTCTGTTCCAGTTCTATCTCTTTTTTTTCACATGGTAAAAGCTGCAAACGATCTGGATCAAACTGGAGTCACTCTTACTTTTTAAAAACAGAAAGTTTTTTTTTTTATTTGACCGATATTAGGCGTTAGACCGTTGCATACACCCTCCTCTTAGGCACAGACAAAATTTTAGGATTTTTACTAATTAAAAAAGTAAACGGTAAAAGATATATGTGAAGATTTAAACGCAGCCATTGTTATAGAACAAGAAACACATACAATATGAACAAGAGACCAAAACGTCATTGCAATCAATCTTTATTACCAAAGATCTTCCAAATTATGTAGCCCACGATTAGATTCATCCATTGGTTACACATACATATTGATATAAGAAATGAAATATATTGGTACTAATGACGATAAATCATTAATATTATTATTAGTGGAAAAATATATTTTAAAAAAAAAAAAACATGTTAATGCTTAATAGTGGTAACAAACAATATGTTGTTTAACGATAAAAGAAAGTGAAATTATGATATTATTTTTAATGGTTAACCCAAACCTAAAACTAAAACTAAAACTAAAACTAAAAAAAATTACTCAAAAATCCATAAAATTTTTTTAAAATATTGAATAGAAAACTTTTAAGTAGGATTTTCTTGTGATCTCATCTGATAGCCTGATCAAGCCGTGCAGTCTTTTTTGCTACCAAAATAAACGTTTTATAATTTAAGGTCGTATTAAATTTGAAATCCCTTCTTAATAATTTAAGGTTATAAGGGTGCGTTTGGTACAGAGAATGGAATTGCAGAGAATGGAATTGCTGAGAAATGTAATTAGTCTGGAGAAAGAGAAATGATTCACCTGTTTGGTAGAACAGAGAATTCAGTAGAGAATTGTAACAGAAAATCATTTCTCTTGTTTAGTACAATAGAGAATTCAGTAGAGAGTTCTATAATTAAACATTTAATTATTTGCAATTATAATTATTTTGTAAAGTTTTTTAATTCAAACCCAAAAAAGTACTAATAATTAAACATTTCATTGATCAAAAAAATTACCAACATAATTTAACCAAAAAAATATTAAATAAAATACTACAATTTAATTCAAAACAAAACAAAGTACTACAATTTGATTCAACCAAAACAAGGTCATTCAATTTGTGGAACAATGAAACTTAAATAATAATCAAACCAAAATCAAAGATCCAGATGGAATTGAACCACCATCCTCCCATTCGGGCACTCTTACCAATCGAGCTAATGGATCTATATGTATATCATCAACAATAGCAAAAACTTCTACATTTGAAAATTTGACAAACACTTATCAAATAAATTTCTTAAATTTTGACAAACACTTATCAAATAAATTTACGAATTGTCAAACATATGAGCAGTTTATCAAACGCTGAAATTGAAGATTTATCAACTAACATATTTAATTAACATGTAGGAAGCATTCCATCAATTAAGATCATGTTCCATCAATTAGAAAAAGGAGATCATATACAATCTGGAAGCTCATGCACATGGCAAATCCATACAAGAATATGTCAGAGAACAACCCAAGTACTGTGTGGTCATTTTGCTCACCATTTGGCCAACCATTCTCTAAATGAGCACCATCACAAGTTCACAACCATACTGCTGAAGTCTGATCCTAACATTGTCAGCTTGTCCAAGGTAAAGAAGAATTATGTTTCTAGAGTGAAGTTTGGTACTATTTCCATTCGTGAGAGTCAAATTATTAGCATCTAGTGAAATTAGGAACTGGATTGAAGCAAAATCAATCCAATTTTGATCTACAACAGCAGCCTTGAATCCAAACCCACAAGTTCCTTGAATCTAATTCAACTCATAAGTTATTTTCATAACACTTTATTGGCAAAGTGCAAAGTGCAAACCCAAAATTTATGTAATGAAGCACAAAACAAAATAGCAGATGATCAGCATCTCATAATAAATAATCAGCCTTCACCAATCAGTAATGAAGTGGAAACAAAATAGGCAAAATTCATGAACTTTTTTTTTTGTCAAAAATCATGTCTATCCAAAATTGAAGCATTCACAATATCAGTATTACAAATCGAAGAATGAAGTAGAAAACAAAATTAGTATTTAATGGATTTCAAGCCTTCACAAAATCAATATACCAAATCGAAGCAATCCCAAAATCGGTTTCTACTTTAACGGAAAAACGAGAAAAAGATAGAGATACCTTTCTGAAGGAAAAGGAAAGCAGAAGAGGAAGAGGAAGGGAGATCTGGAGGTTGCCGTCTGTGAAATCGCCGCTAACGGAGACCGCCGCCAAAGGGGTTGTTCGACGGAAACAAGATCTGGAGATAAGCCAACGGAGGAGTGATACAGAATGAGAAGCATAACGAGGGAGATCCCCACCGTCTGAGAGAGATTGCCCTAGGGTTTTCTGGTTTGCTTGCGTGAACGTGTGCACATGATGAGGGAGATCGACGTCGTCGGCGACGGTGGGGTAGCGAGGGGTTGGTATGGCGAGGGTGAGGGCGGCGAGGGTGGGGCGGCTAGCGGTGAGGGCGGCGAGGGTGGGGCGGCGAGGGGTGAGGGCGTTGAGTGGCTTAGAGAGAAGAAGGTGGACGTTTTTTTTTCAAATGAGAGGGTTACCAGGGTTTGGGGGGGACTGAGGAACACCAGCAACTCTCCGCTTTTTTTATTGAGAATTGAAATTGCATTTCTCCCCATTTCTCACCAGTTGGGAGAGAAACAAAAATAGAGAATGAGAATTGATTTTTTTCTCATTTTTCATTTCTCATGCCTAAACAAACAAGAGAATTGTTTCAAATTTCATTTCTCAGCCCCCAACTCTCTGTACCAAAGTGTCATGACACGAGCTTGTCAATACCCATCTCTTAACCTTTCTTAATCCTTCCTGATAACAATTCATGTTTGTGTGTGTTTCTATTATTTGATATTTGTAACAACACATAATCATTAAATTGGTTCGAAAATACCAAAATAAAAAAGTATTATTTTCACTTTAACCGCGATTACGTGACCAACTCTAATTACGTGACCTGCATCTTTTTTCTTATATAATAATGTGACTAAAGTTACAAATAGGGTGTTTGGTTTTGTGTTATTAACGAGATTATTAGCTTATTACGTTACAATAACATAAATAATTGTTTAAAGTGTTTGGATTGCATACGTTAATAAGTGATAATTTGCGTTTAGAGTTAATCCTACCACACTTTTTCATAAGTTAAAAAATGTAGCTTATTTTACCATTTTACAAGTTAAAACGCAAATCCAAACACTTTAAAAACTGATTATTTGATAATTACGATAGCAAACAGCAGAAGCTAAACCAAACACTACATTTCCGGCCGCACTTTTTGTTCAAGCTATTATCTGGTTATTAGTTTCCAAAACGCTACATCACTTTTTCAAACCCAAATCCAAACACCCTCAAAGTCATGTTTACGTGACAATCGATTTATGTCACATCAAAAATTACAAAATCAACTTTATGTCATATCTAAATGTTTTATTTTTTTTGTGATTAGCTACATGATAAAATCTTTTGGGCATGCAACTCATTTTTTTAATTATATATTTTGATACAAAAACTGCAGATCATGTAAACAAGGGTAGTCACATAAATCATATGGTTAATTTGGTAATAGCAACTACTTTTAGATAATTTCATATACATAACCCTTAAAATGAGGTAATTTAGCTACTATCCCTTGCAATTTGGGATGAGATCAGTCTTGTATTGGTACCATACCGAATCGGATGGTACCGTAATTTTTGGAGGCATAATTTTAGTATCGAGTACCGAACCCATTATAAAATTTCGGTACGGTTTTGTATGGGTATCGGTATTGGACTGGTTAGTAATGATTTTTTTTTAATTTACGACACAAAACTAATATAAAAAATAATATCAAAACCAATAAACAAATTTAATATCAAGCAAATAAATGATGTTAAAATCAAAACCATCAAATAAAGCTAATATTAAAACCAATAATGAATGTTACCATCAAAACCAACAAGTAAGTTAATATCAAAACAAGTAAGAAAGTTAATCATTCGTGTGTGTGTGTGTGTTAACATAATTATATATAATTAGATATAAATTGGTAATAAAAACAACAAATGTCAATCTTAAATAAATATTTTTTAGTCATTTGTAAGTATGGTACCATATTTTTTCAAGGCATAATATTCGTACCAAATACCGATCCAATTATAAAATTTTAACACCGATACAGTACCGGTCCCGATACGATACATGTTCGGTTTTAAAAAATCGATAAAAAAATCTCACACATACTTGCAATAACACAATTCTGATAATTAATGTTTGGAAAATATATAAACAACTGAGTTACAAAAATTATATTATTAAACATTTAGAATGCATCATCCTAAATCACTTTCAAGTTTCTAATCTGTTAACCGTAGGATAATGTCATAAAATAGTTATGTATTTTCAGATTTAGTTTGTTTAAGTATTATAACTTTTTTGCCTGTTTTAAGTATTAAAATTTTCACAATGGTTCATTTAAGTGATTAAACTTTCTGTGTATTTTTATTTTGGTAATAAACTTTTATTAGTACATCGTTTTGGTAAATTTTTGTGTAAATACCTAGAACGGCCCACTGTAAAAAGTTTAATACAAACAAAAAAAACTATAATCTTGGATCAAACATATAAGCACATAGTTATTTTGTGGCATCATCCCGTTAACTTTTTATAGTTTCATACAAGCTTTAACAACAAAATACAAAAGAGATTTTTGTATATAAAACCCCAAAGTTGACAATCTTTTTTGATTAAGTCTCTTAATAAATTTTTTTGTCTCTGTTAATTTCCAAACTAACTAAAAGACATTAAAATGACTTTTTTTTTAATTTCTTGACATTTAATTGATTGTAACGAGATAAAAATCTTAGGTGGCATTAGTATTACACAAAATAAGCACTTGGAAACATTTAATTGGATTTGAAGGATGATGATGTTATGCCTAAATTTAACATAAATGCTACATAGGATTTTAACGAATTGTTTTGTTTTACATAGATGTCACGTAAAACTTTTATCTCATAAATGTCAAAAAAGAAATTTAAAATAAAAAAAGAAACATCATTTTAAATGGGTTTTATTGGTTGTAGGATGGTAAAAAGAAAAAAAAAAGATGGTTAAAAAATTTATTCGAAAAACAAAAAAACAAAATTCAGGTTGTTAACGTAAAAATCCCAACATGCAAAAACTAAAACTGAAACCATAAAAACCACTTCTCGAAGTTGTCAAATCAAAATTATAATGATAAAATTTGTTTTCAAATATATATCCTCTCCATGGTTGATATCATCGAAAGACTATACAAATAGCTGTTTTTCCGGTGATATCTATGGCTTATTATATACCATTCATAATAATAATCATTATAAAATATTGTTTTGTTGCTTTCAGTTTTATTATTGCACCAAAGCATAATGCAAGAATACAGACATCTAACAGCATTATACTTTTATTATTTTCTAACAGCAAACCCACCCACCCACACCAACACATCACTCATATCTATTGTTTTAACCTTTCATTACTATAAAAACTTATTTCAGTTGTTGTGGATAACTGTAACATCTCAGTTGAGTGTTAGAAGTATAACGCCCTGTTAATAAATTTATTAAGAGGTTATTTTACTTTAAATGACTTCTTCGATTCCTTTCATAAGTGTAAACAAACAATCCCCAAGAGCCGTTAATACTAGGCTAGTTATTAGTTATAACTTCTAACCATGGTTTTAGAGGTTGAAGAATTATTTAGGATTCTGCTTGACTTGAGATTATGCAGCCATAAAACATAGGATGCAACCTGGGAACTAAATCAGTAAATAGTCTACGAACATAAATGATGAAATCCACAATTAGATCGAGATGCTAAACAGACCAAAATTTCAACAGGGAAAACATCCTGTTGCTTTTTGACAACAGCTGAATCAAACCAAGCAAAATAAATAATGAATGAGTTAGACAGTTAGTTAAAAGAACATATACACAATTAGAACCATTCAACTAACTTTATAATCTTCATGCAGGAAGCTCTCGTAAGGAGTTCCGTTTAGTACCTTTTGGATGTCACCCCAGTTTTCAACCTGTTCGCGTAAAGGACCTTTGTGTATCTTCACCTGCCGGCTCTTTAGCTCCATTCGTGGAATCCTAAGAAAATCTTGAACATCATCCAATACCTTTTAAAACAATGAATGAAAACGATGGCTGTTTTAGTTTCCAAAGACAAAAACAACTACAACACTAACAAACTTGTGGCCAGGGTTCAATTACTTACACTCTGATTCTTGATTATGTCCTCATAGTAAAGGACAATATGTCGAGTGCTATTGAAGTATTCGAGTGCTTGTTTAACCATGCTGTCAGCTTGTTTCAGCTCGGGTATAAGCAATGTTGTGTTAATTGAGGGTTTGTAACTTGCTAGAATTTTAGCCTGCAATCATGTCAGATTCTTCATTAAAGAAAAGCCCAAACCCAAACCAAACCAACAGACACATACCTCATCAGGAGAATGCACATGGGATTTGTGTTTCCCATTTAGTGGCTTAGCATTTTGGTCATAAGCATTTGCAAGTATTGAGATTCTTCTACGAAGAAGATTTCTTCTAAAAAGAAAGACCATTGAAACTCCCTTTGTTTTGAAGTATTCAACTATTGCTTCATGATTCTGCACCAAACCCTGAAATAAAATCAAAGAAGTCAAGCAAACCTTAAATTCAAATGAAGTAAAAAGATCAAGGCAGCAACTCCGGCACCTTTGGCCCAACTCGAGTTCATGCATCACTTTAGTCGTTTTAATAAATTGATGCCTACGAGTAACTTCCCATGTGCGTAAGATATGTCTTTATTAATGCCAAAAATTTCCATTTTGACCTTAATAGAATCAATTACATGAAGGATGAAATATATTATATGAAACTGACAAGCAAGAGACCAAGAGAGTCGTCCAAAGAATCAAGTCTCATGTTTGGGTTGTAGCAAAAGCATTACGGATATAGTGAGATAGGTTACTGCATTAATGTCTTTCCGAAAGAATCTAGTTATGTCAGTCTTATGGAAATGTTGAAAACAAAAGACGTAATCAAGTTTCATGTTTGGGTTGTAGCAAAAGCATTACAGATCTAGTGAGATAGGTTAATGCATCAATGTCTTTCCGAAAGAATCTAGTTAGGTCAGTCTTATGGATATGTTGAAGACAAAAGACATAGAAAGTGCTAACAATGTAAGAACAATCCATGATTCATAGATTCAAGCACACTTTGCCTTTTGCATCATGACCATTGCTAATACTATGCCTTTGTAATACCGTGACTTCATAAATAGTTTTTGCTGGTTAAAAGCACACTTACAACGGGGGTCTCCTACACCTCAGGTTATAGTATAGGCATGAAGTTCAAATTGGTTCTGCATTGTCACTATTTCTATTGACACCTTTGTTTGCATGACTATATTAATTTGCAAGAAATTATATATTTGCGGTGTTGCATAAAAGGGAGACGCACAGAATAAGTTTTAAGAAGAAAAACCAAGGATAGCAAATACACTCTATCGAATGGTATGTGTTATGCAGACATAGTGGCTTAATGGCAATATACCCAAAGTGGCAAGTCATGTCCTTATTAATGCCAAAATTTCCACCACTGCACAAGTTGCATAAAGAATAAGTAACATGTCTTTATTAATGCCAAAATTTCCACCACTGTGTATGTTGCATCAAGACTAGAATAATTGCATGTTTATCATACACATGGTAGCATATATGAGAATTAAGTGGTTCGAATGCAACAAAGTACCATAGTTTGGTTCAAACACACATGGTGCGCACCTGATTAAGCATCCACTTCAAGCCCACAGCAGCTGTGCATTCATTCTTGGATGCACTTGTCAACCAATCAAGATTATAAATCTTGTCCAAAGTATCAACAATTGTTGACATGTTGCTTCTTCGTGATTTAACTGAGAATATCTCTCCATTGGAGCTTACATTCATGTGACTATTCAATAGTGTCTCAAACCATCCACTCCCAGATCTCTGTGTTGACGAGATAACAAAGTATCGAACAGGATGGCATGCACACTCAGCCCTAATTATACCCCAAAGCAAACATATGAGTAAATATTGTTGCTAAAATGAGGAAAGAAAGAAATCGGAACGACAAAAACAATAGCATGCCTTTTAAAAGTAGTAGGTTTGGGAAAATGCACATAAGACCGCTCCCATTTTTCAATATTGGGCACCTCGCAAGGCCGCTCATCCACTTTATATTCAATGAAGCCAGACTTGGTGAAGTTGCTAATTTGCTTTAGACCAATTGAACACATGAAAACCCCGCATACCATAACAAATGCCACTAAACTTATTCTCAACACCAGAGAGTTTTTTACTGGAGGTCTAACGATAAGCATATCCTGAAATTTAAAGCATTAACAGATGTTAAACAAGGAAATCATCACTCATTCACTTCAAATGTACGACTCCCTTCATTCCAAAAGAAATGCAATTATTTCCATTCAATAATATTCCAGGATAAAGTTACCACTTTTACCAATTAGGAAGTAATATAAGAAGGTGTTGACATTTATTTTAGTTCACATGTACCCTCAATTCTGTCATCATTTAGGAGGATTTCTTGGTATATCCAGTAAACTATGTAAAAACTCAAATGCATCATTTACTTTGGGACAGAACGAATCATTCATTTGATTGTCTCATTTAAGATCACTAGAGCTACAAATGCTCTTTATCTTTGAACAGTATTGATGTATCATAATGAACCAAAAGCAACTCGCAATAAGAACTTTATCGGCAATTGTATGAATAATATTTATTTTCTACTGGCAGAAAAGAATAAATCCTGAACCCATAGAACGTATTCCATATTTCAATGAAACCAGGGAAGTGAAAAGAGAAAGGACTGTAAACTGATTCAAGTATACCTTAATGAAGAAACATAGATCATCGGCCATTACTTGACGAGGGAATTCAAAAGGGAAGAGAAGGGGAAATCATCTCGCAGCTCAAATGGAAATTTCCCCTTTCCCAATTCTTTCTTGCTTTACTCATGTTTTTCCCATGTTGAATCTTTTGCTTCACATCAGCATGCCTAGAGAGAGAAAGAAGCAAAAAAGAAAAGCAGTGCCTCTTCACGAAAACAACGCTGTTACGACAAGCCTTTTTTAACTGCTCCACACTCTTACCTTTTTTCCTATATAGATTTTGCTCGGATTATTCTCTCTCTCTGCTCAGTATCTTCGAATTAAAATAGGAGATCACAAGATAAGAGTTTTCAAAAGATGCTGTAAATCAATAAATCAAAAACCTATTAGAGCTGAAATAAACATCAAAAACCTGAAATCAAATATCTTAGGAGCTAAAATAAACCATCAAAACCTCCAAAAACATAAAAATCAAACAACAATTTAGGAGAAACCGAGAACAAAAACAGAGATGAAGCCAACAGATACTTCCGTCGAGCTAAGATACAGAAGAGAGTTTCGTCGTATTTTCCGGATGTTTGAAAAAAAAAAACACAATGAAGATGCATGACGAGGAATCATCGAGGCTACAAACCAAATCGAAAATTTCACACCGATCTTAAGGCACCAGTATCACAGGAAACGAAGATATATGTCTCTCTCTCTTGAGAATCAGAAAAAATCCTTTGCACATTCCATTAAATCTCTCGGTGTTCATCAACTAAAAAAAAATTTAAAAATATATATATCTATATATGATGAAGCAAGGATATCGAGGAGAGTACCTTAGAGATTGAAGTTTACTCAATGTTTCAGTGGTGTAATGAATCCAGTGATGAGTGACTCCATTGATATAAGTGTGGTTTTCGATTGGTGGATGCCGAAGCCGATCGCAGTGGAGAAGAAGAGATCCTTCCTTGTTTAAAAAATATAGATAGTTGAGGGGGGCTTTTTGTAATTATTATGGTTTTCCTGAAACTCCGCCAGGGCTGATGACAGAACTGGGCCTTTCTCATCATGTTTTCCAGAAACCTTCTTATCATTTTTTGGGGACAATCAACGCTAAAAATAATCATTTAATTTTTTAATTTTTTTTTTATTTGTAATTTTTAATATCACCTTTTATAGTTTGTTGCATGTTTTTTCTTTAATCATAAAACTAAATATAACCCATTATTAAAGGGGGAGAAAGACATATAGAAGCTATTAATAGATGTTGATATTAGGAAAAGTTAATCAAAAATAAAAGATGTTATTAATAGAGATGTCTATTTGGTATATTGGAATGATTTTTTTAGACTTTTCATATAAAGAAATGTTTTTAAAGAGTAATTAATGATAACCCTATCCAAATGCACTTATGACTATTGACTAATAATAATAAAGCCATCTAGGTTGACATTTAATTGCGACAAAATTTGTAACAAACCAACATTGATATCATTGGTGTATTTTGTAATTATTGACAATGATGATAGAAATATAATTCAATTTACTTGTTTTTTTTTTTTAACACCAGAAATGTAATATATTAAATTATTTAGTTGTCTACTTGTCTTATCTAACGATTAAGTTTATTTTTTCTATTTGCGTCCAAACCAAAATGGGATGAGTATTATTGATATTGGAAATGAATCGGTCAACACTCGATCAATATTCAACCCAAGAAAGTCAAAGAGCAAAATGACAATCTTAATTGTCGGAATTATCACAAAATAAACTTATAGTAATAAAGAAAAGATTGTAGTCTAGAATTTTATTTTACTTATTGATTATGATTATTACCTTGGCTACCTACATGTTAATGTCAATAACCAAATTGTCATCATGTTTTAATTTGACTTAACCACCTACGCTTCTAATACTCATGTGTGTTTGTGTATATGTATGTGTGTATGTATGAATGTATAGAAACCTAGGTGCACCAAAAGGAGAGCCGTTGGATTTGATAAACAACCGCTAATGTGTGGTGCATCAAGTTGCAACGACATGGTGTAGATGTTGTGCACTTGTGGTTCACAATGATTTTTAAGGTTTTTGATACATAAAGGTTTTCCATTAAACCCTATGTATGTATGTGAGTGTGTATTAGAATATAGTTCGAGAAAGTATCATATCTTTACAGAGGTTGTGCGTACAAGCACACAGGTTCTGTTTTGAATTTTTTTTCATGTTCATGTGGATCCTAGCAATACAATGATAAAAATCACACATTCACACGATCTAGCTTAAAGTGAGCATGGTATTGGTACCATACGATACCGGATCAAAAATCCCAAAAACTGAAATCATAGAAAACCAAAACCGAATCTTGTATTAAATACATAAATCAGTGTTGGTACGGTTTGGAAAATGATACATCAAACCAGTTTCAAACATAAAATCCCAAAAAGCAAAATCAAATAATACCAAAATTGAATCCAATATCGAATACATAAACCGGTACCGGTACATTACGGAAAAATGGTATATTTGTCCACCCCTAATTTAGCTTCTTAAAAATCATGTGAACGTAAAAAAAAAAAATGTATCTGAACAGCATCATTCATGTGAACATGCACGTTTGACATAGTTTTAATATGTGTTGATATAATTTTTTATAAGTAAGTTTTGTATTGTTAATTTAAATATGATTATAAATTGATTTTAGGCATATTATTTAAAATAAAGTATATAAAGATGAAACAAAATTAGCAAAAAGCATGGGCAACGTGCACCCCTGTACATAGGACAGACATTCATCATGGCAGCCCTCAATATGTTTCCTTCTTTAGAAATTAGAATGATCGTTAGAAGAGCACTACCAATGCAAATGCAACCTATATATAAAGTTTAAACATAAATTATTTGCAAAAAAATCAGGAAAATATTAATCTATGTCCTCACTATTTTTCAGTAACCTAAAACGGATATGTCATAATGTCATATTTACTAAACATGCGGCATTTAGTTCCATGGTTTTACGTTTGTTTATTCAGTTGTTGTTATACTTTAAGAAGAAGAAGAAGTTCCAAATTGAGCATCACAAGTGTCTGTCTGTCAATAAACTAACTACTAAAGTGTAAACTTGTAGGTAATAAATAAATACCACCAGAAGCATAGCATAATAAAAATATCAACTATAAGTCATTGGGGACAACTTGTATAAGTAGAATGTTTTAAAGGAAAGGTATAAGAAAAGTAGAAATATTTAATGACCCTGACCTAAAATAACCTTATGTATTGTTAGTCCTCCTCCTCCTCCGGTGCATTGCATCCTGTTGATATGAAAATGAAAATTTATGTTACCGTTCAGTTTCGGCCTTCGATTTCATTGGTAAGAATAAGATCAAGAGCTGAGCGCTGGTCTCCCAACGCCAGGGGCGGACCGACCTAGTTAGTAACATGGAGTTCACTTGACATCGATAAATTTTCAAAATACTGAGGTACGTGTGTATGAAAAACCTAAGATTTTTTTTGTGACACTTACAAAGGCAACAATTGTAAAATTTTAAGACTTTAATAGATAAAGACTCAAATTCAGCAACTGTAAAACTTTAAGACTTACGATGCTTATTGGTTTTAAGTTTTAAATGGTATTGTACTATATACTTTTTTAAGTAGAAAAATCTTGTTATTTGTTAATTATGTATTGGCAACCCGTTTTGGTGATCGATCCATCTTAGAAAATATTTCAAAATTCTAAGTCTTAAACTTACTCTAGATAAAGTGACACCGATAACAAAAATTCATGGATCCACCTTTGCCCAACGCCAAAAATGAATGACGATAACTTTATCAGCTCTAGCTCTCTCAACGCCAAAAATGAATGACGACAACTTTATCAGCTCTCTTTGATCTGCATTCCAATTAGATACAAATTAATATATTTGAACATGTATAGGGTTGAAATCTTACAACTGAGGTACATGTCAGTTTTGCTTAACGCAAAGCATACATAATAAATTAACAACAATGCTTTATACTGCAACGTTTGATTATCATGCAAAACCTTCATATTTGGTATTACCTTTCAAAACAACCAAAACACCTGAAATTTTGAATAAATAATAATTTACTTGAACTTGCTTTATCAAACATAATTATGATTAATATAATCAAGCTATTTGAGAGATCAATAAAGCTCGAATCTTTCTACAACATATTTAATCATTTAAGATGTCGTTTTTTAATATGTTTTAAATAAGAAAATTTCAAAAGTCACGGCCTACTTTGGAATTGAACCGGTTCTAAACTAGATCAGACCAGTACCTAACCAGTTTAGATTGATCTGGCTTTCAATTCTAGTATCTTGTGTTTTTTGGTCCTGGTTCGACCGGTCCTCTTTCGATCTGATGCACACCACTCATGATGATACCAGATGAGTAAACTTTAGCTTTAAAATATATTTAAAAAAGAAATGTTGTTTTAGATTATGATCTCCATTACCTTCTCTGTGCTTATATTACGAAGTCCTGTTAACATTTCAGCAAAATCTACAGGAGGCAAGCATGAAAATTGCATTTTCTCTCCGGTGCAAGGATGTATAAATCTACAAAGTAAGTGATATATAAAAGACAATACACTTGATCAGAAATGAAATTAAATAATTTAACAAGGGACCTTGAGACAGAACAAATCAACAATAGGGTTTCAATGAACTAACCCAAGAGTCAAAGCATGGAGACAAGGTCGGTCTAGTTTACCGACAAGCTGTGAAAGCTGACCATGTAAGCTTGATGGGTTCTTGAGCTGCAGCCGTGACATCGCCATGTTCTTGGTACCTCCATACACCTCATCTCCCATTAGAGGAATTCCCAGGTACTTAGCATGTGCTCGAATCTGTTGCAGAGTAACACGAAAGGATAAAAATCGGTTATTGGATTTTCCTAAATAATATTATACAAATATAATAAATAAAGCTAAAATAAGGTAAATGACAACGATACCTGGTGGGTGCGGCCTGTCTCTAACCGCCACTCGACCAAAGCAGATCCACCACCAGCAAGTGTCTCAATTACTCTATATCTGATGAACAAATAAGTTAGCTCAATTAATCCATTGTATTTTGACAATAAGAACATTGACTGTTCCAATTCATCGATTTCTTTGCTTTAATCAATTCAGGTATTATGCAAACATATCTTTCTAATCAGATTCAGATGTCCCATGGCATTCAAATTGCATATTTAATTTTCTTGTTCTAATTCAAATTCAGGTATTATTCAAACATATTTACGCATCTGACTAATCAAATCCACATATGATTTGATTAGCATTTCTTTATGTATGGTTGCCATCTTTCCCAAACAAGTTAGTGAATAGTTTCGATTTTGCTTCGATACCTATTTTGAAAACAGGGAACTAGTTGTTGTTAGACTCAACTTCAACTAAAGTAAAAAAAAAAAACAAAACAAAATTGGTTTTTAGGAATAATAAGCCTTTGAGCTACTTGCAAGGTTAGAGTCAAAAAACAGTTTCTTTGCAAAAGATAAGGAAAAGGTTGGTTTCAACTTTCAAAGACTTAATGCAAACAATTCTTGCAACGCCAAGGAATTGTGGTTTATTAAGTTATCAACAACAAGACTGTTTATATGGTGAAATTGTATTCAGACATAAAAAAGTTTATGTAAAAGGAAGACCTTGAATCACCTACTAGCAGCGTAGCGAGACTTTCCACATTTGGTTGGTCCTGTATCAGCAGTCATACGAATCCGATTTGTCAAATCACGACCAATGGGGATATCAACGCGACCCGCAACTGCAGATGGAACTCCACAAGTGATACTGACGTATATCCTCTGGATGGTGTGTTGCTTGAATTGTTGAGATAAATGAGAGTGTGAATGCTCATCCTGTGTGATCCCAGAAAATTAAAGAGAGATTAGCACCAAAACATCATTCTAATGAAATAAGAAAAAAAAAACCATTATGCCAGGTTACTTTTTACTCACTAACAATCTTTACATGATAATGGTAACACTAATTTTGGTCCACAGATTTTCTTCATGTTTTCCCTGTTGAGGGGCATATTAGATATGACCAATAGTCATACACTCATATACTACGTGTCCTATCAAAATTCGTATTTATTTAGGTACAGAGGGAGTAGTTTGGAATTATGAGTAGGTTTGGACAAAATGTGTAAGTGCAAAAAGAAAAGAGAATATAGAGAACCATCATGCCAGAGTGCCAGACCCATTTTCTCCAAATCGTTCCATTTTTTTGAATGGTCTCGTATTTATATTTTAACAAGAACAATAGAGTGTTCATAACTAATCAACTAAAAGATAAGTTTGATAGTTCAAAAGGTCAACTACTCATTTAGAAAATGAATGAAATGACAGAAATGGTGTTTTCTTGTTCAGTGCACAAGAAACCACCTTTGCAACAACAAGTAATCCGCTGGTTCCCTTATCTAATCGATGCACAATCCCAGGACGAACAGACGTTTCATTAGTACCAAAACTGAAATCCTTTGAGTTGGTATGGTTCAAGGAGTATTCATCTAACTCAATGTCAGACAAATCGTCAGAATCCAATTCCTGATCTTGGAATAAAGGTGTCGGGAGACTGCAATGATGCAGAATGCCATTTACTAGTGTTCCAGTAGTGTTTCCAGGGGCTGGATGAACAACCTGGACATGAAATTAATAAACATGATTGAGATTGTAACCCTACACACACATCACTTTTTTGCTAAGATATACATACAGATTTTGACATTTCAAGTTTAGAACAAAAAGATCCGAACAACCAGATTCACCAATCGTAAGGGTTGATGTGATTACCATGTGAGCAGGCTTGTTAACAACCAATACGTGATCATCTTCATAAATAATGTCTAGAGCTATATCCTCTCCTTCAGCCTTCAAGGGTTGTAACTCAGATATTGTGCATTCAACTTTATCACCATGTCTTACGATGTGTGAGGCCTGAAAGAAAATTGTCCTTAGATATTAGAACTATAAAATGATATCCCATTGTCAGAGCATTTCTAGTGCCTAAACATAACACGTGGCTTATATAACATGCAATAATAGAAAATGGAAAACCCAAAGGGTCAAATGCAATTGAATATGTTGCTTATGTGGGAAATCTCAATGATTTAGTAACTAATGGGATGTTTGGCTGTGTATTTAATCTGGTTACTGTCACTTACCTATCCGTAACTTTAAGCATATAAAATCATGACCCATTGACCATTCAATTATTCAAATCACTATAACACTCCTCTTAAGGCGGCAGAAGGTCAAGTACGGACACTATTTGGACTATCTGTGCACTTTGAACAAATATTAGCTACGATAACAGACAACAGTTTAGAGAGCTCAGGGAAAAGTGGAGGTCAATTGACAACGGGTTCTCTCATTTCTTCTTAAAGGGGGACGCCATTGACATACGACAACTATCTTCATGTTCATGCCACAACCCACATTATTAGCAAACCTTTGGGACACAAACGCTGACGATGTCCAGAATGTACAAGTTCAAATAAGCAACAACTTCATATGAAGGTTTCTACCCCCTATGCAACATAGTGACATACTAACTTCTATCATGTTCATCATTTGTTTTGCCATTTTCATATGTTTCTACCCCCTATGCAACATAGTGGCATACTAACTTCTATCATATTCACCATTTGTTTTGCCATTTTCATATGTTTCTACGCTCAATGCTACCCTCTTTTTCCTATTAAAATTGCAAATTTACTCTTTGAATATATACATGGTATTTTTGATTGATGAAAAGTGCAAATGATCCTTTTAATGATGATACAACAGGGGGTATCATATGACCATTAACAAATAATAACAAACGAAGGAAGTAATACCACATGAATGGTTGAATATAATCATTTTCAAAACCCACATCCACTTAACCCTCTTGGCGGCAAACTAGCACATTAGGACATTTCCTTTTTGGCAATAAGATTTAGCAATTAAACCGTGTATCAAGTAATTTTGTATGGATTTGAAACCAAATTTAATGTCTGTAATCAAAAGCACGGAATCAAATTCGACGTTGACAAGTAATCTGTTTAGTAGCAAGTTTACCTTAACAATGACACGATTGTTGACAGAGACAAGTCCTAACCGGATGCTTGATTGAACCCTAGCTCTACTAATGCCACTTATCTTATTAGAAATCCAAGTATCCAGCCTAAGTTTCCCGGAATTAACTTGTTCAACGGTCTCCTGGAGGCGAAAGCCGGTGTAATTGGTTCTTCGGGACGAAGGGACTTGTTCTCCTAGTGGTTGGTCATCTGAATCAGGGGCTCCGGAGCAATAAGTAAAGGAAAGGCACTGACGAATTGAACTATGAATTGGTTGATTTCGATGGAGAAAAGGAAGGAATGAGATGGTGAGGTTTCTTTTAGCGGGGAAGAGTGTTGGGCAAGTGAAGGAATGCATCAACCACATTTTGACGAGTCGCTCTGTAACGGATGGTGTGATTGCCGTTGCCGGGCCAACTATCTATTTCTTAAACCGGAAGAATTTTACACGTGTGAATTTATAAATTTATAACCGTATTTAAATTAATGTTATACATATTATATGTGAATTTCACATACATTCGTACTTTGTGTGTTTTTAAAAAGTATGTGAATATTCATACACATTTATATAAATGATCATTCATGTCGTTTACATGATATTTTTTATCATTCATAAATTTTATGATGTTGGTTCTTTTGTTAAAATGACTTATACATGTCTATTCAAAAAATACATGGGAATGATCATTCACAAGGATACTCTCGAATCTCATGAGTATGCTGATAAACCTGATTATATATATGTCTATATGTCAAGTTCATATTCAAATGACTATTTTAAATTTATTTTATCACTTAAAGAATGTAAAATATCATTTTCTTAATTAATTTATTATAATACCTAAACTACCCTCTAAACCCCAACCGAAAACACGACTCTCACCTTTTCGTCCTTTCCACTTCGACCTTATTTTTCATCGGCTTGCCGTTTTATCTCTATCTACTGTTGGTATATCGTCGAATGTTCCAATCAATTGTTTCAATCATTCAATCGACTATTGTTATATGACTCCAATCTTTCAATCGAGTTGTTACACACGAAGATGATGTAGCATTCGACGATGTAGCAACAATTGATGGAGAAGAAACATCAAACGATGGAGAATAAGATCGACATGGAAAGGACAAAATGAAGGGAACCTTGTTTTTGTTTAAGGTTTAAGAGGCTAGTTTAGGTATTAACAATAAAATAATTTAAAAAATGATATTTTATATTTTTTAAATAATACAATAAATTTAAAATAGTATTTAGATATATAAATGTGATTTAAAGGTTTTAAAGTATATATATGTAATAAAGAAATTTATAATAATATATGCGTAATATGTTTACAAACGTATTTACAAAATTCTCCATTTTAAACTACCCGAAATTGAGATGAAAATATTATAAAAAAGTATTTTTTATCAATTTGGCTATGATTTTTTACGGGAACTTTTTTAGAGTTTAAAAAACATGTAAGATATCTACTTTATTTTTATCAGTTTGGCTATGCTTTTTTGACTGTCATCGCCAACCAACCATCATATATTTCATTTTTCAAAATACTCAATTTGAGTGGATACATTTAGAAATACCTTAAAGAAGTTTTTTTTTTTCAAATCAAATTACTTGGGATTTTTGTGACCCTTCTATATTCATGGCATGAACTTTTTAAATAGTTTAAGATACATTTACTGTATTCAATTTAAAAACATATATATTTTTTTAAGATTTTTTTTTAATCAAAATAAAAAAACCTAAAAGATAGGATTTTTTTTTGTTTTACACATAATTGTCTAAACGAAGACCAACGTGCCTGATTATTTTAATATGACGAGTCCAATTCACTAACAATAAAATATTCAAAGCAATAAAAAATTTTCACGTGCATGGCCTTCTTCATGGTCGTTACATTATCCGTCATATGTTATGTATTTATCAATATGAATCATAAATTAAATTGAAATGTAAACATTGTCCTATCTATATTCATCTAATATATCTAATGAAACTATTCTACGTGTTTGTAAATTTACTAAAATATAAAAAAAAACACACATTATACAAAATAATATTAAATATTTGTAAAGTAAAAGGTAATTAGTAAAGTATATATTATAATATTTTATTTACTATAACAAAATATATGAATATTATATGAATATATAAATTAAAACATCAACTTATATCAATTAAAATATATAAATTTATAAATAAAAGTAGTTACCATGCTGGAAAAAATAATAATTGTAACAAAAAATAATATAATTTTTTTATTTTTAAATAATTAATCTTTATGTATTTTAATTTAATATATGTTGTATCAATTGTATGTAACTAACTTTTTATTAGAGATATAATATAATAGGTGAATCAATAAATCTATTTTAATATAACATTTGACATGATCAAGATGATCCACGTCATCTGAAAAGGTTACACGTCATTAACTATTTTGAATACCAAATAAAATTTCGAACAATAATCTATGTATAATAATTATAAGGATCAATTACAAAAATAGCCACATTTCAAACCCTTTTATTAAGTTTTAGCCATTTAATATACATTTTACCAAAATAGTCACATTTTACGTTACCACATTTACGTGATAGCCAACATTCACGTGATATGTACTTTTTATTCATATTTTAATGTATTACGTTACAAAAGGTGTTTGGTAACGTAAATTGTTGTACTTTTCCTCTTTTATCATGAAAAGACATTTAACAACTTTTTATGGGGAAGGAGCAAAGTGGTCACGTAAAATATAACAATTTACGTTATCAAACACCTTTTGTAACGTAATGCATTAAAATATGAATAAAAAGTACATATCACGTAAATGGTGGCTATCACGTAAATGTGGTAACGTAAAGTGTGACTATTTTGGTAAAATGTATATTAAATGACTAAAACTTGATAAAGGAATGTGAGTTGTGGTTATTTTTGTAATTATCCCGTATTAAAAAGTGAGGTTGAGTTTAATTGTATGGATCCTTGCAAATAATAGTTGACCCTAGAAGGCTAAAGCCTAAGCCAAACAGGGCTAGTCTTTTGAGGATATGGACAATGCTGGTCAAAGTCAAAGGAACCCATCTCCACTCCCACACCCCAGGTTGAGGTCGCTCGCTACTTTTTGTTTCATAACTCAGTTGGATTCCCGACAGTATCTATTAAAATGCCTTCAATTTTCCCAATCGCACACCACCCTTCTTACTATTATTATTATTGTTGTTGTTTTCAGCATCTTTCCTTCAAACCCAAACACAAACCCTCCTTCAATTTGAAACCCTAGAATTCAATTTACAACCTTTTCTGGGTTTCGTTTCTCGAAACCCTAGAAAAATCAAGAACAAGGGTTCTGTTTTATTTCTTTTTCAAATGCTAATGTTCACAACAATCACACAAAAACCCCCTCTTACTTCTCTTGAAACCCTAGAAAAACCTTAAAAGGGGCTAGGGTTTTATTTGTTTCGAAACACTTTTTTTTTCAACCGTTTTTTTTTTTCTTGGGTGTTGTTCAAGATTTCATAAGTTCAGTCAAAATCAAGAAAAGTGTCTGTTTTCGGTGCAAATTCCCAATCTTTTTTTAGTTTTTCATGTGAAGAATCAAGAAGAGGGGTTTCTTTTCTTGTTTATAAATCGACCTTTTTTGTTTCTTTAAAGTCAAATTGTTTTAGTTTAGGCCAAGAATGGAGGATTGTGATCAAAGCAAGGTGTTTGTAGGTGGGATTTCGTGGGAGACCACGGAAGATGTGTTGAGAGACCATTTCAGAAACTATGGGAATGTGGTGGGTTCAGTGATTGCTAAAGATCGAACCACTGGTAGCCCTCGTGGGTTTGCGTTTGTTTCGTTCTCTGATGCATCAGCTCTTGATAAAGTTCTTGTTGATACTCATACAATTCTTGGCAGAACGGTTTGTTTTTCTTTGAATTTAATCACTATTTGCGTTGAATGCTTTCTTGTTCGAGTCGTGTTGACTATATGAGTTTGTTTCATATTTTAAGCATACTTCTTGGTCCATTTTTGACTTATTAGTTTCTATTAGTTGTTTCTTGAAGTTAAATTTAGGGAGCGTTTGGATAAATGATTAAAACTAGGAATATGTTAGGTAATTTTACCATTTATCTGTAGAAATTTAGAAAAGGCTGCAATAATCTGTTGACATCTTAATGAAAATATGAAAAAAAAAAAAAAAAAAAATCTTTGTGGAGTTGTGAAAAACTAAAATTGCGAGTTAGCGTTGCATTTGAAAGTGCTACCTGCCTACCTGTTAGATTCGACTTGTTTTGGAGTCACTGATTGTGTTATGAAACCGTCAGATGTTGCAAAGATTGACGATTTCGAAGTTCGAACGAATTATGGAAATCAGTGAGCCTTTATTCAGCTATAAACTGAAAAGTGCTAGTCAAATTTGCATTTGAAAGAACTATTAGGTTGAAGTTGACTTTTTTGGAGTGACTGATTTGTTGACTTAACTTGCCTTTTGTTGCAATGTAACTATTGTTTTATGAATCATTCCTTAGAAAACAATAGATTTCAAGAATGAGTGAGTTTGGCATGTTTTGTCCAAAATAACTTGTTTCAAAAAAGTGTGGTGCTTTTTTTTGTGCAGGAATGATGGGGGTTTTTTAGCAATGAAAAAGAAAACCCTAGGCTTCAAGAGTAAGCGAGTTTGAACAAATTACGGCAATATTTGAGAATTTTTATACACAAAAATCAGACATTCTTTTAAAAAGCATAGTGTCCTACTCCATCTTTGCAAGGATGGTGGATTTTTAACAACAAAAAGCATAGTACGATGATTGGAGAAGTCGACTTACTACTTTCCTTTGGATGGAGGGAAAACAAACTTTTTAATCTGCATGGCTGAAATCTAATATCAATGTATTGTTCCATTAAAAGTGTAATCTTTGACATTGGAGGTCAACCCAAGTGTTTTCTTTGTCACAAATTTAATTAGAGTTTTTCGTGGATGTGTTGAGATTATTATACGTGCTGTAGGTAAAGTTATCTTGGGTGTTCGCAAAATCCATTTCCTAAAATTTGTTTTTTTGGGTAAAACCCTGCGATTAAATCTGATATGAAATAGTCAACATACTTTATTTTCCCTTTTACATCATGATTGAAAACCCTATGATGATTTTCGATAGGTCGAAGTTAAAAAGGCGGTACCAAGAAGCGAACAGAACCACAATCAGCAAGAACAGAATCGAGGGTTGAATAGGAATTGCAGAAGTAATGGTACTAAAATCAACGATAACTTAAAGACTAAGAAGATTTTTGTAGGTGGGTTATCTGCTAACTTAACCGAAGACGACTTCAGGTTCTACTTTGAAAAGTTTGGTAGAATTACTGATGTGGTCGTGATGCATGACAACGTAACCCACAGGCCAAGAGGCTTTGGATTCATCACTTTCGACTCTGAGGATTCCGTTGAAGAAGTTATGCAGAAAAGCTTCCACGAATTATGTGGTAAACTTGTTGAGGTTAAAAGGGCTGTTCCGAAAGAGGTTAGTGGCACAACTAGCGCAAATAGGGATTCTAACTTTAACAATCAGCAGCAGGCCCCGTACAGACCTAGATATGAGGTTCTGCCCAGTTATGGACCCTTCCCGGGTTATGGTGGTTATCCTTATGGTGGCGGTGTCTTTGGCGGTGGTTATCCGGTTGGTGGTTATGGGTTGGCTCCTGTCTCACCCAGGGTTCCATGGGGTGGTCCTGCAATGGTTAGCATCAGGGGTAATCCGTTGCCATTGACTGTTTATCCTGCTTACCTGAACGGTGGACATGGGCTAGTGGGTATGGCGGCAAACGGTTATAATGGGATCGTGGGTCCTGCACCGAGTGGGATGCAGAGTCAACTCAGTGGTGGCAATGAGCAACTCAGGGCTGATGATAGGGGTAATGTAGATAACAATTCTTTGGGGCCATCTGGTGTGGATGCTAGCAAAAATGACCAAAGTGGTGTTGAAGGTAACATGAACTGACTAGTCTGGGACACTTCTCACACTGATTCAGGTTGAGGGTATATTTGGTAATTTACCAATAATATCCTTTTGTTTAGGCACCTCTAACTTTGTTATAAAGATGTTGCTGTCTGTGTATCATTTCCAGTTTTAATAATTTATGGATCTTGGATTTGGATGATGTAAAATGGTTCTTTGTATTTATGTTTTATTTGACTATTTTATGAATCATGAATTTGGAATTCTGTAAATCTTGATCATGTATGCATCTTATCGTCTTAAAAAGGTGCCGCGAGACATTTTGTGTCCACGCTATCCAAAACTTTGTTGTCATCGCAGGGCTCGATCAATCCCTACAACTGACTCGTATCTCTCTCTGCCCTAAAACGTTGACATGTCACTTGTTCATACAATTCTGTGTGCCATGCCATAATCATATCTATAAATACTATTAAAATAGTAACTAAATATGTTATTTGTCACCTCCTCATGATGCCAAGTGGCATCTTCTATTAATGACAAATGTTAATTAATATTTCAAGACTAAAACAAAATTTTTATATTAAATTACTTTTAAGATAAGATTATGTTTGGATACTTAAATCCCACAAAATTACAACAAACAGTTTATAAAAGACTCTTTTGATTAATAAATAATGATAAGTTAATACTAATAATAAACTTAAAATTTATTAATGCTTAGTTTTTTTGTTTAAATGATTTATACATAAATTAATTATAATAACATATATTAAAGATCATTGGTATTAAAAGTTCGAATATTAATTTTAAATATAAAGTTTATATAGTTTTAAAAAAACAAATCTATTAAAGTTGTCCGTGTGATACACGGGTTAATAAACTAGTTTGTATTGGAAGAAAGAAAGAATGTATCACAATGCCACAGTTCCATGGATGGAGAGATCTCATTTACTCGATTTCATTCAATGCCACAACAATATACGACATTTGGGAGTATCAGGCATGCGTGAGGGTTATTTGTGTCTGTATCGCATCAGCTTTAACGTTTAGCATAACTACTATCTAGAGATCTCAAACAACTATGCATGATAAAGATTCGGCGTGGATGTTTTGTTGAATCTACGTGTTAGCGCCATTACTGTTTGGAAAACTTGATGGGAAAATGAATAGTAATGCAACGAATTAACTCACTCTGTACAATTTTTACATACTTAAAAGCATTAAATATCATAGAGTATACCTTTTGCTCATGTTCAAACAAATGTGTTATGACAAGTACGTTACCACTTCTAGATCCTCATAATTCGAACTTTTAGGCACAAAAAATTTGACTCCTTTTTCGTAAATTTAAAGTATTCTATACATTCTATAAATTATTATTAAGCACATGTGCAAATTAAAATACATATATTTTGCAGACATTTGTAATGTGTAATTTTATATTTCATACATTCACTATTCAATCTCCACATACTTATAAACGTAGACGATGAAATGTTTGGTCGCAAAATGTTTTCAAAAGGCGTGGAATTTGTTAAGGAATGAAAAACTGAAAGGAATGGAATGATTTTCATTCCTTGGTGTTTGGTTGAGAGGATGAAATAAAATCAAATTAAATTTCATTCATTGCTGTTTTTCTATTTAGTTCGTAAAGTGAATGAGATGTGTGAGTGTACGGTAGGTGGGGTAAGATTGAGTGGAGTTGTGAAACACCCATACAACTCATACGAGTATTTCGATACCATTATACATTAAGTTATACAGAGTACTTGCGGAAATACGGTCAAATTAAAACCTTTTGCAATACATTAATAATCATCAACGTGATTTCAAACACTTTGCATAAGACACAACAGAGTGTCGGAAATCACGGAGTAATGTAATTGGGGTTACAAGATTAAGTTATCCATTTAATTACAAACAAATTAATAAACATTATCTAATTCGCGTAGGTCCAAAATGGAAGTCTGCTACTCCCACCCCAATCATCAACAAAATATTGAGCTCCTATCCGAGCTCCAAACGATGTCTAACAACTTGGGCCAGCCGGGCCTTTGCCCTTAACGGTTCCTGAAAAGAAACATCAACTAACGGGTAAACAACAAAGTTGTTTAGTGAGATTCTAGAATAAAGCACCATGCGATATATGAATGATGCCATGCAATGCCGTGAATTCAACTAACGATCTCAGGAGGCCAACTAATGGCTAATAAGCTACCACATTGCGGTTACCACACACAAGCTTACCGTACAATAGGTTTACAATCTACTGCTCGATTACCACAGACACAGGCTTATCGATATGCAGTTTACAGTGATGCCATACAATTACCACACACAGGCTTATCGTTTTACAGGCAATAATGGTTACCACACACAGGCTTACCATTATGATTCCGCTAGGTTACCACACTCAGGCTTACCGTCTCGGCGGAGAGGTCAAATGAATGATCAACAACTTATCAACCGAGTGATATTATGATAACAATAATGTATGAGATGGCAAAACATGTAAACGACAAGAATGATACGAAAGCGATAACATACAATTCATGATATGCATATAAATACATTAATGCTAGAACTCACAGTGATACACAATACGCTCTCGGCCTCAAAACCGAGTTATATTCGTCAAAGTATGAGTGACAGTCTCCAAGTGACTTAACTCGTCCAAACACCTACAGATAGGTTCATAATATAATATTTATAAGTCTCACAGCTTATAATTTCTTAACTTTTAATCCGGATACATTAGTCGCAAGACTTAAT
Organism: Centrapalus pauciflorus; assembly: GCA_020465985.1. Lineage (NCBI taxonomy): Eukaryota > Viridiplantae > Streptophyta > Magnoliopsida > Asterales > Asteraceae > Centrapalus > Centrapalus pauciflorus. The sequence continues at coordinate 152,590 of JAANYP010003075.1, forward strand.
TAATTTCGGCATCGACCCAAATAATTATTTTGGTCTAATTATTCTTCATAATTGGTGACATAAGTTATTATGGCAAAAGATCCCAATGACTAATTAAAATTACAATTTCTGGCCGAAACTGGGCTGAACTCGCCAAGTTCACCAGGAACTCGCCGAGTTCCCATCCGAATTCGGATCAGGGACCAGCCGGATTTCAAATCATCCGAACTCGGGTCAAGGACCATCCGAATTTCGGATCCCTTCCAACTGAAATACGATCCGAACTTGGTTCAAACCACATCCGAATTTCGGATGGGTTGGTCCGAAATTCGGATCCCAAATCATCCGAACACTTTGACTTAGAAATTTTTCTTTCAAAACTCAAGGTCAACTCGCCGAGTTCACCAGGGAACTCGCCGAGTTCAAGTGCAGGTCTGCACATTCTGCCTTACGAATTTAACGCTCAAAACCATCAAACTTCTTACATTTATTATAAATGGTTTGGAATCATTCCCAAACATATATATATATATATATATATATATATATATATATATATATATATATATATATATATTTAAACCCATTTAACTATCAAGAACACTATTTCATTCTTTTTAATCAACGAGAGTTCATAAAACTCCATTTTCGGGTTTTTTAGCTAAAACCCAACAAAATCCATAAAACTTGAATAATATGTTTGAAAATGATGATTCTTACTATATTCCATTATCATACCTCAAGATCTAAAGGTTTCTCCATATTATCCATAAAACTCATTTGGGTTTCTCATCTTCTTCAAATGAAGATGGAGATGAGAAGAAAAATTTAGTAAAATTTATAGAAAGAGTGGTACCTCTTGGATCTTTCGAAACCAACAAAAGTTGATTTTTGGCTTCTTCTTCTTCTTCTATTCTCTTTTCTCTCTATTTTGGACTTTTTGAAAAAGATGAGCACACACATGTGTGTGTGTGTCAGCGTATGTGTAAAGCAAGGGGAAAGAACATTTCCTTCTTCTTTTTCTTTCTACCCATAACTTTCACATATTAACCAACCAACCCCTAGAATTATTAGCATTTCTTTTAAAGTCCTTTTTTATATATTCAAGGCATATACATTCATTTATGTGTCATGAAATAAATTAATATCTCGAATCGTATTTCGCTACAATAAATATTAATTATTAATTATATCACATAATTGGGTCGTTACAATTCCTCCCCTCTTAAATGGATTCCGCTCACGGAATCAGGTTCTTTCGAACAGCGCGGGGTATTTGGCCATCATTTCAGCCTTTGTCTCCCAAGTCATCAGAGATCCACGGTGGTGTTTCCAAAAAACGAGCACCATCTCGATCTCCTTATTCCTTAGGTTAATTATTTTGTCGCCGATAATCTTTTCCGGTTCTTCGACATAGCGCAACCGCTCATCAATTTGCACATCATCCAAAGGGACGGTCACTGCAGGATTGATCGGATTTCTCTTCAAGTAGCTAACATGAAAGGTGTTATGAATTCCTGCCAACTCAGCGCGCAGATCTAACTTATAAGCTTGGGCACTGACACGCTCGGTAATGGGAAACGGTCCAACACATCGAGGACTTAACTTTCCTCGTTTCCTAAATCTCATAATTCCCTTCCACGGAGATACCTTCAGCATCACGGAATCTCCCACAGCAAACTCAATATCTTTATGACGTTTGTCTGAGTATGCTTTCTGTCGGTCTTGCGCCGCTTTGATACGCTCTCGAATAATCTGAATTTTATCATGCGTCTCTTGAAGTAATTCGGGACCCGCTAACAGTTTTTCGCCTGCTTCACGCCAACACGTCGGAGTTCGACATTTTCGACCATACAACGACTCATACGGAGCCATCTTTATCGAAGAATGATAACTATTGTTGTAGGCGAATTCCACAAGTGGTAAGTGCGTATCCCAATTTCCACCAAGTTCGATTACACACGCGCACAACATGTCTTCCATCGTCTGATTAGTACGCTCAGTCTGGCCGTCGGTCTGGGGACGAAACGCCGTACTCAGATTAACACGCGTCCCAAACTGATCTTGCATACTTTGCCAAAATCTCGAAGTAAATCTTGAGTCACGATCCGAAACAATAGATTTTGGAATTCCATGGCGTACAATAATCTCATCTATATACATTCGCGCCAATCTTTCCAAAGGAAAGTTTTCTCGTATCGGCAAGAAGTGTGCGGATTTCGTCAGTCGATCCACAATAACCCAGATAGCATCATGTTGCCTTTGGGTCTTCGGAAGGTTTACCACAAAATCCATCGTGATGTGGTCCCACTTCCATTCGGGTATCTCGAGTGGTTGCAAATTTCCAGATGGTTTTTGATGCTCGGCCTTGACTCGCAAGCAAGTCAAGCATCGCTCAACATGATTACCAACGTCTCGCTTCATTCCGGGCCACCAATATTCGGATTTCAAATCCTGATACATCTTAGAACTCCCGGGGTGAATTGAGAACTTCGAATTATGACCATCTTCTAAAATTTTCTTGCGCACATCACCGATCTTAGGCACCCAAATGCGATCTCTAAACATCTTCAGACCATTTCCACCTTCGGTTAACAATACACTCTGACCGACCATTCTTTCAGCTTTAATATTTTCTTCCTTAAGGCCCTCGATTTGCCACTTTCGAATGTCGTCAAGGATAGAAGAAGTCACAACTACATGCGTTAGCGCATAACAGGTCGCTTCCGGATATCTCTTTCGGCTTAAGGCGTCAGCCACTACATTGGCCTTTCCAGGGTGGTAAAGGATTTCAAGTCATAATCCTTGATCAATTCCACTGCGCGTCTCTGTCGCATATTTAATTCTTTCTGATCAAAGATATGCCTCAGGCTCTTATGATCAGTAAACAACTGGCATTTAGTGCCGTACAGATAATGTCGCCAGATTTTTAACGCAAACGTGACAGCATCTAACTCCAAGTCATGAGTCGGACGACTCTTTTCATAATCCTTTAGCTGTCTTGATGCATAAGCTATCACTTTTCCTCGTTGCATCAGCACGCAACCCAACCCATTTATCGAGGCATCGCTATAAACGGCAAAATCTTCGTTTCCTTCAGGCAACGCAAGCACCGGAGCGTCCGTCAAACGACTCTTCAAAATTTGAAATGCCTCAATCTGTGGCTTTTCCCACACAAACTTCGCATTCTTACGAGTCAATGAAGTGAGTGGGACGGCTATCTTTGAGAACTCTTGGATGAATCGTTGGTAATAGCCGGCCAATCCAAGGAAGCTACGAATCTCAGCAACATTTCTCGACGCTTCCCAACTTTTAATGGCCTCGATCTTGGAGGGATCCACAGAAACACCCTCACAAGATATGACATGCCCTAAAAATTGCACTTGTCGTAACCAAAACTCGCATTTTGAGAATTTTGCATACAACTGTTCGCCTCGAAGAAGCTCGAGCAATTGTCTCAGATGAACTGCATGATCCTCCTCTGTCTTGGAATATACTAAGATATCGTCGATAAACTCTATGACTGACTTGTCAAGCATTGGACGGCACACACGATTCATTAAGTCCATAAAAGCCGCGGGGGCATTAGTGAGCCCAAAAGGCATCACTAAGAACTCGTAATGTCCATATCGGGTCTGAAACGCAGTTTTCGGCACATCTTCTTCACGGACCTTAAGCTGGTGATACCCTGAACGAAGGTCTATCTTCGAGAAATAAGCAGCTCCTTGTAGTTGATCGAACAAGTCATCAATACGAGGCAAAGGATACTTATTCTTTATAGTCACCTTGTTCAGTTCTCTATAATCTATACACATTCGCAAGGTTCCGTCTTTCTTTCGTACGAATAGAACCGGAGCACCCCACGGCGAGGTACTCGGCTGAATAAACCCTTTCTCTAACAATTCTTCCAATTGTGCCATCATTTCCTTCATTTTTGATGGTGCTAAACGATATGGGGCACGCGCAATTGGTGCAGCTCCCGGCACCAATTCAATCCGAAACTCTACAGATCGATCCGGTGGCAATCCCGGTAAGTCATCAGGAAACACGTCGGGATATTCATTAACCATTGGTACATCCTTGAGGTTTTTCCCTTCTTTCTTAGTATTCAACACACAAGCCAAGAAGCATTGACAACCCTTACTTAAGTTTTTCCGAGCCTTAGCTACCGAAATCACTGCGGCTTCCTTTTTTCGTCTATCCCCATACACAAATATTTCTTCGCCTTCCGGCGTGAATAAACGAACAATTCTTTTCGCACAAGCAATAGTGGCAAGATTATTGGCCAATCAATCCATGCCAACTATTACATCAAATTCTTTAGTATCTATGGGGACAAGGTTGATATCAAAATCATGTCCATCTAAGGTCAATACACAGTCATAATATATTAGGGTGGCGCAGACTGATTTCCCACTCGCCACATCAACAGATAGAGGGAAAGGCATCAAAGAAGGTATAACATCTAACTTTCGTGCAAATGATTTAGAAACAAAAGACACACTTGCACCGGAATCAAATAATACTACAGCAGGTAAAGAGTTCAGGAGAAAAGTACCGGTTACGACATTCGGCACATCCTGCGCCTCGGCAGCTGTAATCTGATAAACTCTGGCTTGAGGCTTAGGTGGATTCCCCTTTGATTGGGAGGAACCACCCACATAACTAGGCTTTGCGACCGAGCCTTTACTTTCAGACGTTGCCAACCTCTTCTTTGGGCAATTCCGAGCAAGGTGGCCCACTTGACCACATTCGTAGCACGCATCACTTCGTTTGGGGCACGCAGGACGTATGTGTCCCTCTTCTCCACAACCATGGCATACAATAGGGGACAAACACTCCCCACGATGAAGTTTCCCACAACAGTTACACGTAGGCACAGAATTGGAAAACTGAGATTTGGACTGAGGGTTGTTGGAGTTAGTTGGCTTCTTCGAGTGTCTGGAAGATTGGGAACGTGAACGAGAGTCCACGTTCTTTGAGAACGATTGCTGGGGTTGTTTAAATGTCCCCGGCGAGGACTCAACCTTCGCTTTCTTTGATCCAGTCGATTCTTGTTCCCTGCGGAACAATTCATATTCTCGGAGTCGCGCATACTCCACGGCTTTCTCAAAAGATTCGACTGCGCGAACCGTCACCATCTCGCGGATCTCACTCCGCAGTCCTTCCACAAAATAGTCGGTCTTTTGCTTTTCATCAGCAATTACCGTCCCCACGAACATCGCTTTCGAGTTAAACTCGATCAGATAATCATCCACTAATAACTCTTCTTGCTGGAATGTAAGAAAGTCTCTTTTTATCTTCTGCACCGCAACAGCCGGACAGAAATGCTTGTCGAACCTGGTCTTGAACTCTTCCCATGACATTTTTGCCGCAACATCTAAACTCATAATCTCGACTTCTGAATCCCACCAAGTTAAAGCAGGACCAACAAATTGCGCAGCCGCACCTTTTTGTCCTCGCTGATGTCGGTGACTCGGAATAATTTTTCGATTGCCTTGATCCAGTCCAAGGCCTCCACAGTAGTTTCCCGTCCATTGAACGCTGGAGGACGACAACCAATAAAATTCTTGTACGACATTCCCCTTTTTGACTTAGAGGAGCCGTGCTTCCGTTCTTTATCCTTCTTAGGCCTTTCAGCCCTACTTCCACTTCCAGCGACTTCAGTATTATCGTTACTTGCTTGCTCCCCCTCAGCATTATTTTTCTTTCCCTGCACGTTCTGGGAAGCAAGTAATTGGGTCATTAGCTCATTCTGCTGGCGATTTTGCTCCAGCATCTGAGCCATCATTTGCATCATCTGGTCCTCTCTAGACCCTCCACCAGTACGGAAACTGGATTCAATTTCAAAATCTTGAGACTGATCTCTGTCTCCCCCATCATTTGAATGTTCTACCTCCTCATGTAGAACGCGATTTGACTGGTTATCCGACATTGTCTGCAACCAACAGTTACAGGTCGGTTCAACACTTCTTTCACACCAAAGTGTGCACATGACATTTATATGTATATATATTTATATAATTATGCTTACATCAAGTCATAATCTTAAAAGTCTACCCAATATTATCCCATCCTAGGCCAAATGTCAATTGTAATTGTTATAATATTGCCGCCTAGGTGGGTCAATAACAGCATCTGAAACCGTGCTCAGAGTAGAGTATCGTCGACTATACTCTATCTATGAGCTCCAGCTCTGAAACCAAATTGAAACACCCATACAACTAATACGAGTATTTCGATACCATTATACATTAAGTTATACAGAGTACTTGCGGAAATACGGTCAAATTAAAACCTTTTGCAATACATTAATAATCATCAACGTGATTTCAAACACTTTGCATAAGACACAACAGAGTGTCGGAAATCACGGAGTAATGTAATTGGGGTTACAAGATTAAGTTATCCATTTAATTACAAACAAATTAATAAACATTATCTAATTCGCGTAGGTCCAAAATGGAAGTCTGCTACTCCCACCCCAATCATCAACAAAATATTGAGCTCCTATCCGAGCTCCAAACGATGTCTAACAACTTGGGCCAGCCGGGCCTTTGCCCTTAACGGTTCCTGAAAAGAAACATCAACTAACGGGTAAACAACAAAGTTGTTTAGTAAGATTCTAGAATAAAGTACCATGCGATATATGAATGATGCCATGCAATGCCGTGAATTCAACTAACGATCTCAGGAGGCCAACTAATGGCTAATAAGCTACCACATTGCGGTTACCACACACAAGCTTATCGTACAATGGGTTTACAATCTACTGCTCGATTACCACAGACACAGGCTTATCGATATGCAGTTTACAGTGATGCCATACGATTACCACACACAGGCTTATCGTTTTACAGGCAATAATGGTTACCACACACAGGCTTACCATTATGATTCTGCTAGGTTACCACACTCAGGCTTACCATCTCGGCGGAGAGGTCAAATGAATGTTCAACAACTTATCAATCGACTGATAATATGATAACAATAATATATGTGATGGCAAGGCATGTAAATGACAAGAATGATACGAAAGCGATAACATACAATTCATGATATGCATATAAATACATTAATGCTAGAACTCACAGTGGTGTACAACAAGCTCTCGGCCTCAAAACCGAGTTACAGTCGTCAAAGTAGGAGTAATAATCTCCAAGAAACTTTAACCCGTCAAACCCCTACACATAGGTTCATAGTATAATTTATTATAAGTCTCACAGCTTATAATTTCTTAAATTGATCCGGATACATTAGTCGTAAGACTTAATTAATTTCGGCATTAAACCTCAATAATTATTTTGGTCTAATTATTCTCCTAAATAGATGTCATAGACTATCATGACAAAAGATCTCATAGAATAAAAATAATTAAAATTACAATTTCGGTCCAAGGCCATCCGAAATTCGGACCATGGTCATCCGAAATTCGGGCCATCCTAGATCCATACTTAGCAAATCTTTCAGAATATTTCAAGGCTGAACTGCACTTTCGGCGGAGAGGTCAAATGAATGATCAACAACTTATCAACCGAGTGATATTATGATAACAATAATGTATGAGATGGCAAAGCATGTAAACGAAGAATGATACGAAAGCGATAACATACAATTCATGATATGCATATAAATACATTAATGCTAGAACTCACAGTGATACACAATACGCTCTCGGCCTCAAAACCGAGTTATATTCGTCAAAGTATGAGTGACAGTCTCCAAGTGACTTAACTCGTCCAAACACCTACAGATAGGTTCATAATATAATATTTATAAGTCTCACAGCTTATAATTTCTTAACTTTTAATCCGGATACATTAGTCGCAAGACTTAATTAATTTCGGCATCGACCCAAATAATTATTTTGGTCTAATTATTCTTCATAATTGGTGACATAAGTTATTATGGCAAAAGATCCAAATGACTAATTAAAATTACAATTTCTGGCCGAAACTGGGCTCAACTCGCCAAGTTCACCAGGAACTCGCCGAGTTCCCATCCGAATTCGGATCAGGGACCAGCCGGATTTCAAATCATCCGAACTCGGGTCAAGGACCATCCGAATTTCGGATCCCTTCCAACCGAAATACGATCCGAACTTGGTTCAAACCACATCCGAATTTCGGACCAACTCATCCGAAATTCGGATCCCAAATCATCCGAACACTTTGACTTAGAAATTTTTCTTTCAAAACTCAAGGCAAACTCGCCGAGTTCAAGTGCAGGTTTGCACATTCTGCCTTACGAATTTAATGCTCAAAACCATCAAACTTCTTACATTTATTATAAATGGTTTGGAATCATTCCCAAACACACACACACACACACACACACACACACACACACACATATATATATATATATATATATATATATATATATATATATATATATATATATATAAACCCATTTAACTATCAAGAACACTATTTCATTCTTTTTAATCAATGAGAGTTCATAAAACTCCATTTTCGGGTTTTTGAGCTAAAACCCAACAAAATCCATAAAACTTGAATAATATGTTTGAAAATGATGATTCTTACTATATTCCATTATCATACCTCAAGATCTAAAGGTTTCTCCATATTATCCATAAAACCCATTTGGGTTTCTCATCTTCTTCAAATGAAGATGGAGAGGAGAAGAAAAATTTAGTAAAATTTATAGAAAGAGTGGTACCTCTTGGATCTTTCGAAACCAACAAAAGTTCCAACAAAAGTTGATTTTTGGCTTCTTCTTCTTCTTCTTCTATTCTCTTTTCTCTCTATTTTGGACTTTTTGAAAAAGATGAACACACACATGTGTGTGTGTTTGTCAGCGTATGTGTAAAGCAAGGGGAAAGAAGATTTCCTTCTTCTTTTTCTTTCTACCCATAACTTTCACATATTAACCAACCAACCCCTAGAATTATTAGCATTTCTTTTAAAGTCCTTTTTATATATTCAAGGCATATACATTCATTTATGTGTCATGAAATAAATTAATATCTCGAATCGTATTTCGCTACAATAAATATTAATTATTAATTATATCACACAATTGGGTCGTTACAAGTTGGGTAGGGTTGGTGGGTAGGGAAAGTTAGGGTGAGTGAGAAAATGTAAGGTATTATCGGTTGGAGGTATGGTTAGGTATGGTAAGATGGGTAGGTGGGTTGGGTAAGGTAGCGTAGGGTTAGGCATGACAAAAGAACCCATATCCGACGGGGAACCCGTAACTCGATCCCGATTTGACCGGGGAATACCCAAGTTGACCGGGGATGAGGACGGAGAATCCCCGATTTAAATTAACGGGGATGGGAGACACTTTAATCCCCGACCCCGACCCCGATTATGTTTTATGTTTTCATATAGATTATATATATATATATATATATATATATATATATATATATATATATATATATATATATATAACTTTACAATGTAAATTATTCATTACATTTTTTATAACATATTAAATATTAGGGAGAATTTCATATATGTCCCTCTAAAACTTCATAATATCATATATACCCAACTCAAAAAAAGAATTTCATATATATCCTTCTAAAACTTCATAATATCATATTTACCCATTTTAAAACTTTTATATCATATACACCCTTTAAAACTTTTAAATATATCAAATATATCCAAATTATTTATTTATTCTTTTTTATTACTTTAAAAACTCATAATAAATATCCATTATTAAATAAATGACCAATCTACCCTTTTTAATTCTTAAACTTCATAATATCATATTTACCCAATTTAAAACTTTAATATCCTATATACCTTTTTAAACTTTTAAATATATCAAATATCCATGAAAACAAGTCCAAAGTCCATCTCTTCCCGTGCCGGAGCCATTCTCCGATGTACCTTCATTGACAAGCACCGTTACCGATGATGTATGTGATGTCACTCATTGGTCGCTGTGTCATTCTAATGCTCTTTACAAGATTGACGGGTGGGGCTTGCCTTACTTCTCTGTCAACTCGTCCGGCAACGTCACTGTTCGTCCACACGGTGCCCGAACCATGGACCACCAAGAGATATATCTTCTGAAGGTCGTGAGGAAGGCCTCGGATCCGAAATCCACCGGAGGGCTAGACCTCCCGCTCCCGCTGATCATCCGTTTTCCCGACGTCTCGAAAGACCGGCTTGAATGTCTTCAATCGGCGTTCAATTACGCCGTTAAATCTCAGGGATACAACTCCCATTACCAAGATGTTTATCCCGTGAAACGCAACCTGGATCGCTACGTCGTCAAAGACATTGTCAAATTTGGTTTCTCATTCCTGTTTGGGTTGGAAGCCGAAGCCATGAAGAGGAAATTCATATCCATGTCTGGTGAAAAGGTTCTTGGAGAAGAAAAGTTTAAATGTTATTACCAAAAAAATAATAATATTCAGTATTTTTTAAATAAAATTGATTGGATTTTTAATTAAAAAATAATAATAAATAATTTGGATATATTTGATATATTTAAAAGTTTAAAAAGGTACATATGATATTAAAGTTTTAAATTGGGTAAATATGATATTATGAAGTTTAAGAATTAAAAAGGGTAGATTGGTCATTTCTTTAATAATGAATATTTATTATGATTTTTTAAAGTAATAAATAAATAATTTGGATATATTTGATATATTTAAAAATTTGAAAGGGTATATATGATATAAAAGTTTTAAATTGGGTAAATATGATATTATAAAATTTTAGAAGGATATATATGAAATTCTTATTTTGAGTTATATACGATATTATGAAGTTTTAGAGGGACATATATGAAATTCTCCCTAAATATTATTGTATATGACTTTTTAATAGTTCAAAATACTATTGTTTTTTTCATTTTAGTGGTTTTATAAATCTTTTGCAAACATTTCTTTATTTAAGTTTCATTATAAATTATAAATTATATATGTAAATAACTCAAATATGCTTGAATTGATTTGTTTTAAAGTTTATTACATAAATTTTTCTACTAAATTACTATTTATAGTTTAAACTTAATAATATTTTAGGTAATTGAAAAATCTGATTCCCTGACGGGGATCCCCGATCCCCGATTGGGACGGGGATGAGAATAGAAACTCATTCCCCGACGGGGATGGGGCCGGGGATGGGGGAGAGGATTAAGAAGCGGGGATGGGGATGGGAACTGAGATCCCCGCCCCGCCCCATTGCGATGTCTACGTAGGGTGATGTATGGTCGGTATGGTAGGTAGTGTCGACATGAAAAAACGTATTATAAGAATTCATTCGTTGCCTATTAGGTAAGAAAATAGATTCCAATGGATGAGACAAAATTTTAAGTGTATAATGTAGAATTCTCAATATATAACAAAAGATTATAAATTTATGACAACACTAGTTAATTAATAACAACATGATAATTATTACAATATTATTTTTAGTATTTATAAAAACAAGTTGTTTAGTAATAATATTATTATTATTATAAAAATTACTCGAAATGTTAACAAGTAAAAATCAATTGCTTAATGCATAAAGTTATTATTACTTAATATTCATTAATTAATTCTACTGAATTAAGTTTTAAAAATGCCAAAATAACATGTTATTTAGATTTTACGTTGTTATTTAATAAATTTTATTTAGTTATCTCACATAATCTATTGCATTTTATTTATATTGTTTTAAGCACATTTTAACTTGATCAATGACACAAGAAGTATCACAGAAAATATAAAAATGACATTAAAAAGATAAAATGATGGAAAAATTTAACGAGACAAATGAAAATGCATATAAATATAATAGAGAGAGTATATAGTTAATATTATGAATTATAAATTTTAGTTTTAATTGTATATGATCAAATCAAATTATTTAACTAACTAATTAGAAATAAATATAGAAATAATAAAGTCTAAATGAAAGAATAAATATAAAAGTTAGCGTAAGGACAAAAAGTAAATAATTATAATATTAAGAGACTAAAGGTCAAATGGTATATTGGTTATTTTTAAAAAAAATTATCTCCATGGGGGACCATTTATGAAGTTAAACAGTAGTTTAAGGAACTGTCAATGCAATTTTAAGTTAAGTAATCGTTTTCATAATTTTGGACAAGCTACATGGACTAGTTCTTTAATTTACTCTTTATTCGAGACTGTTTGGTTTTACGTTATGACGAAGATTATTAGATTATTACGTTATGAAGATTATTAGAGTATTACGTTATAATAACGTAAATAATTAGTTTAAAGTGTTTGGATTGCATTATTTAACAAGTGATTATTTGCGTTTATAATTATCGTACCACATATTTTCATAAATTAAAAAATGCAGGTTATTTGCTTAATAATTTATTATTTAGTGTTTCACAAGTTAAAGCGTAAATGCAAACACTTTAAAACTGATTTGTTAATAAAATTGATAGCAAATAGCAGAAGCTAAACCAAACACTAAATTTTCGACAGTATTTTTTGTTACAAATATTATTTGATTATTAGTTTTTAAAACGATGACATATTATTAAACGTAAATCCAAACAACCCATACTAAGAACTTATATACTTGTTACTTTGGTTTTTCAAGTTAATGGATTCAAAACGTGTAAAACTTGACATATTTATTTGATTTATGTTAGTGGTTTTACGTTAAAATTGTAGATCGACTAGGTCCTTTTTCTAGAGTTAGAATAAACTTAGTTCAACCCAATCTTTAAGTTTTGTTCTTTTTAAGCAATACAAATTAATAATAATATATTTTTCTTTATTTACGCAATTGTTACTATCAAATAAATGTACGTATATCTTTAGATATGCATGGAGATCGACACTCGTGTTGTACTATCATTACCATTAGTATAAAGTTTTAAGTACGTGTGAACAAGTTATTTATAATGTATATATTTAATAGTTACGTTTATATTGAAACTTTACCATTGATGTGTTCACATTTATAGATGGTTAACAATATTTACCTGATTAGAAAAAATAGGAAGAAAACATATAATATGACCGGGTGGTATATTTAACGTTTATATATGGGATAATTACGCAAGAAAAACCCATAACTTGTTAGTTTTTTGTGATTAAAGATCCCAAAGCATTTTTCGTAAAACCCCGAACTAACTAAAAATCAGTAAATCAATGAAATATGGTTTGGGGTTTTAATCACAAAAAACTGATAAGTTGGGGGTCTTTACACAATTATCCCTTTATAACTAACCATCATAATCATCATATCTATCTATACTATTAAGAGTAACTAAATGTCACATGCCGTGCTCTCATTTAATTTGTCACATGTCGCTTTCTCCTTTTGCCACGTCATCTACTGATTTTATTTTTAATTTCAAAGCAAATCGAATCTATGTATATCTAATATGGATTGATTTAATAACTAACTAACTAAAATTAAACGAATTTTATTATTTATATAATTATTATATAACTAAAATTAAACAAACTTTATTATTCATATAATTATTATATTATACATATATATAAATTTCAATTTCTAAAATTAACCCATGTAATACATGAGTAATAACCTTAGTATATAAATAAAGCACTATATGGGATAAATAAATAATTAAATAGATATCACATAGTTTCCATCGACAAGCTCTAATAAATAGTAGCGTTGATTTTCAATTAATTTTTTAAGAATTGCTAAATTGAGCTTTTAATTAGTATTTAAAAAATTTGCTAAAATGAGCATCTTAATATTTAAATAAGATTTAAAATTAACACTTAATAATACCTTTTTAAAATAAGTTTTTAACTGATATGTAAAATAATTTATTAATAAAATAATCATCTTGATATTGTATTAATATTTAAAATGTGATAATCTACCTTATTTTAAACTGCAAAAATAAAAACCCTACCCATTGTAAGTTATCATGAATTTTTTTAAAAAAATATCATGAGATTTTCCCTTTCATTTTGTCTTGATATATCATCTAATTTGTTATTTGACTTTATCTTTAACCTTTTGAGTTTTTGATAATTATTTATTTCTCTCACTTTTAATAAACATATAACCTATTATTTGTAACATCCTGATTTCTGAGTTATTGCGTGGAATTATTTTAGTGGATTATTAATTTAATTGTATTGCGTTGACCGAGTAACGTCCCGAGTAGTGGATTTATACGTGTCAGGATTGGGAGATACGTGTCACCGGGTTATGATATTAGTGGATTAATTGCGTTTGTGAGTTCGTGGATTTAAATGGGTTAAGTAGATATTAATTGTGAAAATGGGATATCGGGTTCGGGTATTGGGTCGGAACCCGTCTAAAAATAAAAAATTATATGTTCGTGCTTTCTTTTCCTCCCTTTCCTTATTTAGAAATTAAAGAAGTGTGTCGTGTGTGTATGTGTGTGAGTTGCAGCAGCAAGAACCTCTCCAAAATCCATATTTTGTTGCGGAAATCCGAATTGAACTTCATCACCTCCATTTTTGTGTGTTTGCTCAAAGAGGTAAGAAAGCTTGATTTGGGTTCTAAAATTCGTGTTATGAGTTAAGTCTTTGTGGGGAATGATTTGTGTAACTGATATGATAGAGTGTATATTAATTGCTGGGGTGGTTATGTGTAACTGACCATGCCCTTGCTGTCTCTGCCGCCGGTGACCACGCCCTTGCTGTCTCTGGTTTCTAGTTTGCTGTCTTTGCTGGCTGCCGTTCCTTTTTCGGTGAACAGAGGTACGCCAGAGGTTTCTTCTGGTTTTACTGGGCATATTCGTCTCTTTTCCGGTGCCGTTGTAGAAGAAGGAGGAGAGGATGAGGAGGAGAAGAAGATGATGATGAAGATGAAGATGAAGATGAAGAAAATAATAATAATAATAAGAGTTAATTACAAAAATGATCCTTGTGGTTTGTCCAAAAATTTGGAATTGGTCCCTGAACTTTCAATTTTACAGAAACGGTCCTTATTTTCATAGTTTGTTTGCAATTTTGGTCCCTCAACCTATTAACTTTTCTAATATGACCAAATTGCCCTTATTTTGATGCAAACTATATGGACCATTTCTACAATTAATTTTTTTAACTCTTTTTTATTCTTAATTAAATAAATTATTTTTTAGTGTTACTTAAATTTAATAAACTATAAAAAAAGAAAAGAATTATTTAATTATTTATGTTGGTTCATAAATGATTTAGATATTTTTAGTCTTAATTAATTTTAATTTACTATAATCAAAGTGTAAACCAATCAAAATTTATAATCGAAAAAGTCATTTATGTTTGGAAACTTATTTCTAGAGGTTTCATATATAAAATATTATAAAAGTATTTGACTCTATAATTATTTATGTTGGTTCATAAATTTATAATAAAAATATGTTTGTTGGTCAAATATATTTTACTTTATTTTTAAATAAAATCGGCCAAAGATTATATTTTATAATCTGTTCACATTTGTACAAAGCAAGGTGATAATGATAAAGTGATAAATATAAGTGGTTTAAATTTTTAAGGTGTCGATTTAATCATATTAAAATGAAAAATCAAATTGAAAGACGAAAAAAGAATAAAAACCTATTTATATTTCTCGATTTTTATGTAAAGGTCTGACAAACCAAAGTTCGATGATTAAAGTTGTTAATCATGAATATCAAAGATGTTATATGGACCTAAAATTTTAAATCGTTTTTAATGTAATTAAAAATTAAAGCGATAAAATAATTGATACGTTAAATAAAATAATTTGAGTTGTCTTAGACCATTTGGAAGTTTTTTTAGCTCGGTCAAATTAAACGTTAAAATTTTATTTATTTAAGTTCTTTATAATTTATTAAAGTTAATTAACACTAAAAATAAAGTAGAGTCAATTACATAAATGGTCTTTGCGATTTGATCAACATAAATATTTTTTTATTATAAATGTATGAACCAATATAAATAATTATAGAGAAAAACTTTCATATTTATGAAACCTTTAAAAAATAATTTCTAAACATAAATGATTTTTTCGATTATAAATTTTGATTGGTTTACACTTTGATTATAGTAAATTAAAAATAAATTAAGACTAAAAATATCTAAATCATTTATGAACCAACATAAATAATTAAATAATTCTTTTCTATTTTTATAGTTTATTAAATCTAAGTAACACCAAAAAATAATTTATTTAATTAAGAATAAAAAAGAGTTAAAAAATTAATTGTAGAAATGGTCCCTATATTGCATCAAAATAAGGGTAATTTGGTCATATTAGAAAAGTTAATAGGTTGAGGGACCAAAATTGCAAACAAACTATGAAAATAAGGACCGTTTCTGCAAAATTGAAAGTTCAGGGACCAAATCCAAATTTTAAGACAAACCACAGGGACCATTTTTGTAATTAACTCTAATAATAATAATAATAATAATAGAAAATTAAAAATCAAAGGTATATTAAAATAATTTCATAAATGGTCCTTGTATAGACAAAAAGACGAAATTACCACTCATATTTAACGTTTATTTAACGTCAGTTAGTTTGAGGGACTGATTTGTAGTAAATTTTAATTTTTAGAACTATTCATGTACCTACTTTGAGCTAGGGATCATTTTCATAACCAGAGCCAAACCACGGGGACGAATTATGTAATTTACTCTAAAATCAAACTGACTGTTTAACGTAACCAGGGTTCCGGCCCGGCAACGCAGACGCAACGGCGCCGTTGTAGAAATGAAGACAGCTTGTCGAAAACATTTTATCCACATCTAAGATAATACCGAAACTACCCTTGATCAAAGCGAAAAAACCGAGTCAAAGCGTTCAGCCCCAAAACAGTTTGTGCTAGTATCCATCATCACCCACTGCCATTTTCTTTCTTCATTCTTCTCTAAAATAAAAACATCCGCAATTTCCAATTTCCAAAGTTTGATTTTAATCCATTATTCTTGTAATTTGAAATTCCACTTCAAAATTTCTGGTTCCAGTTTTGAAAATCAGAATAGTTTCGATGCGTACGAGTGTCGTTTGTATGAATGAAAATCATCACTTCACTAGGAGAAATTGAAATTGGAATTTCAAGGATTAGACGATATTCTTGTTGATATATCTTCCTATCGATTTCTATCGTGGTAAGCACCACCTTATTTTATTATGCTATTATTAGAATTGAGTTTGGATGATAGATTTTACGGGAAGTTTCGTTTAGGGTTTAAAGATTTTTTGTTTACTATACAATAATTTTGTTTCGGTAGTGCCGTTGTATAAGATTTATAATATGGATTATTGTTGGATTATGATGCAACGTGAAGCTTTATACGTCTTGTAGATTTTATGAGTTGTTTTTGAGTGTTGGTTGGTTTGCCCATTTTATTGGTTTCCTCGTAGTTACCACTGCAGTTTTTGTTTAGTAAACTAGACAGGTAATGAGCTTATTACAGAGGGAATGCTTTTATATATGAAATCAACTTTAAATTCATTGGTTCCAGTTTTGAAAATTGAAATAAGTTTGATGAATATGGGTGTAGTTTTTATGAAAGTTTTCACTCCTTTCTGAGAAAGCGAAGTTGAATTTTAAATAAGTTTGATGAATATGACTATATCAGTGTAGTTTCACCAAATCTCTGTATGATGTTATTAGGATTTAGATTCGGATAAAACTTACCAGAACTTCCCTTAAGGGTTTAAAGACCTTTTTTGTTTGTTATTTTACACTTCTGTTTTGGTGAGGGGCGTTGCATAGGGTTTCTCATGTAAGTTATTATTAGATTATGATTCAACATGAAGCTTCATTTGACTTGTAAATTTATGAAACAATTTTTGGGTGTTTTGTTGGTTGGTTTGTTTTGGTGGTATTGTTATAATTGTTATTGCAGTTTCTGTTTTTGAAACCACAAAGTTAGTAGGCTTATTGCATCTTCAAGATAAGTGCTTGGGAGAATTATAGTAATTGATAGTACATGGTCTTGTTACATATGCCTATGTTAATGAAAATGGATGAGTTGCTATTTTTTAATTCACTATCTAGTTTCCCTTGTTTTGGGGCATGGAATGCTGTACTATTCATAGAAATTAGGATGGACAACGATGTATTTCTAGTGTCATGCATATATAGTAATTTAGAAATAGAGCCAACAATATTGTGATATAACTTGGATTAAAATGCAGTCTTTGAGTTGATATTCAATGCTTATCAATTGCAAAGGTTAATCGATTGCCATTGTTACATGCGCACACACACATATATGCACACACACACATGCAGGCCATATGTACACAGTACATACAAATACACAAGCACGTCTGAGTAGATTACACACACACACACACACATATATGTATGCATATGTGTGTGTATGCGAATGCGTATTGTATGTGTAAAATAGAAATAAATGACATCATATACAACCTGTTCTTGCATCACATTCTCAATTTTATTATGTAAGGTCGTTGTAAAGAAAAGTTTCAGCTGCCAGCATTCTTAGTCTCTATTTCTGTTGACATCTGTTTGTTATCTCTTTTCTTTTTATCGATTTTATATAGAAGTTATATGTTTTTACCTCGCTTGTTTGGTACACTTGATGGTTAAATTGAAATCGTAGTCAAACAAATTTTGATCGTACTGAAGGAACAAACATCATACCTATAGTTTCTTCAATTTTGCTGTAGGACATTCTGCAATGCACCGTGTGGGTAGTGCAGGCAACACCTCCAATTCAGTTCGTGCTCGCAAGGAGAAGCGATTGACTTATGTGTTGAACGATGCTGATGATACAAAGGTCAGGGGCTGTAAATTCATTTTGTATTTAGCATTTGTGATTAATAGGCATGTACTTGTTTTCTTTTAGAAAAAGTTCATTTCTGAACTGGTTTCGGAGTATTGGACATCTACATATGAGTTGGTCTGTAAGCTCCAGACTCTATCGTGACATCTACATATGACTTACTTGATCCATCTACTCCTTGGAGTCTTGTAAAAAGAATAATTTTTTTTTCTTTCTTCCTTTTTTTGAACATTCGAGATTCCGAAACTTTGTTAGTATTAGATTAATATAGACGAGTAACATAAAATCAGGAGTGCATCTATCTTTTGCAGCATTGTGCAGGTGTAAATAGTTTGGCTGTACTAAAGTCATCAGCACCAGATAATTGTAGTTACCTCTTCACTGGTAGCCGTGATGGCACGCTAAAGCGATGGGTATTGTCTGAAGATGGTGCTACTTGTTCCGCTACTTTTGAGTCTCATGTCGACTGGGTATATATTTTTATTCTTGGGATTATTTTCCACCGCTCATAATCATTAATTGCATTTCTTTTGATGCTAAATTGTTGTTGCTATGTTACTAAAGTTTTGGAGATTAGTGAGAGGAATACCTGGGTAATTTTTGTGAGAATTTTTGCATTTTAAATTTATCTAGTTTTGTTTGAAAAAAGTATTAATATATAAAGGTGTTATGGGTATATTTTTTCCTATGTGAGATTCAGACTCTTAGGGTACACAGATTCCATCCATCTTTAATAAAAGTTATATATATTTCATTGTACCTTTTGTAGCTCAAGTACTACTAAATTGCAAACATATGTATTTTTTTTATTGGAAGTGAGCATGTGTTGGGGTGAACACACAGGTCAATGATGCTGTCCTTGTAGGTGGAAATACCCTTGTCTCCTGCTCCTCAGACACCACTGTTAAGGTTTGTCTTCATCTTTTAATTGATTTCCAAGTCACTGTCTTACTGCTTAGATTAATCGACTAATGTACATTGGGTTTTACCAGACATGGGATTGTTTTTCTGATGGATCTTGCACAGGGACTTTCCGTCAACACACAGATTACGTCACTTGTCTTGCTGCTGCAGAAAAAAATGTAACTTCTATCGAAAATATGTCTTGATTCCTGTTTTACATTTTTGGAAAAAGTCATGTTGATCTATCTGTGGGAAGTATAAGTACATGTCTATATGATCATGGTCTGTGGGATCTACTACCGGGTTTTTTTTTTATTTCATGGTCTGTGCGTTCTACAACTTGTGGTTTATTTATTACTTTTCTCTTAATTTCTAGAGCAATATTGTTGCCTCTGGCGGCCTGGGTGGTGAGGTCTTCATATGGGATCTTGAAGGTGCACTTGCTCCAGTCACCAAGTCTAGTGAGACTGATGACGATTGTTCAAATGGCATTAATGGTTCAGGAAATTTACTGCCAGTTACCGGTCTGCGGACTGTCAGCTCAAGCAACAGTATTTCATCACACTCGAATCAACATCAAGGATATGTACCCGTTGTTGCTAAAGGACATAAGGAGTCTGTATATGCATTAGCAATGAATGATAGTGGAACTCTTATGGTGTCAGGTGGAACAGAAAAGGTATACTATGGTATAGCTGTTATATGAGAAAAGTACCTCTGAATAATAATATAGAATTCATAAGTTCTGTATGTGATGATATGGGATGCACTTTGCATGTGATAACCCTGCTACCTTACTCATTATTTATAAGATTCTTTAGCTTGAGTTTGTTAAGTGGCAATTAGCTTCTTTGCAAAATTTCTTCTTATTAATTTGCTCATGCCAATACAACCTGGCATTGCAATGCTCCAATGGAGGGTTTATATATTAGGATTGTTGATTTTCTACAGGCTGTACGTGTTTGGGACTCAAGAACTGGTTCAAAAATGATGAAGCTTCGAGGGCACACAGATAACGTTAGGGCACTGCTTCTTGACTCTACAGGGAGGTCTGTCATCTGGTGCATATTATTTGTTTGGCAGTGATGATATATGCAGATTTTCCTAACTTGGTTGACTTACATTTCAATTTGTTTTGAATACGTGAGTCATTTTTCTCCCTTCTTGATCTTCTAAATTGTCCTCTTATAGCTAGTTTGATAAGTTTGTGGCTATATGTGTGTGTGTGTGTGTGTGTCAGGAGTTCAGGACATTGCTTGATGTTTCAAGAGCTCAACAAGCACATTGAGGTTAATTTGTCATTTATCGGTGTGAAAGGGTGGCACCTCTCATGAACCCCCTTCTTTTTAAACGAATTTGTCATGGTTTGTGCACATATTTTTACAAAGTTACTTCAATGATGAAATTACCCGAAACATGGCACGCTGGACATGTTCGATATATATGCTTTAACTTGAGGAATGATGACAATATGGTATATGTATCATTTAATTTTATTTTTTCTTTAGGGTTTCCTTCAGGTCATTTTTACATCAAAATCCATTCTGATGGTTTGAGTAGTGGAATAAACACATTTTTGAGGATACCCTTTTATATTTTAGATGTTAAAATTTTAGTTTAGACGTTTAAGTTCTTTAGGTTTGTTCACATTATTATGTTTGTATTGGGTACCAAAAGGGTGTAAGGTGGGAGTTTAGAAACATAAGTGGTTAGTATAGGGCCATATGAACATTTCAGTGATTATTAAAGTTGAGATACAATCCAAATATTGTTGTTTGCAATGAGATTCATAATGAGAACATTAGTTTATGTATGCATCTTTGAAAATGTGTGTGCATACATGTGATTGATATCAAATCCTATTTCTTACCTTATGATTCACTTATAGGGTCCATTGCCAATTTCCTGATACAAAAAAAAACTTGTGTAGCTGAGCTGAGCAAAGCTAATTGTGCAATGGATACCAAGTCCATTCCCTCCCTCCCCGACTGGGTTGTGGCTTGGAAATCATGGGAAAGCTTTAAAGAACCATTCCAAAGCCATGTGACTAGAAGTTGACCGCTATGACCAAATTTATTATTATCATATTATGAAATGTAAAATATTTACAATGGACACTAATTAATCCATTTTTTAGTCAAAAGGTTGAAGACGGATATGAAAAAGATTATTTAACTGAAAATGACAATGAGATAAACTGAAATGGGCCAATATCTTGCTCAGTCTTGTGTGCCTTTGGATCTGAGGTCTACAATTTGAACTTACAAAATCTAAGCTAAAACAAAAGTAAAGTGTGCTCGGAGATTAGTTTGGTTGTATCTTGTTTTATGCACTACACTTGAACTTGTTTGTATTTGGATGTCTACTCTCAATTAGGCTTTTCTTTGTACAATTTGGTTATTTAGAGTTTCTAAGTTCTAACGGCTCATAAATTTCATGGTTGCAGGTTCTGCTTATCAGGATCCTCTGATTCTATGATTAGGTAGGTAACAGCATGATTAAGTCCAAGCAAGTTTCTTTTTTCAGTCTTTGTTATGTCTTTGTTTGATGCTTTTTCTTCCCAGCTAGAACAACAAAATAGTCCATCACATCACCTGTACTTTGCCAACACCATCTATCAATACCTATGCATGAAAAAGAGATGCGAAAATGGATCTTTAAGAAAAACCCTGTTTACGTTTACGTGTCTATGGATTTATTTTATGTTTGAAAGGATAATGGTTGAGTAATAATGCTGCAAGTGAATGAGTAATGATGACATAACTTAACGAATGGATTACTGTATATAGACACAAGTACGTTGGTTTGGACTTGGTGAAATTCCCTTGTTCTTCATGATTAACATGAAGACTAACTTTTTATTATTTCAATATGTAGATTATGGGATCTTGGACAGCAGCGTTGTGTTCACTCATATGCTGTTCATATGGATTCTGTGTGGGCACTTGCTAGTACTCCATCATTTAGTCATGTCTATAGTGGTGGAAGGGATCTTTCTGTGAGTTTGCTTCTATCTTTGTGCGGGAGAAAATGTTACCTCCTTTTCTTTAGTCTTTGCTCTCGAGTATATTCGACATTGCTGCTGCCTTATTTCTCTCTTTTTTTTCTCTTAGTTATACTTGACAGACCTTACAACAAGGGAGAGTATATTACTTTGCACAAGGGAACATCCTATTCAGAAATTAGCATTGCATGATGACGGCATATGGGTTGCCACAACAGATTCTTCTGTGCATAAATGGTCTGTTGAAGATCACAATCCTGAGAAGGTGTTTCAGAGAGGCAGTTCCTTCCTTGCTGGAAATTTATCATTTTCGAGGGCGAGGGCTTCCTTGGAAGGATCTACCCCTGTGAGTTATCTTATTTTTTTTCCTCCTTCGACCGAGCTTTCTCTAAATTGAATTCAATCCTGTGCCTTGTAATTAAATTGCTCCCATGCAGGAGTTTTGTAGAACTGCTTCTTCATATACGATGCATGTGTAGTCAGCCTTGAGCATAGATTATAGTAGCTTGTTGTTAGGTTATTTTAAGATGGAAGATTATGCAGGAACATTACTAAGATGGCACTCCATAGGTTGTGGATTCTGTAACTACCTCTATAGCTTATATTTAGTAGTCAATCCATTATCAAAATGTTTGGTACAGATCAAGTTTATGGGACATGCATGTTGGATTCCAGTGCATTTAATCGTACGTCTGATTGTGTTTTAACATAATGTTTGGTTGTAGCCACTGGCCACATCTGTAATATCTTATATCTGATGGATTAATCCCGATCAAGTCTTATATTAGTATGTTAATTATGTAAAGTATGATGTATGAATTGTAAATTATAGTAAGTAGAAGGACCTATTTAGTATTTAGGAATACTTGAAGGGTTGCACCTTTTCATAAAGGTTGTTAATTTTATGAAAGGGTACCACAAAGGGTTGTGACTATTCAACGCACCCTTTAGATTATTATATATAGGTCCAATGTAATCATTTGTAAGTGTGATTTCATAAAGATTGTAAATCAAGATTATATTTTGTAAGTAAATCCTGTGTATTTAGTGTAAGAAAACCCAACAATATCTCTTTATAGAGTATAGTTATATCCATTTGAATAATAAATCTTTTTAAATGATCAAAATAGTAAGGAGTATATTCAATGACTTCCTAAGCAAAAAATGTATTTTTTACAAAAACAATTGCGTGCATAACTTGTAGACGATATGATTTTGTCACTATTGTCAGTGAGTTGTTCGTCAAATTCTGATAATATATAGACATGTAAGTGCATTATTCATATTCTAATCCATGTATGGTAGAAGCAGACGAATATGTATCTGCATCTGATAAGCTGGATATGTGTACATATATGCTTATATCCAGTCCATATCTGATCGGTTCACCTGCGTTCTTGCTCTAATTCTAAGGCTGTAGTAATGGTTTAAAATCATGCCTCAATCACATGCTTCAATGCTTGTTTACTATATCACTGTACATATCTTTGATCACTTCCACATTCATTGCAAGGACTCACTCAGAAGTCTACCAAGTGACATTCTCCAAACCAATAGACACTCTGGTAGGTACTGCTAATAATTATTGGAAAATTATAAAAGCTGAAATGCCATTTTTGATATATGGTTAAGATTCAACACATCATACATGGATTTTCTTGAACCCCAATGGAATGAAGGCTTATTAGTGTCTAAATATGTAGGGTTAAGTGATTAGACTCGAATTACTCCGCTGACCTCTGCAAATATTTTGTTTTGACCATAAAAGTTTTTTGTATGCTCTATGTGACCATTTTGTACTTCAGTATGGCTTGATGCATGTTCAGTATATACTGACCCAACTTATCAAATGACATGTAGGTTCCTGTCTATAGAGAACCTACACTCACTGTTGGTGGAATTCCTGGCCTTGTGCAGCATGAAATTTTGAACAATAGAAGGCATGTCCTAACTAAGGTATAATTTCGATTTTGCCTTCTCTTTCTTTTTGATGCTACAACAGTTTTAGGTGAAAATTCTGTTCCGATGGCTGTATTATTTTTAATTGGTTAACATAAATCAATGAACTTATGCTGTGAAACATGTCTTTAATAGGATACTACTGGTTCCGTGAAGCTTTGGGAGATCACTAGAGGTGTTGTGATTCAGGACTATGGAAAGGTTACTAAAGTGGTTTAATGACAGTATTTTTGGTATTTGTCATCATCTAAAGCAGAAGAGCTTCATGGGGCTGTTTATTTTAGATTGTCATGTATAATG
This sequence comes from Centrapalus pauciflorus, assembly GCA_020465985.1. Taxonomy (NCBI): domain Eukaryota; kingdom Viridiplantae; phylum Streptophyta; class Magnoliopsida; order Asterales; family Asteraceae; genus Centrapalus; species Centrapalus pauciflorus. Next base: position 177,438 of record JAANYP010003075.1, read on the forward strand.
CTTTTTAAAGAAAGAATTTCTAAATATGTTATCTGTTCATCTTTGTTTTATGGATTTCGGCAAACAGTATAATAAGCATATTCCAGTTACATCTTTTATGATAGTTCTGTTGATAATTTGGTTTTTAGGTTTCATTCGAAAAGAAGAAGGAAGAACTGTTTGAGATGGTACTTTTTGTTCTCCATTATAGGAACAATGCCTACTATTTTCTGTCACTTCATTTGATTGTTTTGCTTCTATAGGTAAGCATTCCTACATGGTTCGCTGTAGATACTAGGCTTGGGAGCTTATCTGTTCATTTGGATACCCCGCAATGCTTCTCTGCAGAGATGTATTCTATTGACCTTAACATCACCGAGAAAGCTGAGGATGATAAGGTGTGCATGCCTTTTTTTTTTCTGTGTTAGGGCACCATTGGTTACGTATTGTATATTGTAGGACTCATCTATACCTGTGTGGTGCAAGTTATTGGAGGCAGAAGTACTTTCACCTTAGCGTTCAGATTAAAATTGCATATATTAAACTAATGTCGTGGAAGTCAATTTGAATAATAAATAATCACACTATGACACACTATTGTTTGCTGATGTTATTTTTGTTCATTGTCTTCTTTTTTGTGGTCTTTAATATGCAATCTAAAGCAGGCTTGATACACTCTTTTTATTGGTTTATGCCTTTATGGGTATACATTGGCAAAATAAATGCTAAAGCACTGGTTGGGAAAAATATAGAAGTGGGATGAGTTAGCATATGCATATAATTACATGAATGACAAAAATGTTAAAAGTCTATATTTATTTTTGGGAATTCGTCATGCTTGTAATGGTCCAATGGAAAAGAGCAAGTAGCATAATAGTGAATGAGTGATGTACTGAAGGCCTGAATGGGATGTGTAGAGAAACAACAGGACATGCACTACATGAAGTATCCATGTTTTGAGTCAATGGTACTCTATCCATGCCAAGATAATGATCATCCTTCTTTTTATATAAAGACATCATGGTCAAGGTTACACCATGTTGCATCCACTTTTAATAATGTGGGTAGGAAGGAAAGATTTCAGATTGATTGAGATGGTCAAAGCTTGCAGACAGTTTCTTTTCCATGTTAAGTAAATAACCTATTTGTTCCATCGGCCAACATGTAATGCAGATTAACTTGGCACGAGAAACTCTCAAAGGTTTGTTGGCTCATTGGTTGGCTAGAAGGAAGCATAGATCTGGGTCTCAACCTTCAGCGAATGGGGAAGTTTTATCCGGCAGGGATATATCTGCTAGGAGCATCACATTTTCAAGAGTCGAAGTAGATGGTACTGCTGAAAATGATTCTACAGTCTATCCTCCGTTTGAATTCTCAACTGCTTCCCCTCCTTCAATTATTACCGAGGGTTCTCACAGCGGTCCATGGAGGAGGAAGATTACTGGGCTTGATGGAACCGAAGATGAGGACTTCCCTTGGTGGGTTTTAGATTGTGTTTTGCATAATCGTCTTCCCCCTAGGGAAAATACTAAGTAATTATCTACCCTCATTGCTTTCACTGTTTTTCTCTTTTTCCATCTGTTGTGAACATTCAACTCACTTAGGTGTATATCAGTATGAGAGTTATATTTGCACTCCCAATTATTTGTCATCGAATCCTTTTTTCGAAATTTTGTTGCATATGTACACAAAATGAATGACATCAATAACACTATCAAAATTTTCAATAGCACGTTATGAATGCTAATGCAGTAATGCTATGGAGATTCAAAATAATTTCTGTTTCTTGTCGCTGCAAGATGCTCATATTAGATTGCCCCATTTTCAGGTGCAGCTTTTACTTGCAACCATATGAAGGTTCAGCTCTCCAGATATTGACACAAGGGAAGCTGAGCGCACCTCGTATTTTAAGAATAAACAAGGTTTAACATTTTTGGAGGCTGCTTATTTTTTATAGACTATTCATCTCCCTCAGCTTGTTCAAAACTGAAGGGTGCTCTGCTTTTTCTTTAATGTGCTATTGCATTGGCCTTGTGGGTATAACATGAATGTGTTGCCCATTTACTTGGGTTATCATGTGCCAGGTTAGGAATATGGGTTGATAGAAGAGTTGTATATCCAATAGATTGGACCATTTATGTTTCTTAGTCTTTATATGGTCCTGGTCGTAAAATCTGAAACCAGGGTGTTATCAGACCCTACATAGATCATCGACTTAATTATAAAATTTAATATTCGTTAGGTTGTTAACTATGTTGTGGAGAAGATGGTTCTGGACAAGCCATTGGAATTGGGTAATGATGGCACTTTTGCACCTGGGCTTCCTGGAGGGCAGTTGCAGCCTTCATCTGTTGGAGGAGATGGTTTCTTTAGAGCTGGATTGAAGCCTTGGCAAAAGCTAAAGCCATCTATAGAGATATTGTGCAATAATCAGGCAAGTAAATATCTCTCTCCTTTTCCTTAAAACAATGAATAGCTTTGGTGGCATCTATTCTTTAAAGTTTTGTGTTGGTTTGCCATGGTTTATATGCTAAAAGGACAGGCTAGTGTGAGGTATTTATGCATACACGTGAACATTTTATTGCAGTGAACAGTCTCGCTCTCGAGCATGCTCTATGAATCAATGAAATGTACTTTTGGCTGATGCCAGCATGCTCTACAGAGAACGAGTATGTTCTTTAAAATCTTATTCCTTCCAACTGTTACAATCTAATGACAAGCAACTGCTATCGGAAAAGAAGGGTTTCATGCTCTATGAACATGTGATTAGTTGGTTTCATTATTAAACTACCTCCCTCTGTTCCAAAATGTAAAAGTTCTTATTGTAAAAGCTTTCATTAGGTTTCTTTGCATGTTGTTTCGAAGTGTGACACTATGTGATTCGCTACACAAGGTGGTGTATTGCGAAGTTACTTTGTTAAGTTTTTAACATGGTAATAAGGGCTATTACTTATGAAACTTGCTGCAGTTAAATTGGTGTTCTTTGACATGGACTCATAATTTAGTTCAAGTGGATATTAGGCTAGATGCACTATTCTGTGTTAGATCTGCAGATTCCACATCCAAGCATGTGACATATTTATTACCTACAAGTATTGGGTCATGTTTAGCTGATTGGATAATGACTTCACTTATCTTATTTCTTATCTATCAAGATACAAGCACACATTCAGATATTACTTATAATGCAATCCAACAAGAAAAATTAATAAACTAATTGGTTCTTGACCAGGTCTTAACTCCTGACATGAGCTTGGCTACTGTCCGGGCCTACATCTGGAAAAAATCTGATGACCTTGTTCTCAACTACCGGGTTGTGCCAGGACGATAAATCAATGGTTTCCATGAGGTCAGTTAAATGATCGACGAAACGACTATCTTATTTCATTTAATTTTTCCTTGGTGTGGGAGTATTTTCTTGGGAAGGAAAAAGCTTGTCACCTTGTACTCTTGAAGTAATTTGTTGATAGAATCAATATTCATATAAAATTAATGAGAGTTATGTGGTTTAAAGTGAGCTCTTAACAATTAAACCACCGAAAAGAGAATTAAGTGGACACTATATATACACACACGCACATATAGATTCAGGTTCAAAAGAGTACCTTCCATTTTCAAGAATACACATCGCACTTTAAAAATAATTTTTTTTTCAATCTTTTTTACATAGACATGTGTATATCGTTGTTAAAAGTCTATATTTACCAAGAGTACCATACCTTTATATGTAAAAAAATATAAAAAAAATGTGGATTATCAGATCATTCACATAAAAAAATGTGAATGGTGTGAATGATCTAATCTGATCAGATCAGCACATAATGTTTTGAGTATTCACATGATATATTTTTCAAATCTTAATCTAAAATGTATAAATGTATGGTCATTTTGATGAAAAGTCTAATAATATTGGTTTATAAACGTCTATGTAAAAATTATTTATGTTAATGATGGTACGTTGGATATTGATAGGTATGTTAAGATCTTGTGAGAAAAAAGAGTTTGTGAGAAATGTGAAAAGGAATCTTGATCATTAGATTGGATAGAGAAGTTGATGTAATGGTTAGAAAAAAACGCAGTGACATTTTCGTATATAAGAGGTTATATGAATGCATTTCCCGAACTTTAACAGCCTTGTGAACCTTAACATTAGTTGCAACTAATGTTAAGGTTGCTTTTGCTGATGTTAAGGTTATTGTTGAACCTTAATATCAGCTGTAACTCAACTCATGTTAAGGTTTTTGCTGCAGATATTAACAATCAGAGAAACCTTAATAAAAGTTCTTGGAAACAAGTTCACTTCTAAGGTTTGTGTTTTAATTTTTACTTAATATTAAACTTCTTTTCGTAAAATTTAATGTTTTTTAAGCTTATATTCCTTGTTAATGTTTAGTTTATCTTTGAGGCATCTCATCGAAGACGTGCCTAATTTTTTATATATAACAAAAGTTGGAGATATTTATTGAATCTTTAATCCAACACATAAAGTGTTATGTTCTACAAACTCGAACATTCTTCGACGTATAATATGGAACAGAACTAGAAATGATCAAACCGATTTAAAGAACGTTTGTAGAAACTTGATATTAACCAAAATCAAAACTATGGAAGAAAACTTCATGAGAATTGATGGATTGAAAAACGTTCATAGAAACGTTGGTTTTAACCGAAGTCAAAACCGATTGGAAAAATATCCGTTAATTGATAAAGAAATCATCAATTGAAGTAGGAAAAAAAAGAGCAAAACCTGAACACGATGAGGAAGAGGAAGAAGATAACCTGGATCTTTTAAGTTTTAATTTCAACGACACATTGACGAAAATACCCTACCTTGTATTTAAATCTTATCATCTGGCTGGGAAAAAAATCAAAGAGATCGCTTTTCACATCTCAAAAAGTTGAAAATTTCTCTCTCTCTCTCTCTCTCTCTCTCTCTCTCTCTCGCGCGCGCGCGCGCGCACACACACACACTATATATATGTGTGTGTGTGTGTGTGTGTGTGTATTCAAGCCATTCATATGACTGACCATGTCGACAAAACCGAAGCCCCAATTGTTCTTTGATGAAAAAACTAACACGCGTTGGTAGATCACTTAGGGGGTAGGCTCACGGAATGACTTTTGAAGGAATTGGAATTAGCTTATAGTATATTTGGAAATTTGCATTATAAAAACAATGAATAAAAATGTGTTTAAATTCCATCAAAATCTATGGTTGGAGGAATATATCATTCCTACCTATTTATACATAAATTTAGATTCCTAACATTTTACACAACTCATATCCTTAGCTAGCCTTAAACATCATTCATACCTCAATCAATATACTACTATATATTAGACTAAATTCCATTCCTTGGAAAATATTCTTGTTGGAAATGACCAATTTGAAAATTTTCAATTGACAGTTGACTGCGTTCAACGATATCACGAGATCATGGAATTCTTTCTTCTAATTGGCACATCATGTCCTGATACTGGAATATGACTTGTTTTGTAGGTTGGTATGTATGCTGTGATGATGGGTTTTGGTGATGATTGGGTGTGGTTGATCCATGTACATCCAAGACTAGGTTTCTAAATCATGAAGCATATCAAGATCCTGGTTATCAGTTTGAGGGCAGAGAGCAGCCTGCTTCGAAACAATTTTATAAAAATCAGGTATTAATGGTTAGTGAGATGATGTCGAAAGCGTTGGTAGATTTTCAGTTTCTGCGGCCTGAACGGAACCACAATGACCAAGGAAATTCATTGCTTGAAGTGCAAATAAGACGATTGTTACCCATGACGGCCTAGTTTTTTAGTTTGTGTTATTTGACTTCTCCTATAGCTCGCTCGAAATTAAACAGGTAAAGGTTTTTAAGATTTTGTGCTCAAGCTGGCAGAATTTAGCACTTGTACATCAATAGAGAGTGCTGTATTTCTTTACCCCCATTTGTTCGTGTTTTTCATCTTGTGGGTTGTTCGGTTTCCTTGAGTAAAAAAGTCTGATAGGCAAAAATTAATAGGTTTATTGATCGGTCTTGACTCTTGGTGTTGGACTGTTGGAGTGGCGTGTTGCGGTGTGAAGCTTATCAAACATAGCCTTCCATTTTCGGTTGGGCTGTGGCCGAAAGCTTGTCTGCCTAAGTGTAGACCTGACAATTGGAGGTACGAATACACGAGTTTGTGAGAGACACGACATGACACGAATACACGACACGATTACAACTTAAAAATTGAGATAAAACTTTTGCCCTTCGTGTATTCATGTCGTGTCAAATACGGGTCTGACACGTGAAAACGACACGAATACACGAATTGCCAAGTCTACCTAAGTGGACCGACCTGGGTTGGCCCTTAAATAATCCCTGCATTGTAAGGTTTGCGAGTTTTGCGTTAATTAACAAATAATTGGAGTTCGGTTAATAGTTAACAATTATTATTGGTATAGGATTGAAAAGATATATATGACATCGATATGCATCCTATTTCTAATAACTCATACAAAACATACGAACTTTTCTTTTAGTCAAAACATCGTCGTCACCTTGGTATGTAAGAAATTAATAAAACTGGCGTTTTCTTCTAGTCTAAACCTCGTCTTGATTCTTGAAGAGCTGGCTCTCGCCTCTCGATACGATGGAATAGAATGTAATGGATTTGCTTAAGTTTTCAAGTTATATTAATCAACGACAGTTACACGTAAATGAAGGTGGACATGTAAAATAAAAACAAAAACTATTGAAACCTTGTTACCATTGCATGTTTTAATTATAAAAATATATCATATAGATTTCGGTTTAAGAGTATTTATTATGTATTACACCAAAAGTATCATACATAAGTAATTTTAATTTTTTTTTCATATACATGTTTTAATTAAAATACAAAGATGATATATAAAGTCTACAAATATTCACACGTGCATGAAATCATGTATTACATAAATGCAAATTTACGTAAGTGTACATTCACATTATTTTTAAGCAGTTAGAATACGTGAATGTATGCGCAATTTATATATCAATATTGCAATGTTAACTTTAATATTATAGCCAACAACATTTTAAAAAGAATTTTTAAGGATGATAGGGGTGAGCAAAAAAACCGAAAAACCTGAAAAATCAAACTGAGAAAAACCGAAGCAAAGAAAAACCCATTTGTTTGGTTTATGTGTTTTTCAAATTCCGCAATTTGCAGTTTTCGTTGAAAAACCAAACTTATATTAAACTAACCCCACCAATACATATACGTGTGTATATATACACATAATCATGCAACTTTTAGGTGGTGCAAGCTTCTCACTTGCTTAATTATCTTCTTTCTAGGAAAAGGGATCATCCGAAGTTGTGTTTAAGGCAATGAGTAGAGCTATCAACAAGACTGTTACAATGCGTAAAGCCACTAGGTCCTTGTATGAGAATCTTTGGAGATTTGAAATCCTAAGGGGATGTTGGGTTTTTAAATAACCAAGAATGACGTGATTTAAGAAATCTTAGAATTTTAAATCCTTACTGAAATCTGTAAACCAAATGCTGAATTTTGAATGCAAATCCCAATGAATCTGAAAAAATTTGTGTTGCATTTGAAGGAATTGGAATGTAAATTTAGTCACTAGTGTGTTTTGGTGGGGAGGGAAGATATTTAAGGGTTGTTTGCATACTTTTTAATGGAATCATTAAGAAGTCATTCAAATATAAAATGATCTCTTAATGATTCCATTAAGAGGTAAACAAACATAACCTTAGTAAGTAATCAAATATTTACATGAGGGTCAGATTGTGGTTTTGCTCTGGGCATGAGATTTGATCTGCCCCTTGCCAATTCCAATCAGCTTTCCAGATGCCATCTCTCCATATCCAAATGGATGGAAAATACACAAGATTTACTTGCATTTTATAAATTTTTACATGAAAATAAATTAAGACGTAAATTTTAAATTATTTATACACGACTTGTTTTGTGTTTGTACGATGTAAGGTAATAACAGGTATAAGTGCATAACAGATATCTCGCTAGTGCCTAGTCGTATCAGGGATTGATAGTCGTGGCTAGATAATACGTTATATTTTGAACCAACTAGCTCGTCTATACTATACCCGGTTTATTGCCAACTTGAAACATAAAACTATTAGGGGGCGTTTGGTTCGCAGATTTTTTTCCTTGGGATTTGCATTTTGTCAAAGGATTTCCATTATGCAGCATTTGCATTTGTCAGGATTTTGTCAAAGAATCTACATTATCTTTTATAAAAATTTGTTAATCTGAAAAATGCAAGGTAACTGGGATTTAAAATCCTAGGGGGGAGGCTGGGTTTTTAAATAACAAAGAATGAAGGGATTTCAGAATTCCTGGGATTTTAAATCCTTACTGAAATCTGCGAACCAAACACAGGATTTTAAATGCAAATCCCAGGGAATCCCAGGGAATCCGCGAACCAAACGCCCCCTTAGTTTATGTTATCTCAGTTATTTGATCATCAATGCTTGCGGTTTTTGTACATAAAACACGTTAATTCAGAGTCATTGATGATCAAGTAACTAAGATCATCAAGGTTTCAGTTACATTTATTTTTTGTAACATAAAAATATTTTGATCATAAATAACTGGGATGATCATCTCATATTTTTTTGTAACACAAAAATATAAGTTTATTTTTGTAACACATGACCTACATAATATATAAATTACATTTATTTTTAGTTATTTGTAGTAATGTGTCAAATAATTTTTTTTTTTTGTTATAAAATATATCTAATCTATGTTCTTCTGAATATCATAAATATAAAAGTAATTATTATATAACATGTACTCCAAAAATATATAGGAATACCCTAAAATAAACTTAAAATGGTAGAAATACATCCATGGCCGTCCCACAGATTTTGGTGGTCCTGTACACATGCATATGATATAGACTCTTAATTAAGAAAAATTTAAATAGTAGATTACTTATTTTGCAACTGTGTTTTAATATATAAATTAGATGTCGTGAATGACAAATTTTATGTGTTTGTATATTCAATGAGACTTCTAAACTGATATATAATATGCTTAAAACGAAATAATGATTAATGAAAAATTAATATTCAAAGTATTTCGTTTGATACCCCGATCATATTTACGATTGTGAGGCCCTGCGCGGTCGACCTTCTCCCACGCACTAAAAGACAGACCTGAATACATCGTAAAAATTAACAAAAATAATGATAAAGAAATAAGGTTAGATTATTACTATTATATACAATTAATTAACCTGTTAAAGAATGGAACAAAGATTAGGTTACAATTTATTTGCAAAAAAAGTCAGCCCTGATTATAACATGATGATTGAAATGATTAAAGCGTTAATCTTACGTCCCTTGTTTTTGTATTGGTTTGACTTTGTGAACTATGAGCTCACAGTCACATGCCACCCCCTTTTAGCAAGCTCAATAAGGATTTCTCCATTACTTCATTAATTTAAAAAATATATAAAAATAATTGATTTTTATAAATATTTTACAAATCATAATTAAGTTGATCTATATGTTATTATGATCATTAGAAGTTGATCTATATGTCGTTCTAATATTTACGCCCACCCCCACAAACCGCTATTATATATACATACATTTATCAAATTCTATCATCCAATGATGTTTTTTTATTTTAAATTTAAATTATTCATAAGACACCATTATTTTAGTGATATCTTTCATTTAACCCTTTAGTTGTATAAATTTTCGTTTAGTCTTCTTTGAACATTTATTATTACAACAATTTCTTACACACTTAAAATTATGATTTTAATAACTTATGTTTGGAGTTGTCTTTTGAAATTATTATGTTATGTTTATTTATATGAAAAAAACTTTGTTATTCAAATGCACGATACAAAATTTTAATGAAATTGTTTTATAATCAAAATGTAACTATTTCATATTTAGATTTTTTTAAAAAAATATGATCATGCATAACATTGAACATTACTATTATAACTTTGAAAAATCCTAATTGATGTATTAGAGATATTACCGTTGTTAATTTATTTGATTTGATCGTAAAACCAACAAATTAAATTGAAATTAAACTTAATAAATGTCAAATTTTCAAATTATGGTTATGAATATTTAATTAATTACTTTTTGTTCTAATCCAATTTAATAAGACATTGTTTGTAAGTTTAGCATTGCAAAATCTAGAAAGCCAATGATAGAACTAACTAACAATATCATTTATCTTGCTTCTTGAATTTAAATCAGTTTTCCAATTTCAGTCTTTGGTTCTGGTTCAGTTATGTTTCATTGTTTGAAAAATATTTATATTTATTTGTTTTTATATTTATTTTTGTAATTAATATTTTAGACTCCGTAGGAACGTACGAGTGATCAATTACTCGTTTCAAACAAAGTTTTAAAAGTATCATATTTTTATTTTTATTTAATAATTGGCCAACAAAAAGGGTACCCAAAAATACCAATCATATTGATGGCCCTAAGCTCCACGGAATCCGAGACAGAGATTATTGTTCAAATAAATAAATATATATATATATATATATATATATATATATATATATATATATATATATATATATATATATATATCAGTTTTTCGATTTGATAGTTGAAGAACTTGATAATTGATACCTACTTGTACTTGATAATTGGGGTGCAGGTGGGTGGTGTATGGTTAGGTAAGGTAGGATGAGTGATGAAGGGTTGATATGGTAGGTGGTGTTGACAGAATAAACGTATTATGTGAATGAAATCTCAATTCTTTACATTTTAGGTAAAAAAAAAAATAGATTTTAATGGAGTTGAGAAAATTTTATATCCAAAATAATTCCGTTTTCTTTTCCTTTGGCAAACAAAACATACAAAGAATTGCAATTTCACATACAGATTTCTCAAAGAATTTGTGAAACAAACAGACCATTATATTAAATGCAATTTAAAATGAGAACTAGCAGGGGCGGACCTAAAGTATTGTCATGGGTGTCACTCAACACCGATAAAGTTTAAAAATACTGAGTTATGTATGTATCAAAACTCGAGTAACGCCTAGGAACTTTTTTGAGCGACACCTACGAAAAATATATAAATATATTATATACATATATAATTAATATTTGTTATTTTTGTTACCCAAATTTATTGAAATATCACTGGGTTTTAATCATAAAAATTTATAAGGAAAAAAGCCCAATATAAATTAAAAAGAATAAGAGAGAACAAACAAATAATCAGGTCCAAAACATTTAAAAAAAACCTAAAAATCTTTGTATTAATTAATTTTATGTTGATAAACCCGTTTCGTTCACCTGATTCGTCTTGGAAAATTTTCTAAAATCTATCTATTAAACTTTATCTTAAAAAAACGGACACCGATGACCAGATTTTTTAGATCCACCCCTAAGAACTAGTATGTACATTTTTTTTTATACATGTATGTACGTATATATAAACAAGTTGGCATGAGAAATAAATAATTAAACCTGACATAAAATGTCAAAATGCACATGCATGTGCATATTTTGGAGGACTTATCATCCACAAAATGTCAAACTAAACCACCCCATGTGAATCTCTTTCGAACATATGATGATCGCTTTTATATATATATATATATATATATATATATATATATATATATATATATATATATATATATATATATATATATATATATATATATATATATATATATATATATATATATATATATATATATAGATTGAGGTTCAATTGAGAACTTTTATGCATCGGGGCACCTCGAGGCACTTTTGTGCATCGGATAATCCACCAAGGGTGCACAAATGGCATTTAGGGAAAACTAAAGACATGATAATTAATTTATTTCTAAAAATCATTAAATGATAATTAGGAGTTACATTTTGAATTAAAATCTCATATTAACTACATTCCTAATTTTCATCCTCATCTCTCTCTCTCTCTCTCTCTCTCTCTCTCTCTCTCTATATATATATATAATCGTGTTCTTCATGATTTTTCTTAGATAATGATGATTTGAAGACGAAGATTAACGATGAACAACGATTATGATGAACATGAACAAGAGAGGTAACCGATGATAATTATGAAGAACATGATGCATAGATGGATGATGAATGATGAATAATGATAATGCATAGATGGATGATGAACAATGACAATGCATAGATGGATGATGAACGATGAACAACGGAAAATGATGATGCATAAATGGATGATGAACAATGACGATGCATAGATGAATGATGAACAAGTTGAACATGATGCATAACTGAATGAAGAATATGAACGACAAACACGATGCATAAAAGAATGATGAACAAGTTGAACACGATGCATAAATGAATGTGTATTTTTTTTTGTTAAATGCGTTTTTTTAACACAATGCATAGATAAACACGATTAACGATGAAATGCATCGATCTCCATCATCTTTTTTGAATTTGTGTAATTTTTTTAAATTTGGAAATGTATCAATTGAATTTATTTAGCATTTATTATTTGATTATTTGTTTGAATATTAAATTTAATGAGGTATGCACATTCCCCAAAATGCCCTTCTTTCTTTGTTTCTATAATGCACAAGATGCATAAAATTGTCCAACTATTTACCCTTTTGCCATTAATCTAATCCATACAATTTTTTGATCTAATGGATGATATAGGTACTTTTGTACCTCGATGCATAAAAGTGCTCAATTGAACCTCCCTCTATATATATATATATATATATATATATATATATATATATATATATATATATATATATATATATATATATATATATATATATATAGGATTGGGTTCTTTTAAGAACCTTAAATAATGTGGGAACATAAGAACCAATTTCAGCCATTGGATAAATAAGATCAAGGGTGGATAATCAATGGCATTATTGTAAATATTTTCAAGTATGGTTGGGTCCACTAAGGGCAAATCAGTCATTTTTCCTCCTTCCTTTAATGCAACTTTTCAGAAAAGTTTCCATATTGTTGTCCTTTAATTAAACTATGTAATCATCAATGAGTTTGTCCTTAATTTTTCTTTTTCTTCCATTTTTTCCGGCAAGAAGAAGCTCGATTCCGTCGCCGGAAAACCATTTCGTTTTTTTTTTATTTCACCTGAATCCATGGAGTCGATCGACACATTTCAACAGACCCCGTGTAATATTTTTCCAAATGGTTTTGCAGCCGATGAGGAGGTCGACGATTGTTTTTCTCCTAATCCAGGTCATGTTTATATTTGATTCGAGTATTCGTTGCTTTATTTAACGTTTCTTCTACGTAGAATATGTTGCATTCTACGTAGAATATGTTGCATTCTACGTAGAATATCTTCCATTCTACGTAGAATATGTTGCATTCTACATATCTTGCATTCTACGTAGAATATCTTGCATTCTACGTAGAATATCTTGCATTCTACGTAGAATATCTTGCATTCTATGTTGTCTGTAAATCTATATATATTTTTGTATTCTATGTTGTCTGAATAGAACTTCTATAAACATTTATAGATTTTAAATTTTTTAATCTGTATTCTACTCATATTTTATGTTATATTATGATGTTCATATTTTCTAGTCTATTTTATATTTTGAAATCGCAGAATCGGGTAAAGATGAAACGCTCAAGACCTTGCTAAATGACGAGAGCTCTGAGCAAGACAATAGGAAAGGCACGACAAAAAAGATATATTCTACGTAGATTATTTTGTATTCTTTGTAGTTTTTTATAGATTGTCTGTAAATGTATATAGATTTTTGTATTCTATGTTGTTTGAATAGATCTTCAATAAACATTTATAGGTTTTGGATTTTTTAATCTGTATCTTCTCAGATTTTATGTTATCTTATGATGTTCATATTTTGTATCAGTGTAAATCTATATAGATATTCTCACATTTATAGTTTTTTACAGATTGTTTGCAAATTTATATAGATCTTAGGTAAGTGTCACATATTCTATATAGAATACCCCAATTCTACGCAGAATGTTCACATATTCTTTATAGAATACCACTAATCTAAGTAGATTGTTCGCATTCTACGTAGATAGTTCACATATTCTACATAGAATATTGTTATTCTATGTAACTAGAATTGTTATACATTTTTTTTACATCATAGTTTTGAATCCATTGTTTTAATGCAATTTGTAAAAGATTCCATCATGGGCACCATTGATTGTGATTGTCGAATGTTCGATCGGATTGTGTTGCTTTGTATCTCCGTCATAGAATGTTGTATATTCACCATAGAATATTATGTTGACTCCATACAATATATTTTAATCTACATACAAAGTTGTATATTATTCATAGAAAAAAAAGGATGAAGAGAAAAACTCTGGTGATTTTTTTTGGAAGAAAAAAAAAGGATGAAGAGAAAAAAGAGAAGGGAATTAATTGTGTGTGGAAAAACGTGCAGCTCCTTTTTCAATGTTATACCCAATATACCCCTTACCCACCCATTTTTCCAACAAAAAAACCCCTAAAGCATTCTTAATTTCAAAAATGCCATCTAACATCTAAGCCATTGATTTCATGAAATCAATGGATGAGATTAGTTCTTAGGTTCCCACATTATTTAAGGTTCTTAGAAGAACCCTCCCCTATATATATATATATATATATATATATATATATATATATGAAATCATTGTAAGGATTGGGTTCATATGAGAACCACTCATTACCGTGAGAACGTGAGAACCACTCTAAAAATTGTGCATCCACTGTATAAAATTGTGCATTTGATACTAAAATTAAATGTTTTCGATATATTTATGCATTTCATGTAAAATTTACGCATCTCATGCTATAATTTATCCATTTTATGTACGAATTGTGCATTTAAGAAAATTTGTGCATTTGATGTTCAAATTTGTGCATTTAGTTTATAATTTAATGAATGTAAGTTTTGAATGTAATTTTAGTGTTAAATTATGATATTAATTAATATTTAAGACTAATAATGATTTTAAGTAAAACTTTTAATTTTAAAATTTGTGCATTTGTTGTACAAATTTGTGCATTTTGGAGTGGTTCTCACGTTCTCACGATAACAAGGGTTCTTACCGGAACCCAACCCATCATTGTAAAACCTAAATTTAGTGTAGAACTGTAGAACCAACATTATTCATAGATTAGATTAATTTAGTGGTCTTGATTAAAAGAGTCAAGTTTGGAATTAGTGAAAAAAATTGGTAATAGTGATATTTTAATTTTTTGAGGGGTAAAAAAGGAAAAGATTGAAAATAGCAAAAAGATTGACATTAGCAAAATAAATATAATTTTTCTTTAAATTAAAATAACATTAATATGATTAATTTTTAAATCAAAAAAATTTTACCATAAAAACGAGAATTTTATACTCTTTAAAACGAGACCGGTCATGATATATTTTTTTCAAAAAAATTTTACGTGTTTATTTTTCGTAAAAAAAATTTACCCAGACCACGATACAATATAGCATGGTGAGATAATTCGATGTCGAATGAACACTTTCATATCGTATATCTAACGTCGATGCAACACTGCATATACGTTCATCATTAACAGAGCCAAAATAATAGTTAAAATTAGTAGTCAAAGTTGGTGGATTTAACGAGAACGATCATGATATATATTTTTTATTTTTTGTAAAAAAAAATTAACCAGACCACGATGCAATATAGCATGATGAGATCATTCGATGTCGAATGAACACTTTGATATTGTATATTTAACGTCGATGCAACACCGCATATAAGCTCATTATTAACAGAGATAAATAATAGTCAAAATTAGTAGTCAAACTTGGTGGATTTAACGAGAACGGTCATGATATATATTTGTTTGAAAATAATTTTAAGTGTTTATTTTTCGTAAAAATTTTTTTTACCCATACGACCATTTAATATGTTATACAGAGATCATTCAATGTCGAATTATAGTTTATATCACATATTCAACGTCGAAGTGATACTATATATCATATATGCAACACTGCATGTCCATTATATATTAAAAGAGTAAAAAAAAAGTCAAAGTGGACAGTCAAACTTGGTATGCTACTATTAATTCAATGTTAATTGTATAATTACCATCTTATCCCTAGTGTTATATTATAATCTAATGGTTTAGATAGGTTTTATGGTTTTGCACTAAATTAAGGTTCTGCAATGATCCCAACCCTATATATATATATATATATATATATATATATATATATATATATATATATATATATATATATATATATATATATATATATATATATATATATATAGATTTAGGTTCAAGTGAGTACCACCTCTAATGCAGCGCACCAGAAGGTACCACCCTTAAAAGTAATTTTTTTGAATTTTTTTTTCATGAACATGTTCTAATTAACATTACACAGATCATATGTGAATTTCACGCAAATCCGAACACTCTAAGTGCATGAAAACACACATCACATAAATGCATGTTCACATGTCTTCATAATTATGTAAGTGTGTGTTCACATCATTTTTTAGGAGCTAGGAGATGTGAATGTATGTGAAATTTACATACGATCTTCATAATGTTAATTAAAACATGTTTATGGAAAAAAAAAAATTTAAAAAGTTTTTTTAAAGGTGGTACCTTCTGGTGCGCTGCATTTTGGTGGTACTTTCTCGAACCATATTCTATATATATATATATATATATATATATATATATATATATATATATATATATATATATATATATATATATATATATATATATATATATACAGAGAGAGAGAGAGAGAGAGAGAGAATATAGTTCGTGTGAGTACCTAAAAATGCAGAGTACTGTGAGTACCTGTGAACACATGGGTTTCGGATATGAACATGCTTCAAAATAAAGTTTTTTTTAAATTCTTTTTAATATTCATTTAGATACAAATAATATAAGGCTATTTGTAAAGAATTACATACATTCATACTTTCTAGCATCTTAAAAGTCATGTGAACGTGAAAAAATTTATTTGAACATGTTTAGTGTGAAGACACGTTCACAACAATGCAGTTCATGTGAACATGCACGTTTCACATGGTTCTAGTGTGTGTTTAATTGTATTTTTTACAAGTAGTCTTGTATTATGAATTTAAACATGATTTTGAAAAAAAAAATTCAAAAAAAAGGGTTTTAAGCGACGCACCTCCGGTATTCCGCAAAACTAATGGTACTCACTTTTATATATATATATATATATATATATATATATATATATATAGACTTAGGTTTAAGTGAGTACCACCCATTATGCAGCGCAACAGAAGGTACCGTCCTTAAAGTAATTTTTTTGAAAACTTTTTTCATGAACATGTTCTAATTAATGATACACAGATGATATACAAAATTTACGCAAATCCGAACACTTTAAGTGCATGAAATCACGCATCACATAAATGCACGTTCACATATATTCAAAATTATGTAAGTGTGTGTGTTCACATCATTTTTTAGAAGCTAGGAGATGTGAATGTATATGAAATTTACATATAATCTTCATAATGTTAATTAAAACATATTTATGAAAAAAAATTTAAAAAAAGATTTTTTAAATGTGGTATCTTCTGGTGCGCTGCATAATGGGTGGTACTTTCTCGAACCATATTCTATATATATATATATAGGGTCAGGTTCTATGGGGCACCTGTATGCATTGTGTACTTTGGGAACCTGTATGCACCGTTAGATTTTAAATTTTAATGGTTCAGATTGTAGTGGCAAAAGGGTAATTAACTTAAAAATGGGTGCACGGGTGCATAACTTCTCGCGCGCGGAATGGCAAAATCGGAAGATGCTTGAATTCAGAAAATATTTTATCCGAATCTAAACAAACATGATGCGGCTTCATCCAATTTATTGGATTCGTCTTCAAACACGATGCATCTTCATCCAATTCAATTTCAAACATGATGCATTTCGACCATATTCATCCTCGTCTTTGTTCCATCATTATGCATCACCAAAATCGTGACGCATTTCGGCCATATTCATCATCGTCTTTGTTTAATCATTATGCATCACCAAAATCGTGATACATTTCGACATTTAAACGTGTTAATTTCGTGATGCATCTCTGAAATTTAAACTTGTTCATCAACGTTTGAGAGAAAGAGAAAGGGAAACAGAGAGAAAAGGGGATGAATTTATGGAAAGGCGGTTGATCATTTTATTTAGTTTCCTAAATAAATGATAAATATTAAATTAAATCTTATAATTTAACAATATATTATTAAGCATTCCCAAAATGGCCTTAATGCACCCTTTGTAAACAAGCAATGCATTTTTGGTTCCCATTTGGTTCCCGATGCATATGGTGCCCCATAGAACCTCGATCTATATATATATATATATATATATATATATATATATATATATATATATATATATATATATATATATATATATATATATATATATATATTCAAGATCAATGTGGTACCTTATTAGACTGGGATACCAGAATACCATATAAAATGAACATGTTCAATATGATATAATGTTTAATTTTATGTAAAATTGCAATATACACATGTTCAAATGTACATTATTATTAAAATGTTCCAATCATTTACGTGTTTATTATGATATAATGTTATATTTCATTCAAAATGACAATATGCACATGTTCAAAGGTGAAATATGTATGAACATGTGTATATTGCATTTTTGCATTAAATTGGACGTTTAGACATTTTTAACGTAATGAATATAAAAATAATGTGAACTAGTTAATCGTAATGCAATTTTGAACATATGGGTATTACACTTTTGCATAAATTTAACATTTTAATGTAATGAACATGTTCATTTAATATGATACTCCGTTCCCCAGTCTAATATGGTAATCTATGGATCTCAACCCTATATATATGATTAAGATTCAAGTGGGTACAACTTATTATGCAGCGAACGAGAAGGTACCCCACTTAAAAATAATTTTATTGAATTTTTTTATAACATGTTTTAATTAACATTACACAGATAATGTAAAAATTTCACACACATTCACACATCCTAAATGCATGAAATCATGCTTCACATAATGTACGTTCATATATACGTAAATTTATGTAAGTGTACGTTGACATAATTTTTTAGGAGTTAGGAGATGTGAAATTTACATATGATCTTTATAATGTTAATTAAAACATATTTATGAAAAAAATTTAAAAAGTTTTTTTAAGGGTGATACCTTCTGCTGCGCTGCATATTGAGTAATACTCTCTCGAACCATATATATATATATATATATATATATATATATATATATATATATATATATATATATATATATATATATATATATATAAGTGAGAACCACTTGTTATACAGCTCAACAGAAGACACAACTCTTATATATAAATTTTATGCACATTTACCATTTTAAGGACATATTATCATGCATTACATAAATGTGCGTTCACATGTATACTAATTAGGGGTGTTCAAAAGAAACCGGAAAACCGAAAAACCGAGCCGGACCGGTCAATCCGAAACCGAAAAAACCGACATATGACGGACCGGTTACGGTTTTCATTTTTAATAAACCGCGGGTACCGAACCGAACCGAACATAAACATTTCACAAATATTTACATATAAATAGATAAATTACAAGCTAAAATATAATATTTATAGTTTCATTTTAATTAAATATTTGTTTGTTTAAGTAGTTTTATGAAATTTTTAGTGTAATTGATATATTTATTACGAATAAACTTAATTTTAACGAAGAATAAAAGTTTAAAAATTTATATTTCTATACTTTTATTATTTATAAATAGATAACAACTATCCGAAACTATCCGCAAACCGAACTGCATATAACCGAAACCGAAACCGTAAAGCGGGTAACCGAAACCGAAAATACGGTTCACACTTTTGCTACTAACCGAACCGAACCGGTCCATGAACAGCCCTAATACTAATTTATACAAGTGTACGTTCACATCATCTTTAAAAAGTTAGGAGATGCGAATGAATGCTAAATTTACATATAATCTTTATAATGTAAATTAAAACATGTCTAATGAAATTTACATATGATCTTGCTTTAAATAACCCTTTTTTGTCATCAGCCAAATTCTTTGACACCAAGACGGAGGAAGACGTCACAAACTTGTTATTCTTATATACACATTTTTGCATTATCCAAAACAATTTTTTTTAAATTAAATAAAAATATATTTCTCTGCATTGTCGGCAATGTGAATTCCTCATATTATATATGTATAAATTAGTTTAGCAGCCATGTATTACATGAGTATAGTTAATAAATGATCGTTTTTTTAAATTAAAAGTATATAGATGTTATGGAGTATGATGTCGATCATCTAAGCCTTGGGAGCATGGAATATCGAGCTAGCACCTCGATTGGTTTTCCACAACAACGCACCCGTAAAAAGCCTTAGTTTAAGTCGAGTTAATTAAATAACTGAAATGTAGCTAGATGTCCATCGAATAAGTTAGTTAGGTATGGATCAAGCCATGTAAAAGCTTTATGTTATTTTCTAGCTAGCTACATATATTATTTGTTGATCATGATATATATATATATATATATTATTATTATTATTATTATTGGTTACGTGTGTAAATCCAATCCGTGTTCTTAGACAATTATTAAGCTAGATTCAAATGTACGTATATATAGTAGCAGTAAGTATAATAATTGATTTGGACCCTTAAAATGTGATAAGAAAAAAGAAAAGATTAATTTCAGAGAAATTAAGTTTGGTCCATTGAGATTGAAGGATCTTCTGTAGGGCGAAGTCATGTGGGTACGTGATGTATGTATGTATATAGATTGAACTTATATATGTGTAAATTAATTAATAATTGAATCAGAATTCAAGAATGAATGAATAATTACTTTCTTGGCTCCTGTGCATGCACAGATCAGATAATTCTATTTTAATTTTATTTTGTCAAAAATGAATATTTAATTCTATTCCCTACTTGCTGCAGCCTTCCATGTGATGTTGTTGGACTTAGATTGGTTTCTAACTTTCTATTCTATTTAAGCATCTCTTATTCTTCAATTCTCATATATACTTGCAGCAGTGTATCTTCTTCTTCTTCAATTCGCCTTAATTTCTTTGATTTTTTCAGAATATATAAAAATGGCGAAAATTGAGTTTCTTTTGCTTACAACACTTTTCTTCTCCATTCTTGTTGCTAATGTCCATGGTTTCACTGCTTCCGGATGGACTCGAGCTCATGCCACCTTCTATGGTGGCAGCGACGCTTCTGGAACAATGGGTACGTATATCTATTCATTCCACCATATTCATATACTTCTACTTGCATGCATTCTATATATTTATGTTCGTATTACACACACACACACGTATATATATTCACATCTCCTAGCTCCTAAAAAATGATATGAACACACACTCACATAAATTTGAATGTATGTGAACGTACATTTATGTGATGCGTGTTTTCATATATTTAGAGTGTTCGGATTTACGTGAAATTCACATATGATCTTCATAATGTTAATTAAAACATGTTCATAAAAAAATTTTTCAAAAAAATTATTTTTAAGGGTCGTACCTTCTGGTGCGCTGCATAATGGGTGGTGCTATATATATATCCATTGAGAACTTTTGTGCATCGAGGCACAAAAGAACCTCCACTGGCCCTTGGATGAAAAGAATGTGTGGGTTAGATCAAATGACAAAAGGGTAATTAAATAAAAAGTTTTATGCATCAAGTGCACATAATGAAATTCGCGGAGGGGTAAAACAGGAATTATGCAATCCTTATTTAATTATTACACTTCCAAAATTAACAAAAGTAATACAAATTTAAAATACATCAAAATACATGCATATCGTTCATTTCTTCCAAAAATAAATCATGCATATCGTTCATCTCTTCCAAAATCAAAATACATCAAAATACAAACATGAATCGTTCATACAAACATAAATCATGCATATCGTTCATTTCTTTCAAAATCAAGAGGGGGCTAAGAGAGAGAGAGAGAAAGAGGGAGTGATTTTAGGAAAGAAGTTAATGATGATTTTCATACCAAATTTAGCTATTAATAATCTTAATAACATTTAAATTCAAAAATAATTTCCATACATTTAATATCCCCTAAATGCCCTTTGTGCACTCTTGGTAGATAGTCTGATGCACAAAAGTTCTCAATGGTGCCTCGATGCACAAAAGTTCTCAATCGAACCCCAATTTATATATATATATATATATATATATATATATATATATATATATATATATATATATATATATATATATATATATATATATATATATATAGATTTGGGTTCAAATGAGTACCACTAGTTTTGCGGAGTACCGGAGGTACCTCGCTTAAAACCATTTTTTTTGAAATTTTTTTTCATAATCATATTTAAATTAATAATATAAGACTACTTGCAAAAAATCACACCTAAACACACACTATAACTATGTGAAACGTGCAAGTTCACATGAACTGCACTGTTGTGAATGTATGTTCACAGCTAAGCATGTTCACATGAATTTTTTCACGTTCACATGACTTTTAAGAGGCTAGAAAGTGTGAATGTGTGTAATTCTTTTACGAATAGGCTTATATTATTTGTATCTAAATTAATATGAAAAAAAATTAAAAAAAAAACTTTTTTTCGGAGCATGTTCACATCTAAAACCCGTGTGTTCACAGGTACTCACAGTACTCTGCATTTTTTAGGTACTCACACGAACCATATTCTATATATATATATATATATATATATATATATATATATATATATATATATATATATATATATATATATATATATATATATATATATATATAACATGCATTTGATGCTATTTTTTTTATCTATAACGAGATAAAGTTCATGAGTGTGTATCTCAAGTTAAATTTATCGATTCGTCCAATCCTAAGATTTCAAAATGATTGGGACATTGTCGTTTTCATTTACATATCCATTTATCATATATATTTTTGTTTTTCTTTTCATAAAGTTTGATGCTTTCTATAATATTTTGCAATTCAACCTTCTTTTATGTTCTGAGTCTTCAACTAATATTTAATTCATATCAACTTGTATTAGTTTGATCATTAATATATGATGGTTCTAAATGTACACACTTTCTTACGAATCACACACCTCTATTTAACTCTGTTTAATATGACAGGAAAAAATTAATTATAATAATTGATCCCACACTATAAGAAATATACGAGAGAAGAAATGTATAATTTTAAGGAAGAGAGATGTACATATAACACGACCCTTAATATACATGTTATGTTTGTATAAGATATAGAAACACTAGTTTTATAATACATAAAAACATCTTATGTTATTAAAAAAAATTATTTTGTATGTAGAACCTTTTTTTGGGGTCAATAAAACTCGTATAGAATCAAATAGAGTATAATCATGGTTCCATTTAACTTAGTATTAATAGAAATCATTTTACTTTAATTGACTTTTTAATAGTTATATTAAGGGTATAAGTTAAGGGATAATTACAAAAATACCAAAAAAAAAAAAAAAATTACAATTCATTTCTTAAGTTTTACCCTAAAAAATATCACATTACCAAAATACCCAACATTTCGTTATCATATTTACGTGATAGTCAATATTTATGTTACATTTACTTTTTATTTTTTTTTAATGTATTTCGTTACATAATGTGAATTATCACGTAAACTACTATTACTTTACGTTTCCAAATCTCATTGTGCTACTTACCAAGTACAAGTCATGTAAATAGTGGTCATCAGTAAGTGGAGTAATGTAAATGATAGGTATTTTTGTTAGATGAGTTTTTTTAGGATGAATTTGAGTAGTAAATCTATATTTTGGTTAATTTTGTAATATAAACAACCATGGTTATGGTAAGCGGTAAGTTTTAAATTTTATTGAGAAATTTCGTTTGATTGCACAGGTGGCGCTTGTGGTTATGGTAATTTGTACTCAACCGGCTACGGTACAAGAACTGCTGCATTGAGTACTGCTCTTTTCAACGACGGTGCCGCCTGCGGCCAATGCTACAAACTCATATGCGATTACAAGGCCGACCCACGGTGGTGCATCAAAGGAACCTCAGTCACAATCACCGCCACAAACTTCTGCCCACCGAATTTCGCCCAACCGAGCGACGACGGAGGATGGTGCAATCCGCCGCGCCAACATTTCGACATGGCCCAACCTGCTTGGGAGAAAATCGGAATCTACAGAGGCGGAATCGTCCCTATAATCTACCAAAGGTCCGGATATCCTTCATAGATCTAAAGTAGTACTGTATTAGCTACAAAAATATCGTCTTAAAAATAACTTTGTTTTGTGATTTGTTCTAGAGTTCCGTGTAAGAAGCATGGCGGAGTTAGGTTCACCATCAACGGCAGAGACTACTTTGAGCTAGTTCTGATAAGCAACATCGCCGGAGCCGGATCTATTCAATCGGTGCAGGTGAAGGGATCGAAGACTGGATGGATGGCCATGTCGAGAAATTGGGGAGCTAATTGGCAATCGAATTCGTACCTGAATGGTCAATCGTTGTCTTTCATGGTGACGACCACCGACGGTGTGATGAAAACTTTTTCGAATATTGTGCCGGCGAATTGGGGATTTGGTCAGACGTTCTCGAGCCCCGTCCAGTTCTAAACGAATATGGTTTAGGGTTTTTACGAAGGGCAGCGGCGTGTTTACTCTTTTTGTGGAAGCAGCCCGCCGGTCGGAGCTATGTTCCTTTTTTTTCTTTTTTTTTTTTAATATTGAATTATTGATGCAAGTTTTTATTATTAATGTTTCACAAAAATAATAATAATTTTATTACTATACATAATACATGGACGGACATACAAGGATAATGTAATTTTATACTTCTCTATAAATAAGTATATATATTAAAATTATAAAATATCATTATTAGCATTTGTTGTTTTAAGAGAAAATAGTAGCCAAGACGTGAAACACGACCGAAGTATTTTTGACCATTTTTATTAACACTGTTGATAAAGGCTACAAATAACATACCAATTTAAACAAAATAAATTTATCTTTTTTATGGTTTTTTTTATGTGTTATAATAAATTGAACAATGAACATATGTAGAATATTTCCATGAGTTTACATAATATTTTTCATTTTTCGGATGATATTGAGTATCTTAAACTAATATTTTTTTTTTATTACAATTTACAAACAAAGTTGGAATGCTTCCACAAATATGGTTAGGGTTCCATAACTGTGACTAGTCAACTTCAGACCAAATTCTGTGTCGGTTATATGATTTTAGACTTTAAAGTGCATATAATTGCAATAAATGGATATTTTAGTCTAGAATAAGTGGAATCCAAATTTGGATGTTAGTCAATTAAAATGACCGTGTTGCGCTTTTTTTTTTTTTTTTTTTTGAATGAACAACGAAAGAATAATAATAATATATCAATGGTAATTTTACATGCACACCTCTTAATTGCTACCCTTTCTTAATGACAGAGGAGATTAATTTTTAGTCATTGGATTTCATTTTATTGTCAAAAATCATGTGAGTAATGGGGTATGTGATTAATAAAAATTAAGGAGAAGGTGTAAATATAACAATGCCCTATATCAAAGATTAAGTCGAATGGTTTGGATCTTAAAAAATTGATATTTAGTGGGTTCAAATATTGATTTCGAGTCGCTAGATGTTCTTTTTTTAGGGTTGCGTATGGTTTGGGTTGATGCGGGTTTTGTAAAGAATAGAAACCGAAAGTCGTGTGGTTTTTTGGGGCTTGGTTTTCTCGGTTAAATTTGTTTGGTTTTTTGGGGCTTGGTATTCTTAATGGGAGATTGGGAGGCTATTTTTTTTTTCTTGTTGTAACTTATGGGCTTCTTCTTAGAGCTCATACAATATTCTACTAGTGATACATTTATCTGTTTTAGAAAAGGAAAAAAAGTACATAAGTACATAACTATAAGGAATTGAAGGTTAAATTTATGATGGTTGAACGTTCAAAGATGACATACTTGTTAAAAAGTGAACTCCGATAGATGAATCAAAACACTATAATAGATAGCATCATGAATGTTGTGGATTACGATTAGTTTAAACCGATTGTTTAGTCACAACTTAATTGTTCTATAGTATTGCTAATTCATTCATTAGTTGAAGTTGTACATACAGGATATGTTTGATATAGATAACTGTAACCTTTTGTTTTTAAAAAACGTAAAGCTTTTAGTAGCTGAAATTTTTCAAAAAAGCTGAAACTTTTAGTTTTATAAATGTATTTGGTAAAAATAGTTATAGTTTTTAGTTTAAACTTCGTAAAAGGACATTAATATTAGTTAAATGTGGTAGTTAATGATTAATAGGAAGGTAATTATGTTTGACCTAAAACTTCAAAGTTTTTTAAACACAACTTCTACTAACGTTTGTTTATTAAAAGAATTTTTTTGAGTAAATAAAAACTTTATGTTTTCCTTCCAAACAATGTTTTTAGTTTTTTTTTGTAGAACTTCCATGAAACAAAAAGTCAAAAACTACTAAAAAGCTCTTAAAAACAAAGGATACTCTGCCTCTGCAGGAATTTTAGTTGATCAACCTTAAAACTCCCTCCCACCAAAAACACTCACTCGATCTACTCTTATGCTTTATTCCAAACTTGCTCCATTTAACTACACCACTCACTACCAACGTACATCATCTTCATCTTATATTCTTCCTTGGTTTATGATCATGTATTACGTTATATTTTTTTATTAAAATTATTTATATAAAATAATAATATTTATTTATCTTTTCAAAAATAATAAATTGTATTTATCTTTTTATTTATAGATTAAAAATAATAGAATGTATTTATATTATTAAAAAATAATGTATCTTTTATTCTTTTTATAATAATAAGTTGTGTTTATCTTAACTTTCCGGTGAAATATGATGATGACACGTGTCATTTGATGATCTTCTTTCTTATATATAGATAAATTGGCAAAATATTCAACGTACTTTCTTTTATTTATTGATTAAGTCGATCAACTTATAATTTTTAATCATTAAAACTATTGGAATTTCATGTATTAACTGAGTAAGACCTTATATTATATTCTGATGTATTATTAAACTTTCTATTATTTCATTTAATTAAAAACAATTTGAATTTTTATTGTAATAATTTCATGGGCATAATACCTTGATGGTAAAAAAAGGGACTTTTGCCAAAAAAAAAAATCCAAAAACTTGTCAGTACTTAGTAAAATCCAACTATTTTCCATTACATAAAAAAAACAAAAAACTATCGTCATCTCCGCCTCCATTCGACAATCGTTGGTTTTCTAAAGCTTCAAATTTGAGATGTTTCAATTTGAAATAATGTTCCAGATCCATATATATATTTTTTTTATGTTTTAATTTTGAGTTGTTTTTGGGTTTCCTTGACCTTCATCTTTGTCAGATATATAATGTTGTATTTTTTATTTGCTTTAGAGTTCTTTAGGATTGTTCATGAGTTTGTTTTTCTGAAAATCGTTTACGGATTAGCCTTTTGATTTGGTATCTGGAAATCGGTGTAACTTAGGTTTTAATTTGATTTATGAAATTGATCATGTGAAGATGAACCTTTAAGTTTTATAGGTTTCTTATGTTAGGGTTCATCGTTGTTTCAAATTTATGTTCAATAATATAAATTAAGGACTTTTGTGCCAAAAAAAAACTTTCAAGTTGAACCATTTTTACGATTAAAACCTCAACTATTTTTGTTGCCATGAATAACCCTCATCTGACTAATATTTATGAAAATAGTCATTTTCATCAAAAAGATGACTTGCAACCGGTTAAACTTGTTACATTTTGCCCTGTCACCACCTTCTCCAGTAACTCCCTAAAAATAAACGATTTCAAATGAAAACTCAAATATAAATTTGAATCCAAAGACTAACAGATTGAAATCAAAGTCTAAATCAACAATCTGACGATAAACAATCGAAGTTTTTAGTGTTTTAAGGGTTACGGAGACTTTATTAGAGGTGAAGATATCATCGTCGGAGGTCTAAGTACGTATAACCCTAAATGAGAAACCAAATCGGTGGCCGGAGGACTCGTCGGAAGCTTCAACAGTTGCCGAAGAACCTTATCGGAGGCTTCAACAGTCGTCGGAGATGAAGGTAACTAGTTGCAACAAGTAAGATACCAGTTTCGTGAGATTTTAGTCGGTTAGATGTTTTTGGTGACAACAAAAATGATCGAAGGTTTTAATAAAAGGACGGTTCAGCTTAAGAGTTTTTTAATGTATAAAAAGGGTAAAGTCCTATATGTATATAACACAATTTCATAGTTTAATTTAACATCAATAATCAGATAAAAAAATTAATTAAAAATAAAACATGATTATATAAACTTAATTCATTTTAAATAAAACCATATTATTATAAGCATTGGTAGGGATGTAAAAACAGTTGAGAGATGATTGTAAAAAAAGCAAAATGTGAAAATAGAGCTTTTATACCCTAACAAATTTTAGATCAAATTATGGTTAATAAATTATAAAGATTAGATAAAAAGGTGGATATTTAATAAATTTTTAATAAAAACTATTATTGGTGTTTAATCTGTAAACATATTATTTTTCATTTTTCTTCCAGAATTATGCCTTTAACAACTAACTAATGTGAATTAATAAACTTTATGGGACTTTCAGCTCACCAAATTTGCATATATATAAACCACCAAAGCACGAATCCACCATGCAAAGCCTTTAACTTTATCAAATCTTTAAATAATAAAGATAAGACATATTTTTGTTCCCTATTAATAGTTGGTCAGGCCTTCTGTAATTCTTCATCAACAACAAAAAAACTAAAGGCTTTTAATTTCTGTTTTTAGATCAAGTTAATGGCAGCAAGCTGCAATCTTTCTTCGCTTCTTTTAGTGTTTCTTGTTCTTGCAGCCATCCATTTTAATAGGAATAATGCATTGAGTTCTAACTACTACGACCAAACATGTCCCATGGCTGAATCAACAATTACAAATTTCGTAAGAAAAAGCATGTTGAATGATAGAACAGTTCCTGCTGCACTTCTCAGAATGCATTTCCATGATTGCTTCATTAGGGTACATTTATTGGTTTTCGATCTTGATTGATTCGTTAATTATTTATAACTTGTTTTTCTATATATAGTTAACAACGGATTCGTTTTATGAGCTATATATATACAGAGGTGAGTTCAATGGAGAACCTTATGCATCGAAGAACCTTGGAGAACCACAATGCATCGCTTATAAAACTGAAATGCATCACGTAGAAATCGATGCATCACGTGGAAATTTGATGCATCGCGTGGAAATAATGTAGAAATCGATGTATATCACGCGGGAATTTGAGGCATCACGTGGAAATAATGATGCATTACGGGGGAATTGTGATGCATTTGTGGTGATGCATGGAGGTTCTTCAAGGTTCTTCGATGCATGGAGGTTCTCCATTGAACCCACCTCTATATATATACATATATGGCTGTTTTTTTAAATAAAAATTTGGATATATATGTTTTGAAGGGATGTGATGGTTCGGTGTTGTTGAATTCGACGTCAAAGAATCAAGCCGAGAAAGATGGGCCTCCTAACATATCACTTCATGCATTTTATGTCATCGACAATGCCAAGAAAGCGTTAGAGGCTATGTGTCCTCGTACAGTCTCGTGTGCCGATATAGTAGCTTTAGCAGCAAGAGATGCAGTTCATCTGGTAATTAGTAATACTATATATATACACACACATTAATTTAATTTGTTTTCAAATTTAATTACTTATAATTGGCCTGAATTGATCTCGATCCACTACTACAAAAAGAATAATGGACCCCGGTCAAAAATGATAATAAACCCCGGTTGTAGCACCGGGGTTGATAAGGGGGGAGGTCTATTCCGAATGTAAAGGACCCCGGTCGTTCAACCGGGGTATATATGTATATAGACCCCTGTTTCATTCAAAATAACCGGGGTTCCAAGGCTTATATGGAACTAAAAAATACAAATAGACCCTGGTTGTTTTGTAAGGAACCGGGTTTCAAATGTTTTTTTATTTTAATTTTTTTAATATATATATATATATATATATATATATATATATATATAGTACTGCAGAACTCACACACCCATCTATTGTCTACAATGGGACTCGAACCCACAACCTTGGGGTCCCCTCTAACACATTGATTCCACTAGGCCAAAGACCTTTTTAATGAATTGATTAAGACAATAAGGTATAAATGTTTTAGTGAAAGTAAAGGACCCCGGTCATTTTGTTAAACAACCGGGTAAATGTTGGATTATGTACCCCGGTTTTTTTAAAAACAACCGGGGTGTATAAGAAAAAGTAAAGGACCCCGGTCATTTTGTTAAACAACCGGGTAAATGGTGGATTATGCACCTCGGTTTTTTTAAAAACAACCGGGGTGTATAAGAAAAAGTAGAGGACCCCGGTCATTTTGTTAAACAACCGGGTAAATGTTGGATCATGTACCCCGGTTTTTATAAAAACAACCGGGGTGTATAAGAAAAAGTAAAGGACCCCGGTCATTTTGTTAAAAAACCGGGTAAATGTTGGATTATATACCCCGGTTTTTATGAAATCAACCAGGGTGTATAAGAAAAAGTAAAGGACCCCGGTTACCTTGTTAAACAACCGGGGTGTATTAGCTAACACCCTAACGAACTTCAAAAGAACCCTGTTTTTTTAGCTTTTTTTTCTATCAACCGGGGTGAATATAGGGGGTCCATTATGCTTTTTGTAGTAGTGATCGTTCGTTTGTTTCCACGTACGTACTGCGCAGTCTGGAGGTCCATATTGGATTGTACCAAAAGGGCGGAAAGATGGTAGGATTTCGAAAGCATCTGAAACGAGACAATTACCAGCTCCCACCTTCAACGTATCGCAACTCCAACAAAGTTTTTCCCAGAGAGGTCTTTCTATGGCTGATTTGGTTGCACTTTCAGGTTAATTTCTAATTATTTGAGTAACAATTAATTCCAATTTCTTTAAAATTAAATTAAGAAACTAATTTACTTACTTTATGATTATATAAATGCATGCAGGAGGACATACTCTTGGTTTTGCTCACTGTTCTTCCTTTCAAAACAGGATCCACAATTTTGCCAACACACAAGACATCGACCCGTCGATGCAACAATCGTTTGCTGCGAGCTTACGCAGCGTATGCCCGATGCACAACACCGTGAAAAACGCAGGAGCGAATTTAGATTCAACCCCGACAACCTTTGACAACAAGTATTATAAGTTACTTGTTGAAGGAAAGAGCATCTTCACTTCGGATCAAGCCTTACTCACAAACCCCACCACGAAAACATTGGTCGCCAAGTTTGCGAACTCACGAGATGAGTTTGAAAAGGCTTTTGTGGAATCCATGATCAAGATGAGTAGCATAACCGGTGGTCAAGAGGTTAGACTGAATTGTAGAGTGGTAAACTGACTTGTGATCGATCCATCGTCTTTTATGATTGCAAATTTGTGACCAATGTATCGATGCTCACCATCGATCATTCATTCGTATATTGAGTTGTTATAGTTTGATTATTGTCTGCATAGGTTTTTTACATGATTTTCGCAAAATTGAAATTTAATGTGTGTAAGTTTGTGTTTTCTGAATCATGTAAATTGTAATGCATATATGGATAAAATTTCTTTTAATTATTAGGCGTTTGGTTCGTGGAATTCAATGAAACTGGAATTTAAATTTAGTTCATTTATAATTTTTTAATAACCAAGACAAATGTTATATTTTATGTATTTTCCATTAAAATTCTTTGTTTATAAGAATTTGACATTATTTGATTATGGACAATTAATATGTTTTGTTCGTACAATTAAATAAAAAACATGATTGGAGATCTCACTCATTCTATTCGTTTAAGAAAAGTATAATATTTTAAAGATATCTTAAAATATAAAAAATAAATACAAATCATGAAACATAAATGAGAAATTTCATTTTTTGTATTGTTCGTGATCGTTCATTTGTTCGATTAAACTTAAATGAATGAACATGAACAACAAATGTTTCCGTTTAGCCGTTCATGTTCGTTCTTTTATTCTATTAAACTTAAACGAACGAGTATGAATGAATCTCTATTCGTATTCATTCGCTTCGTTTACGGTCTTAGTGTTGATTGTGAAGTATTAGAATATAGTGTATTATTAACTGCTAGGGATAAAAAAATTTCTTTAACCATGAATTTTAGTGAACTTTTAATAAACTCTAATCCATTCATTTGACATACATAAAATATTCCAAACACACTATATATAATGATTAGAAGTTAAAATTCAATTTAGGGGTGTAAATGAGCCGAGCTGATCCCGAGCCCGTTTAAGCTCGAGCTCGGCTCGTTTAAAAGTATCAGGCTCGAGCTCGAGCTCGGCTCGTTTCGAGCTTTGTATGTAAAGCTCGAGGTCGGCTCGTGAATAGTTTTCCAAGCTCGGGCTCGGCTCGGGCTCGACTCGTTTATTATATATTTTGATTTTTTAATTAATATTTATATAATCTTTTATATATTATATATATAACTTTTTATTTTTATTTATTTAATCTATATATTATATATTTATTAATTTAAAAATATATTTATATATAGGCTCGTTTAAG
Organism: Centrapalus pauciflorus; assembly: GCA_020465985.1. NCBI lineage: Eukaryota > Viridiplantae > Streptophyta > Magnoliopsida > Asterales > Asteraceae > Centrapalus > Centrapalus pauciflorus. The sequence goes on from JAANYP010003075.1 coordinate 210,035, forward strand.
CTCGTTTAGGCTCGCAAGCTCGATATGTGAAGCTCGGGCTCGAGCTCGTTTATTAAATGAGCTCCAATTGAGGCTCGAGCTCGGCTCGAGCTCGTTGAACTCGAGCTTTTTTCGAGCTTTTAACGAGTCGAGCTCGAATAGCTCACGAGTAGCCCGGCTCATTTACACCCCTAATTCAATTTCTAGCCAAAATAACCATGACAGTTAAAAAGCATTTGATCATGTACTAAATCACTATTTTGTATGAATAAAGCGTGAGATAATGGCTAGGTGTAAATATATAAGACGACACAACTCGTAAGCTACTAGACATCGACTCGTTCGAGCTACTCGAGTAGTAATCGAGTCGAGCTCGCGAGATTAATCGAGCTTAAGTTTGCATGTTTACATTTTAACCCTTCAACTTAGTAATATTATATTATTATTACTAATATATAAATCAAACTATATAACCCTAAACCTAAAATTACATTCTTATATTTTTACCCTTTTTGCTTGTTGTTGGGAAAATTAGACGAATCTTTTGTATTTAAATTTAGATTTCTTTTATCCCTCGAGCCGAGCCCGATAGTGTCGAGTAGTTTATCGAGCCGAACTCAAGTTTTAAAACTTATAAGGCTCGATCGAGCTCGAGTCGAGCTTGGAGCTCGAGTTATGTTGTCGAGTTCGAGCTCAAGCTTGGTGATACTCGGCTCGGCTCGATTACACCATGATCTAAACCCTTAATTAGTTCTTGGACCATTTACCCACTCTGTTAGTATGCGTGACTAAAAACATGTTTGATTACATTTTCCATTAAGTGTTGTCTGGATTTAGAGAGCTGTCTGGATTAAGTAACGCTGACTAGGCAAATTTTATTGGAAAAGATAAAATGGGGTAATATTGGAAAATAAATGGTCTGAACGGGAAACACATAGGGTCTCTTTGCTTATTAATTGGGCTGACCGAATTTGAGTTCTGATTTTAATAAGTCATTATCAAACAAAGCTTATTTCAAATAGACTGACCGGATTTTTTAGATTAAGTCTAATAAGTTGTTATCAAACAGCCCCTTAAACTTTTAAGTTGATGGACCCTTTGCTACTCTTTTAAGTATATGTAATTAAAACAAAATTATAATTAGTGGATCTATGACTTTTAAACAAATGTCATTAAAAACATAACATTCATTAAACGACTTTTTGTCATAATATTTAAACAATAGTGACACAAACCTAAAAGGATTACAAATTTGTTGAAAGATCTTTGTTACAAATTAATTTATGTGTTACTCTCATCGAAAATTCTCATGTCATGTTTGGATAAAAACTAAAGAAAAATGATTTAGCTTCATTTGCATTTTATATTTCCTATTTTTTTCCTTTCATAAATATTTTAAAAACCATCATTTTAAAATATATTTTTAAATTAATACAATCTAAACCACACAAACTTGTAAATTGAGCGTATTTGACCACGCACGTCCAGTGTGGATTGTGGAATGAGCCAGCCTCTTCCATTGAAAACATTCCATGAATAAACGGCATATTTAATGCGAAAAAATGATTTCAATATAATTAAATTTTAATTATTACCCAAAATACAAATACAAATACATATATTATTACACTTGATCAATATAAATATAATCTTTCAACAAAACCAAAATCAGCACAAAATGCAAACAAATAATTGATCACACATTAATTAATTGAGTGGTCAATATATGATATGATCACACGGCTCCAATTTGGTTCGATGGATCAGTTTACCACTCTACAATCGAGCCTAACCTCTTGGCCACCATTGATGCTGCTCATCTTGATCATCGACTTCACAAATGCTTTCTCAAACTCTTGTCTTGAGCCAGCAAACTTTGAGACCAATGCTTTCGTGTTTGCCATGCTCACCAACGATTGATCAGACGATAAAAGACTCTTCCCTTGAACAAGTAACTTGTAATATCTGTTATCGAAAGTTGTCGGGGTGGAATCAAGATTCGCACCCGCGTTTTTCGCTGTGTTTTGCGCTGGGCAAACACTCTTTAAACTGGCTGCAAAGGACTTTTGTAGCGTTGGGTCAACACTTTGCTTTGAAGAAAAGTTTTGTATCCTATTCTGAAAGGATGAGCAATGAGCGAACCCGAGAGTATGTCCTCCTATACATTTATAGATATTATTAAACTCTTCAAACTCGACGTTTTTCTAAGGGTGCGTTTGGTACAGAGAACTAAGGCTAGGGAAATGGAAATAAGAGGAATTCTTCATGTTAACAAACAAGGGAATTCCTCTTATTTCCAAATCCCTGACCTTAATTCTCTGTATCAAACATAGTGTAAGGGTTATACACGATACAAAATTTGTTTAACTGATCGAGTACCTGATAGTGCAACTAAATCCTCCATGGAAAGACCTCTTTGAGCAAAACTTTGTTGTAACTGGGAAATATTGAAGGTTGGAGCTGGTAATTGTCGTGTTTCGGTTGCCTTTGAAACCCTTCCATCTTTTCTTCCTTTCGGCACATCCCATGTCGGCCCTCCAGACTACGTACATTCAAATCACATCAAACCTAAATCGATCTTAATATCGAAACAAGTAACATTTGTACCTTATAATAACGAGTTAAAAGATCGAGTTTTATTACTGACCAGAGTGACCGCATCCCTTGCTGCTAAGGCTAAAATATCGGCACACGAGACAGTTTTAGGACATAGAGCCTCTACTGCTTTTTTTGCATTGTCAATTACATAAAATGCATGTAAAGATATGTTTGGAGGTCCATCTTTCTCAGCTTTGTTCTTCCCAGTTGAATTCAACAACACTGAACCATCACACCCCTTCAAAATTCAAGATTATAGTAATCAGTAATCATACAAATTGTTGTTAAAATTAAATGGACGCTATAGTATACCGACACTACAAGAAAAGTGTCATTTAGTGACACACATTTTTAGTTACACAAAAAAAGTGTCATTATATGTTTACTTTTAGTGACAGTTATGAAAAATAGTAGGTATAGAACAGTCTTTTACCAACACTTTTTCTAAATTAGCGACACAAAGATTTTGTCACAAAATACTTGAAGCCTATACCCACATATATTTTTAGTCACTATATATCTCCACTCACTTCACTACCCACTCTTTTTGTTGTGCGGGTAAAAGATTTTGATACCTATAGTGACACTTTTTTTGACAACAAAAGGAATGGGTAAAAGTGGAGTGGGTATAGACATATAGTGACTAAAAATGTATGTGGGTATAGTCCTCAAATATTTTGTGACAAAATTTTTGTGTCACTAATTAGAAAAATTGTGAGTAAAAGATTGCTCTATACCTACACTTTTTCACAAGTGTCACTGGGAGTAAGATATAGTGACACTTTTTTTGTATCACTAAAAGAGTTTGTCACTAAATGACATATTTCTTGTAGTGCGATCTTTCTTTTACGTACGTTAGACACAAGCTAGCTAGAAGAAAGCATAAAACTTTATGGAGATAATAAATAAAGTGGAAGATAGAACAATCAAAATCAATTAAGCATCACCCTGATGAAGCAATCATGGAAATGCATTCTTAAAAGTGCAGCAGGAACTGTTTTGTCATTCAAGATAGCTTTCTTCACCACACTTGTTACGACTGATTCGACATTGGGGCATGTTTGATCGTAGTAGTTAGTACTTAATGCCTCGATCATGTTAAGAGCGGATAACACCAAGAATATGATTCCGATAAGAAGCGGAAAGATGGTGTTGTTCTTGGCTGCCATTGTTGATCGAAAAGTGATCTTTTAATTTGGATTATGTTAATTTGAAACAGATGATCGATGAAGAAGATGGAGAGAAAGTGTGGGTATTTGTAGAGGAAAAAAAGGTTGATATATATGAAGGGGTTAGAACATCAGGTGAGCTATAATCTTTATTGAAATAATTCTTCATAAAAAAGCAAGATTTGTTGAAGGTTTCCTCATTTTGGGATAATGGTTTTTTTCTGGATTAGGTGTAATAAATTTGGTGTGCAAAATACAACATAATAAAATAAATTGAATTCGTTAAGATTGGTACAAGATGTGTCAACCACTCTTAACTAAGAGTAGATGCTTGGAAGCATGGTTTGCTGCCAAAAGGGGTCAAGTCCAGGTCGTCTATCAAAAGAAAACAACATATGTATAGCACATATGGAAACGAACCAAATTAAATTAAAAACTAAATTATATATCGTTCCTAAAACTCAAATATTTTCACAGGTTTAGGAATCAAACTATAATCTTTATTTACAATCTTTGAAATACACACTTTCGTGTGAACCATCACAATTAATGGTCCGTGGTGACCTTTCGTGAATGGTTGCGTTGTTTCAAAGAGACGCAACCTTTCAAACTTTGTTTAGTACTATCTAGTCCTTAAACTATATTTTAGATTACATATTTGACAACATACTTTAAACTACTAACACAATAAAACCTATACTTATTTGTTTTTGTCATTATTTCCAACATAAACAATCTTTTTAAAACAAAGTTGAAAAAGTAAATATAAACTTTATTTTTTTTTTATTTTGAGACTGCCTTTATCCATTTAGTTTGTCTGCACGTTCAAGGACCAAGACACGCCGGATTGAATCTGACAAACCGAAATCCCCAAAATTAAGAACAGAGAACTGGTTCAAAAATAAACGGGACCGGTTTTGTTTTTTCATGACTTTTGCAAAAGAAAAAGAAAAATCTGACTGGATCAAACCTAGTTGAACCAATAACCGAATTAATGGAATTATAGGAATTGAAAACTGGTCCGGTCTGGTATCAGCTTGGTTCGAATCAAACGGGTATTTTGTTTATCCCTAGTTTCCAAGGAATTGAGAGAAGATGGTTTGGAGTTTGACTCTATTGGCATCAATCAAACAATGCTTCCAATCATCAACACTTAGTTAGAGTGGTTGATTTCTTGCACCAATCTTAACAAACTCAATATTATAAAGTAGTTTTCATCATACATATATCACTTATTCCACCTAATCCACCAAAACTTCCATTCCATTAATGGAAAGGAGAAGAGCAAAAGGAAGAAACTAGAATACATTATTTTAAAATAACTTCAAAAACCCATAGAGGATATTATTTATATTCCTTCACATACATACTGTACATACTTCAAAAAATATCTATGTAATTTTTTTTTTGTATTCGGTAGGTCTATAAACGAACCGAACATCTGATGAACTGTTCGATATGAAGTTCGTTTATGTTCGATCATTCATTTAGAAATTTATTAAAATAACGAACATGAACATAAATCTTTGTTTTTTTAATTAAATGAACTATGTTTTGTTTGTGCATTTATATTCGTTTATTTATACTAAGGTCTTGTTTGTTTTTCATTAAGACCCTCTTAAAAGGGTCTGAAGTCTAAACTTCAAATCTAGAATGAATTAAGACTGTTTGTTTAGTTTCAGAGTTAAGAGGTTCAAAACCTCTGAATTTACCTCTTAATTTTAAGAGGAATGTTTGGGTCTGAAAAAAAAATTAAGAGGTTTCTTTTTTTATTTTTAGTTTACAAACCTTAAAACTATGTATTATATTAATTATTATAAATTTAGTTATCTTTTTTTGAGGTGATGATTAAAATATAAGTTCAGTTAATTCTAATTTAAAAATATTTGTCATATTAATTATTATAATTTTATTTTATATTTAGAAATAAATCACTTATAATATATAATTAATTAGATATAATATTTTAAAGTAATATTTTTCAGATGTTTCATATTATGAAACAAACAATTTTAAAACCACCTCTTAATTTCAGATCTTAAAATCATCTCTTAATTTCAGATGTGGTTTTCAGACTTCAGACGTTTAATCTCTTAAAAAACAAATAACACCTAAGTTCTAACAAATATATTACTAATATTATACTATTATTATGTGTTTAAATAATAATCAATTAATTATATATGTTTAAAATTTACACTTTAAAGTATTAAAAAGCCTTTGTTCAAATTCATAATCGAGATGAGAAGCATTAAGGGTTGAAACTGAATATATTTTCTATTGATTTAAAAATGTAGGTTTATTGAAGTTATTTTTTCCCATCTTTTTGAAATAACAATAACACAACCACACAAACAAATACATGATAAAATGATAAATATTAAATGTCAAATTATGCGATTCATTTTAGAAAACAAAACTCTTAGAAAATCTTTAAATATAATGCCCACGGTCTCATAACCACGAATACGAAACAAATCGATCTCAATGATTAGAATATTAGAGGCATGAGTTTTTGGCAGTGATGTCAATGACGAAGCGATACTTGACATCGTTGTTGGCCAATCGTTTTAAGGCTTTGTTAATTCCATCGGTTGTAACCGTCTCGATATCGCATGTGATGTTATGCTTTCCGCAAAAGTTCAACATTTCTTGTGTTTCTTTTATTCCTCCGATCATGCTACCTTTCACCACCCTTTTCCCTATCATGCATATTTACACAACCCAAGATTAACATATACCTTTACATTATAAAATAAATGCAAGACAATATCCTTAACTTACTAAAACTTACACACACATATATATCGGGGGAACCATAATATATCAGGAAACTGTGGCACTACTTTATAGTTATTTGATCAGGTGACACATTATGCATGAATCATGATACATCACGCGCAAATATATACAATTGGGTTTCGGAAAGAACCCATCAATTATGTGAGAACCTCTTTAATATTTGTGTATTTAATGTATAAAAGTATGCATTTTATGCTAGAATTAATATATTTGATAAATTTATGCATTTAATGTAACATTTTATGAATCTCATGATAAATTGTCCACTTTATGTATCAATTTGTGCAATTAGTGTATAATTTAATAAATTTAAATTTTAAAGGTAAATTTTAATGTTAGACTATGATTTTATTAATGACTAATAATGGTTTTAAGTTATAAATTTAAATTTTATAGTTGTGTATTTTGATTTACAAATTTTTACATTTTAAATTGGTTCTCACGGCATTGAGAGATTTTTTTTTTTTTTTTTACCGAAACCCAACCGTAAGGAAACAAATTAATATATATTTTTTAGACAATACTCAAAAATAATGTACATCAATCCTTAAAGATGGTATATAAACTGGGCTATTTGGTTTCGCTTTGGGCCTTGGGCTATTTAAGTGGGCGTCGGCCGGTTGCCCGGTTGCATGTGCTTAGTCAAAAACTCAAAATAGTCATCTACTCACCTTCAATATGGGTCGTATTAATAAATAATCAAATGATTAACCTAAAGTATTTAACTTAAAAAAACAATCTTCTAAATTTTTGTAATTATTTATAAAAAAAAATATAATATATTGTTTAAGAATCTGTATCCATTTATCTATATATATAATAAAAAAGAACACTTAAATGTCATGTGTCAAATCTATATTATACTAGAAAAGATAATTTATATTTCATTGTTGCATTAGAAATGATAAATAAACTTTTTATATATAAAAGATAAAATATAATACATTTTTTTATTTTTAAAAAGATAAATAAACTTTATTATTTTTTAAATCTATAACTATTATTGAATATTAAATATATCTTCATTATCATTATCTAACGATACCACTTGTCATTTATATATTTATATTATTCAATAATGATTAAATGTTTTAAGAATAAAATGCTAATTAGTAAAAATATATTGCATATTATATTTATTTGAATGAAAGATATAAGTATTATGTTATTACAAACTAGAATATTAATTTTTATCAATTAAAATACATAATTTTAAAATGAAAGGTTTAAAAGAATCATAAAAATTAGCTCCTATTTATAATGTCAGAAAAATAATAATTATGCAAATAATAATACTATTCTCATATATTTTTAAATAATTAATAATTATGTATTTTTACTTTTACGTACATTTTATATAAATAATTGTTTTTAAAGAATATTCACATATTAGGTGGTCAATAAAGTTCGGTAATTATATCACATGAATGAATTGTCAGTGAAATTTGAAATTTGGCCCAAAATATATTAATGGTTCGATCCACGGCCCGTCTTAAACTTTTACGTGTTTTTGATTGAGCTTATTATAACAAACAAGTTACATAACCTGTTTCGTTTATTTTATGACAAAATGAGTTAATTTGGGAACTTTTTTACTCTCCTTCTATTTAATTTTATAAACATTTAATATTCATTATAAAATAACTATTAAACTGATAACCTAAATTTTTTTAATAAATTAAATTCGGAGGTACATTATATTGTAAGTCTTTAAACGCTCTTATACATAGCTTCCAATTTGTTTTGGGTTGTTTCACGTTTAGTAAAATACATTAATTTCAGTTATATATATGAGCCGTTAAAGAAAAAATATAATTAATTTAACCGATTTATAAGTAAATGGATCGAAATAGTTACTTTCTAATTATAACGAACCCATGAAAAAATAGTAATATTTGTTGAGGATGGGGAAGCTTACCAAAGATCAAAGGGAAAGAAGGCAACTCTAGCGGCCTATCGGGTGCACCCACAAGTACCAGTGTTCCGTTCACTTGGAGTAGTTCCAGGATTGGCCCAAGCGAGTGCGGTGCAGCCACTGTGTCCAATATAAAGTCGAGCGTCCTCCTTTTCGACTGAACAAAACAAATTACGCACAGTAAGTTTCTAATTACCAAATCCTTTATCAACGTAGAAAAATTTTAAGTGTTAATGATCGATGAAAACAAAACTACATACAATAAGGGGGCGTTTGGTTCGCAGATTTTTTTTTCTTGGGATTTGCATTTTGTTAAAGGATTTGCATTATGCAGTATTTGCATTTGTCAGGATTTTATCAAAGAATCTACATTATCTTTTAGGAAAATTTTGTTAATCTGAAAAATGCAAGGTAACTGGGATTTAAAATCCTAGGAGGGAGACTGGGCTTTTAAATAACAAAGAAGGAAGAGATTTCAGAATTCCTGGGATTTCAAATCATTACTGAAATCTGCGAACCAAACACAAGATTTTAAATGTAAATCCCAGAGAATCCCAGAAAATCCGCGAACCAAACGCCCCCTAAGTTAATTTCTTTATAATCATTTCATTAGGGGCGAGCGGTAATTAAATAGTTGTATAAACCGACCTGCATTTGTTTAGGATCGGTGCTAATGATGAAATCATCGGCACCCAATCGTTCTTTCGCTTCTTTCTCTTTAGAAGGAGAGGTGCTAATGACGGTAACATGGTGGCCAAAGGCCTTACCGAATTTGATAGCAACATGGCCAAGCCCTCCCAATCCCACGATTCCAATTCGCTTCCCGGTGAATTCATGCAGCTTGCTATCGACCATCGGTGAGTACACTGTGATCCCCGCACAAAGCAATGGTGCTGCTGCATCCATCGGCAAGCTTTCCGGCACGTGGACAACGTACCTTCAATGCAAATATATATACATACCCTCTTAATTACTTATCGATCATCATTCCATATTTCTCTTTTCATGCATAAAACACATAAGTTGTCTATAAATTAATCATGTTTAATATCATATAATCTCTTGAGAATATTCAAAAGAACACCCCTAGGGGTATAGGAATCCTTAAAAGTATGTTTTTTCCTGTCATTTGAAGTTAGGGTGTGCACATTCATAGATATTAATGTTAAGAAAAGTTAATCAAAAAAATAAAGAAACTATTAATAAAGGTGTCTGTTTGGTATAATGAGATGTGTTTTTAGACTTCTCATTCAATATTCGATAGATAGATGTTAAATTTTTGAAGATAAAAATTAATTGAACCAACATTATAATTATTATTTTTAAAATGGTAGTGGACCCCCCGACCCGTGAATATAAAGGGTGTCTCATTGTCTGATAGGCGATTGGTTTTTGGAGCCTGGTGCATGAAAACCGGTCGGTTCCCATTGATTTTGAATTTTGAATTGAATGTAATTGTTTGATGTTTCCGGGTCAAATTAATTAAGTGGTGTGTGTAACTGTAATGGTTTTTGTATGTTAAATGCTGGCCGGCCTTCACCGATGGCGTTGAACCGGGTCCACCTCCTTTCATCATAATTAATAATTACTTATTACTCATTACAGTTTACACCAAACCACCTCCCACCATACTTACCTATTTACTGTTTATTAAAGTCTTCGTTTGAATTCAGTTGTATAAAATTTTATATAATTGTAAACCAATTTATAACTAGTAAACCGGGTTATATTTACTACGTAATACTATTAAAGTCCAGTTATAATTAGTAAACCGAGCTTTTAAAAACTCAAAAACCGGTTTCTAATTGTCAAATTTCAAAAACCAAAAAGAAAAAGTTAACTTGAGAAATTTTCTGAAAAAAAATAATAGGGAAGACGAAAACAAAAAAAAAAAAAAAAAAAAAAAAAAAAACATGAAAACATGTTAAGTTTCTTTCATAATAAACCCTTATTTGAATATCAACTAAACGGAGCTTCTGAGTTTAAGCTTTAAAAAATCAAAATTTGAAGCTCTCAAAAGCTCATTGCCAAACACAACCATAGAAAACCAACACTTTTAATGTTCGGGCTTTTAAAACCTTTATTTCAGTCTCACCTATATTTTAATTGCTAATATAACAATAAATGAAAATATGGACTCTTAATGTTGTAAAATAAAGATATATCCAAAAATGTTGGTCTTAATAATTAGAATCATAACTTGTAAAATTAATACATATCCAAAAATGTTGGTCTTATTATATAGAATCATAAATTGATTCATAGGTATGTTTGACACGAGACTAGCTGGATTGAAAGAGTTTGAGCTTTTAGTTTTTATAAATGTGTTTAGTAAAGTAGTTGTAGTTCTAGTTTATAATTATTTGAATATTAAAAAAGTAATTTTGTTCAACCAAAAGTTCAAGCTTCTTTTGAAAGCTGCTTCAAGTATTTTCTCGTGGAAGAGTTTTAGAGAGAGCTTTCAAATCCGAATCAAAAGCTCTAGCTCCTATCAATAAACGGAGCTTTTGAGTTTGAGTTTTTAATATATAAAAAGTAAATCACCTAAAAGCTCTTAAAACTAAAAACACCAACAGAAAATCAACACTTTTAATGTTTGTGCTTTCAAGACCTTTATTTAAGTATCAACTATATTTTAATTGCTAATATGACAAAAATAATAAATGAAATTAATGGACTCATAATGTTTGTAAACTAAATATATATCCAAAAATGTTGGCCTCCATATAACGAGTCGTTTTAATTAATCAAAATTAAGAGTTTATAATACATCTTATAAAAGTGATCGATGGAGTTTAAGACAAATTATGGTTTTATCTAAATTTAAAAAGAAAAATGTGATTGTGATGTGTGGAATATTCAAAACAAGAAATAAACAATTATTGGTTAATCTAGCATATAAATTATAAAACAAGTTTGTAAAATAATTTACCTATGATCGGCAACCAACATCTCAGAATAACCACCATATGTGATGCTGCCGTCCCAAAACACACCGTTATAAGTGAACTGAACCTTGTCGCAATAATTCTCGGCATCGCTCTTGCAGAATTCGCACTCCAAACACGTTGCCGCCAAACATCCCACCCCTACTCGATCCCCTATCGTAAACCCCTTCACGTTGCTTCCAACTTCGCTTATCACTCCCGTTATTTCATGTCTGATCGATCGAAAACATATATATATTACTTATAACCCAAAAACCTACAAATGTTAATTCCATTCTACCAAACATATATGCATACTATACCAATTAAATGGTTAATTAAAATCTTAAATACGTTACCATTTCAATAAAAACACAATGGTTTATTATGAAAAAAACCAACATGTTTTCACGTTTTTGCGTTTTCGTCCCTCTATGTTATTTTTTTCCATAAAAAACCTCAAGTTATTCTTTTCTTATTGGTTTAGTGAAATTTTGGACATTAGACCCCGGTTATAATTTGTGAACCGGGTTTTAAAAACTTGAAAACCGGGTTCTAAAGTCTAAATTTCACTAAACCAATAAAAAAAGAATAACTTGAGGTTTTTTATTGAAAAAAATAAAATGGAGGGACGAAAACGCAAAAAACAAGAAAACATGTTGTTTTTTTTCATAATAAACCCAAAACACAATTTTGTCATGTTTGTATACCATTTGAATAAAAAAATTCATGTAACACAATTGTTATATGTTTTTAAATATATAATTTATCGAAACAAATAGAGTAATATATATTTTGTCATGTATCGAAAATCAAAACTTTCAACTCGTGAAAGAAAGAGATCAATTTACCCGGGAACAACGGGGTACATGGTGATGCCCCATTCATTCTTGATGTGGTGAATATCAGTGTGACAAATCCCGCAATACAAGATTTTGATCGAAACATCATCCGGACCGTTTACTCTACGACAAAACAAATAGAATCAAACACATATATAATTAATCTCAATTTTAGAAAGAAAAAAAAAAAAAAAGAATCAAACACACATATATATATACCTTCTTTTGAAGGTGTGAGGAGTGATTACGCCGGAGTTGTCATGGGCAGCCCAGCCGGCGACGGTGAGCTTGTGATTGGGAGTGGTTTGAGCCATTCTACTTTATTACTAAACCCAAAGCCTAAAGGATTCTTTAATTTGGAAGATGCACAGAAACAGAAAACCAATGCTTTGTATTTATATAAAGGAAAATTTACTTAAAAGACCCTCAAGTTAGATCCCTTTTACGATTAAAACCCCTAATCATTTTTCGTTCAAAAAATTACCTCAACTAATCAAAACTTATTAAAATGATGTTTTTCCAGAAGAGAAAAAATGACGGACCTGATGAACCGGTTACAATCTCCTAATCAGCATTTCATCTTCGTCAAATATTTTTTCCAGCGAACTCACTTATTTGTATTGTACTCTTTTAGACCTTTTAATCTCTTTACATTATAAATGTGGAAAGTAACAAAAGATTTTTATCGTCTTTTATTTTATCATCTTTTATCAAATCATGGTAAATCATTGTGAAAAGGCATAAAAAGATTTTTTTAAAATAAATTTTAAAAAAAAGTTGTTACTTTCATCTTTATAACATAAATATACTAAAAATGTCTAAGACAATACAAGCAACAAAAAAATGTAGGCCGGTGATGATGTAAAATCGGTAGCAAAACGAGTGGATTAATTTGTTAAATTACCTTTTATCGGGGTCCCCAAAATGAAAAGATTTGTAATTCTCCCTAATATATGTTAGTTATGTTCTAGTATAATTGTCCCAATGCAATTATATGGATGATGTTTAGTGTCAATTAGTCTTCTTATATTATTGTAGAGTTCTCTTATGTTCTAGCTAAATTAACAAATACCTAAAATCTAATAAACTTTAGTTCATATAATTATTTTATATTTCATTACAAATATTTTTTTTTTAATATTTGGTAAATCAAGTTATTGTAACACATTAATATCTAATCTATATTTTAAAATATTGGATTAATATTAAAAAAAAAAAAAAAACACAATCAACTTTTCTCATTTTCCTAATTAAGTCCCTAAACTTTTTTTTATTGTTTATGCCCCTAATTTATGTTTGTCTTAATTAAGTATACATTTTTTACTGGTTACCAGATTAGTCGGTAAAACACAACTGATAAGCAAAAAATTTAGGGACTTAATCGCTAAAAGATGGTGGATTTTTTCCAATGTTAGAGTTTAATTTAGTTAATTAATTATTAAATTAGTTAAATTTAATTAAATTTGAATTTTAAATTAGAATATAATAAATAATATAACAAAAGAAAGTGATGACATGTAACAATTTAAAAAAGATGCCGACATGTGACATCTTTTTTTATATTTATATATTTAATGAATTTAATTAATTTACCGGTTCAACATATAACAAGTAAACAGGACCGTCTCATAGATTTTAGGGGCTCTGTGCTTGTGATTACAACATAAGTCCCTTAAATATTTTAAATAGTAAATTGATCATTTTGAGACTCAATTTTAATAGGTAAAGTCGAGTTCGTGGATAACAAAAAAAACTGATTAGTGAGAAATTAAAATAAACAATACGAATCAAATTGAATTTGACATGAATTCCATTTTAACACACCGATGCACAACGTCTACAAGTCAAATACAGACAATTTTTATTAGTCTAAAGTTAGATTTTTATTATAATTGTGAGGTCCTACGAAATTGGGGGCCCTGTGCGGTCGAGACTTCCGCACACCCTAAAAGTCACCATGCAAGTAATACATGGTTTAAAATGAAATAAAATTTTGGGTTAATAATGAAAAAAATTCAATCAACTTTTTTTATATTCTCAATTAAATCCCTAAAAACATTTTCCAATTGTTTAAGTCCCTAAATTATGTTTGTTTTATTCAAAAGTATATATATTTTTACCGGCTACCGGATTAGCCGGTAAACACAACTGATAAAATCAAAAGTTTAAGGACTTAATCACTAAAATATGAAAAGATAGTGGTTTTTTTCCAACATTAATCAAGTAAAACATATGAGGTAACTTGTTTAGTAACCGGTCAAACAAGTTAAATATACACTTTTGAATAACACAAAAATAGTTCAGAGACTTCAACAATAATAAAAAAAGTTTAGTGACTTAATCACAAAAATAAAGTAAGATAACAGGGTTTTTTCATTATTAATCCTAAAAGGGTTTATACAAAAACATAAATAGAAAAATATAGAAAGATTTTCCAATAAAAAAGGTTTTACTTTCGTCGCAGGTGCCATTATAAAAGTAAAACATAGACCACATCAGCTCCATGAAGAAGACATCATTCTCACGCCTACCCACTGTCTATTATTTTAAGGCTTAAATTAAATGCACCAACAATTTACTTTACGGTATGAATATAAAAAAGGAAGTTCATTTATACCAATAATATTTTGTAACACGCAGTAATTAAACATAAAATGACTATATTATTTTTATTAACTTTTTATATCATGAAAATACTTGAAAATTATTTTTAATGGTAACATTATCATTTTATAATAAGATTGTTCTGTATGAATTGTTATATACAAATCACATTCCTGTAAGAAAAGGTACATCACATATATAACCTTTGATTTAGTGATTATTATTTCTTTAGAAAGTTTTAAACTATAATCGTCTGTATATCATTTTAAAATCAAACATTTAACTTAAAATACATCATATTTCATTTTATTTATTCTTAGATAAACATTAGACTTATCTATATAATCAAATTAAGAAAAAATTATTATCTATCGTATGTTTGTCGTATGTGTTTCTTTATATTTGCGACAAATGTAATCATGGTGTAATAGTCCGAAAATAACAACCAAGTGTCGGAGTTGGTTATCAATAGTAGGTTACTTCGTAGTCAAGGGGCCAATCAGATCATGATAGGTGGATTTTAACTGTGTAATAGTTGCCAGTAACTGCTAGTTGTGGCCAAGAAGCTTGTGTAGCATCTCAAATTTCAAATATTGAAAAGTCATTATTATGTATTTAAATGAGAAAATAGAAGTTAACCATCAAATTGTGAAAATGAAAATTTAGTAATTAAATTGAGAAAATGACCATTTAAACATAAGCTTTTCGTAGAAGTGAAACATTGACAATTTTGATATTAAAGAGGAATTTTGTTTATAAAATGATGAAAAATAATTATAATATTAATATATGTGAGTTAAGAGGTGTCGATCGAGATACTGCTTATTTTCATGATTATTTTGATACCCGTCCTGATAACCTGCTTACTTTTACCCGCTATTATGATACCCATCCTGATAACCCGATTAAATACTTGTTTACGTTTTACATAATAATTATTTATATTTTAGGTTATATATGTATCTTATTCTTATATATATATATATATATATCATATAATAATAAGTATTTTATTTGTTGGTACAAATATGTACAACTGTTATTCAAATTTATAATTGTTTTCATTATGATTTTATTTACTTTTTGTATCCGTTTTTTGGTTGAATAACTATAAATTTTACTCGTTTAGGTTTAACAATAATCTCGAAATAAAATTCCATCATTTAATTAAACGTTTGTTATATATGTGTTCCCCGAATCTCCGTGGCTTTTCTCGCCTACCCGACGGGAATCCCCGTTAAGGCCCCACGATTATTTTAAACGAGGACGGGATGACCAATCCCCGTTGCCACCCCTAGTAATGCTAGGATCCATATTGGTAATAATTAAAAAAGTATTGAAATTGGTTGGTTAATGAAATTTTTTTACTTTTGAGTTATTAGAAAACATTCTGTTGTCGTGGTCACGGACAACCCACGTAAAAATCAATGGTCAAAAAAATCTGTCATTTTTGCATTTTGTAAATAAATTTAGATTTCTAACATTTTACACAAATCTTATATAATTTTTGGATCTAAACATCATTCTACATATTATAAATGAAATTTCTATTCCTTGAATTTCATTTCACGAGTCAAATGACCTCTTAGTTTTTAACAATACTGTATTAATACTAACGATCAATTTTAGATGGTGTTGAAAGTATATTAAGTTAAACAACATAAATAGGGTTCTGTAAAATATATGTTTGGCCTAAACCAAACCGAACTGGTTCTGAACCGGACCCGACACTAAAAACGACCGATTTAAATACTTTTGGTGCTTCTCACCATTTGTATAATTTCTTTAAATCGGCTTTCGATTCCACTAGGTTCGATTTGATCCCGCCCAATTTTATAGTTTTTTTGTAAAGGTTAGAAAAGTCGGGACCGAACTTAAATTGGAACCAAATCCAATATGCTTTTAACGAGTTTTCTTGCCCGCGCGTTGCGGCGGATGAAAAACCCTTAAAAAATAGTTTTAATAATATGTATTCAAAATATAGGCTAGATGTGTTTGTTTGATGTACTTTTAAGATATAAAATGAGTTTGGTGTTTTATAAATATTGTTTATTTGATAAATGATTACCAAAATTTAAGACATAACAAAAATATTCTTGCAATTTAATCAAAATATAGGTATAGATATGAATATATACTCCATTTGTATTTTGCAATTTAATCAAAATTTAAGACATAACAAAAAATCAACTTACAATAAATTAACTTATATTGTTAATTTGACAGGTAAATTGTTAAAGTAAACTCAATCAGTAAGTCAAATTTATAAAATATTAACTTAACGAATGATAAATAAAACTTATCATTTACAATATTTATAATACCAATAATGTTTATATTCTTGACGACATTAAAAATTAACAAATCCATATTTATATTCTCGTCAAAATAATTAATGATAATTGAGTATAGTCCTAATAATTGATATAAGAAAATAATAGAATAAAAAATTATTTACATAAAACAAAGTAAAAATATATTAAGTGTTTAAATGTCTCATTTCAAATTAATATATTCTATAAAGAGATATAAGGAAAAACTATTATGAAATAAGAGTAAGGACAAGTTTTGAACACAAGACCTTATGGTTACAATCAAACATTTATTTACCATATCATCTGTATCACTTTTTATTAAAAATACACCAAAGAAAATATATTTTATTATTTAAGTCTTACTATTCATATGAATAGCTTATGAATAGTACCATTTACTTGGTAAATGTTAGTATTTATAATTTGAATTTGTTACGCCATCCGTCTAAAAATAATTGTCCACAGAAAAAAATATACAGTTCTAAAAATGCATAATGATTACAACCATTAATTAATTAATTGAATGAATGAAATATTTATCTTTAGAATACTTTTAAAAATAATTTTTTAAACCACATAATTAAGGACATAATAAGAATATATAAACTATACCTATCTATTTATGTACGTAAACATTTATTTTGGGACGAATTTGAAAGGTTATATAGACACTTAATTTGGTAGGGAATGAGTACTATTTCATATATTTCATAACCCAAACTTTAAACCGGCCTTAATTCTTAAATCCAACAATTATATTTCAAAGTAATTTGTTCTTAATATGGTCATCATTTGGAAAAATAAATTAAACCAATCTAATAATTAATACAATGTAATTACCAAATTTAATAGTAATTGAATTCCAAAAATTTTTCATAGGAGATCTTGAGTTATGATGTTGAGATATTAATTTCTTGGACCTATGTATCCCAAAGGAAAAAAATAGAATATAGTTAACTAATCAATAATAAATAACCGACTAGGCGACTACTAAAAATATTTATATATAACAAAGTAGAGTTATATTTGTTACGTGTTAGTATCTCGACACATCTTTTTTCTATGTATCTGTCCTATTAAAAAATAAATCATATATTAAATCTAAATCTGAATCTTATCATATATGTTCTTATCTATATATTTAATTAAAAAAGTATTTAACGTGTTTATAAATTTATTAAAACCTATTAAAAATAAATATGAATGATATAAAAATAACAAATGTTTGGCGATTAAAAGATAATTAGTAAAAAACATATTTCATAACATTTTATTTATTCTAATAAAATATATACGCTTTAATGTTATATATAATTTACAATCTTACATTATATCAATTAAGATATAGAAATTTCTACTAAAAAATAAAAAATAATATTTATTAACAATTATCAATACTATTCTTGTTATTTTTTATATTAAAAAAAAGCACTATTTATATGTTTCAAATTTAAAGTAGTTAATTGTTAAATTATAGAAAAGAAATTTGGTGGAAAATGAGGGTATTTGTTGGCAGAAGAGTAAACGTCAAAGTCAAAGGGATGTCAATGTTTTGTGATTTAAAAAAGAATTTAAGAAAGGAGTCGTCGATGCAATGCATGTTAAATGAAAATTTCAAAGTCAATCGTCCAAAACACTTTATGGTCAACCAATTAAGAATTGTATTGGATCTTTTTGAAATTTCGTTGGGGGAAATAAGAAGAAGTCTTGATAGGTGGATGACTTTGGGTTATTTATTTTGTGATGATTTTTCCTACATAAAACCAATCGATAATTTTCATTTTTCATTTGTAAATTATAATTTAGCACATTTTAAAGGCAAACTTTCTATTTCACATTTCTTATTATATTTAATTATAAGATATATTGTTTTTAAAAAGCAAAGTTTTATTACTCAACCTCAAAAGAGAATATACACAGTAGTTTAGTTGGCAATGTCTGTTGATTATGAGCTACGTGATTTAATTCTTTTATGTTGACATGAAAGTATGAAATCCTTTCAAGACATGTGGGATTTCTAGATCCTTAAACACAATAATAAACTATTTTGTTGGCAAAATAGAGAGGTCTTTTGGAATATTTGGTGATTTTATTAAAATCAAACATAAATCATATATAATTATTATACTTGAGGAAGGTGTGAATACATGAGTGCGAGCCATCTTTGAGAAAAGTTCAATTTTAGAATTTTCAAAACCACAACTTGAGAATTTCCTTTTATTTACATCTAACAAATGAATCGCTATCAAAGTGGGAAAAAGTTAGCATTTTTATATAATCAACCAACTAGAAAAGCATAAATATTATTTTTAGAATCAAGTGGTGTTATGTGACTTCTTAATTTTAGTCAAACTTTTTTGTTAATATTGAAAGATGATTTCATACATTAGTAGAACAACACCCATCAACATGTACCACATAAATAACCAATTAATTGAGTATTGACTTTATATTTGTGCCAACTTAATAATATAAAATTATAAATAAATTTTTATAGCAATAAAACTCAAAAGTTTCTCAAACATTAAGAACACCAATACTATTACAATAAATAAATCGATCGAAATCAAACACTTAGAACTGTAACAATTGAAGAATACTAAATATACAAAATTGACATTGACGATGATATACCTAACTATGAACCACAGGTTCATGTGGTACGAATGTCGAAGAAGATAACCCACTTTGAAATCATTTCACATGTACAGTTGTGATTGTCGGAGTGGTTATCTAGGACCACCATCTGGGTAATCATGATACCGGTTTATTTTCATTGTGCAAGAGATCCCAAAGAAGCTAAGTGCCTAACTGCCTATATACTTTACTTAAATCATTGTTTCTTTTATAAATAAATTCGCTATATAAAAAGTATAAATCAGATAATCACTTGATAAATTATTAATACATGCTATTTACAAACGCGGTTACTATTCACTGATTAGTGAATCTCACAGGCAGGCAGCTCAAGCTGGCAGATAAACAGCTAATTAACTTATTTTATTACTTTATATATAATGTATAACATTTTGGTTTATTTTATAATAACTTTTGATAAAAGTTGAATATATAAATTATGATCGTATTATTTTAATCTACGTTTCGATATAAAATTTATACCATCAGAATATTTTCTTTAAGCAAGCGATATGCAAATGATTAATTATTTTGTTTTATATATTATATTTTATAAAATTTTGAATATATATTATTATGATAGCATTATTTTTATTTATATTTCTTAAAGGTAAGTAGCTGACTTATTTTATTATTTTATATATAATATATAACATTTTTTTTCTATAATAGATATATTATGTTTTATAAAAATTTGAATATGTCGTTATGATCGCATTAATGGTATCTATATTCCTATATAATAATTTTCGTGTGAACTATTTTTAAAATGACAATTTTAATTTTTTACTTGTGATTTTACTACAGCACACAAGTTAAACAACATCGTCTATATTTTTTTTTTTTGAACGGCAAACTATCATACTCCTACTCCTAAACTACTCCTTTAACACCAGACTCACAAACTCCACCTAAATATCAACTTGCCTCCGACGGGGATCGAACCCGTGACCTCTTGCTTACAACTTCTCACTCTTACCGCCAGGCCAAAGGCCTTTTGGTAACATCGTTTATGTAATTGATATAGGTGATATTTTACGTTATATCACACGTCATAATTACAGCAAGTTAGAAAGTATATTGAATAAAATGTATATTACAGACCTTGCTATTTAAGTTATTTAATATCTACTAACGGTAAACGGTGTACTGGGGGATGTAGACTTCTACAAATGGGCTATAGCCTACAGGAATTGGAGTATGCTTAATTGTACGATTGATAAGTCAATTAAATTGTTGGGTCGGCCCAATGTCACCATGCCCACATTTCACATAAGTGTCAACTTCATCATCATGTAATAATAATATGGGCATTAATATAATAATGTAAAGTTAAATACTTGTGTAGAAAAAAACATCGAGGTTAAATTTTTTAATTTAAGGGAAAAATACCAAAAAGATAATATAAAATGCAAAATTTGACAATAAAGGTATTGTATAAATATTTTTGCCGAGAAATGTAATGTAAAATTCTATTTTGGCCGAGAAATGACACAAAATTCAAATTTTAGGCCAAGAAAGATATTCAAATATTATTCTTTTACCAAAAAAATGGAGCATAAAATTAAAACTTTACCTTCTTAATTGGTCATCAATACATTTTTTTTGTCAAATTTGAATTTTATGTTATCTTTCTTGGTTTAAAAAATGTTACATTATCTTTATTGTCAATTTTTGAATTTTATATTACATTTCTTGGTTATTGTGTTTAAGTAGCAAAATGTATTCAAATCATGTATATTATAGTTTTCATTTGGTTATTGTGTTTAAGTAGCAAAATGTATTCAAATGGCACACTTACAATTTTCGTCCATGTGGCAAATTTGTGACAAAAACAATTATAGTTTAAATATAAAAAAATAAAAACAATTAAACATCGAAACCCATAGATTTCTTCTAAGTCTGAACCACCATATTCCTCCACAATGACCGCCACTGTCCCTTTTAGTTTGAGATTTCCATATTCAATAATTCATTTCCAGTTTCGAAATGTTGCTTTTGATTCTCAAGTCTTTGTTTCTAAATTTCGAGTTGTTTTGATACGACTTACTTACGAAGTTCAATTTAAGTTTTATTCAATGTTGATAATCATTTGTACACGCTTGTTTATGTGTGTTATGTTCATGGTGTGAGCACTGTAAAACCTTGTTTATCTCAATTCTGACCAGAGACCAGTCGATGATATATGCCCGTATACGCAATCAATTCTTTAATTGCCTGAAAATAAAAGTTATATGTTCCTGATCGAAAAGGACCAGCTGGGACTTAATGACTGAAGCATGTATAGATGTCCCGTATGTTGGTGATTTCTTAGCATTAATTATCTGGTCCTTCGTGAGCAATTTTTTAGTGATCTTATTCTTATCCAATGTGTGTCTCACAAGAGCTTGTGTAGCCAAAAGACAAAGTAGATTAACTTAGATTAGCTGGTACTTGATGAGAACAGCATTTTACCCCGATCTTAAGCCCAAGTAAATGTTTCATTCTTGATGATTTCTCGTAGATAATTTTGTCATAATATAGTTTCTTTTTCATTAGATGATATTTTTTCCCATGCTTATTGATTTTGTTAATTGTTCGTTACTACTTCATTGGTGTTGTTGGTTTGTAACTTAAAATTGTCTAATCAAAGGATGTTTAGGTTTGATTCTTAATACTTTGATCATATCTATTGTTCTTTTTATTTTTATCCTTGGAAGAATACATCGATGTTGACATATCTTTATATCATTTTGTGGACCACTGTACCCATGGGATATTGACATCTTTATGTATGAGCGAATACGACAAACCGGCAAGTTAAACCAGTTGAAGGGAGAGATGTGTTTGTATTCATGTCTGTCAAATTTTTGGGAAAAAACTACATTTGAGTAAAGCTTGAATACAATATATAGTTTCCCGTTGCATATACCACACAAACTTGGTTGGAATTATTTGGAAAGAGATGATCTTAAAAATGACAATCAACTATGTTTTAATTCTAAGTTCGATCAATTAATAAAGTTTGAAAATCATAAAGTAAACTAGTAAAGTGTTGAATATTGCAAACGGGGAATCGAAGAAGTTGGTTGTTATTTATTTATATATAATTAAAATGTAAAATGGTAACCCCTTAAACGAGCTTTTGGGTCAAATTCAAGTACTTTCCTGGTAATATTAGAACTTTGTTGCTTAAACTAGAAATGGAACAAATTTGGTTGTCAGTGCTGATTTTTAATTAATTTTTTTTTTTTTAAGAAAATATGTAGGACAACACGTTACAACTTAGCATTGATTATTATTAAAAGCAATAATGTCCACAAACTTTTTTAGCATTGAATAGATCAATAGAAACAATAGTACAAATAATTGAGAGAGAAATAGGTATTTTAAGATCTATCTTAAAGCCTAAAATACTCATTTCTCAAATAAAAAATGAAAATTGTCACGTTATAACTTTATTTATTTAAAATTTAATCATGCATTGTTAATAATATTGGGTATAATTTTGAACTGGATATTCTGAGAACTATATTTTTTTAAAAAATAAAAATAAACAATTGAATTATAATAGGTAAACATGTTTGGTAAAGTACGTGGTTATAGTTTATAAGTACGTTAAATTACATAGAAGGACACTAGTATAAATTATGAGTTATAATTTATAATTATTAGTTGATTAAATGGTAGTTTTGTTTAACCAAAAGTTCAAACTTCTTTTGATAGCTACTTAAAGCGAATGGTATATTTCCATATCTTCGAGCGACACAGAACAAAAACCGTTGGGCACACCATCCTTCCATTTCGGTCGTGACAACTTTAACCCGGTTCATCATTGGCTAGCTCTCTCTAAAGTTTATGGGTTATGATAGTTAAAATAGATTTTGTTGAAAGAGTTTTTAATTCTTAACCATATGTTCAAACTCTATCATTCAAAACAAATTCATCTGTTGAATTAAATTTTCAAAAAATAAATTCGAAACTCGTAAAGTCTCATGTTAAACTTACTCATCATCTAATTATATCATAATTGCATTTGTAACCACGTACATTGGTTTTTCTAAGCATCGAAAGGAAATAAAAAGAGGGATGTTACATTATTATACACACACATGACACATTCGTTACATTTTAACTAGGACAAAAAATCAAAAAATTTATTATGACCCACAATAAAAACTATAATAATATTTTATTGTATAAAATAATAAATAACCAAACATTGACACCTCTCTCTCTCTCTCTCTCTCTCTCTCTCTCTCTCTCTCTCTCTCTCTCTCTATAAAATAAAAATATGATATTTGCTTATTTTGGGCATCAACAAAGGTTGCTTCTTATGGACAGACAAAGTTATGCTCCCTTTTCTTTTTCTTTTTTCTATTTTCTTCTTTTGTTTCCCATATATATAGAGCAATAATTTCTAAAAGCAGTTCATTATGTCGATCTTATACATAATAAATACACAGCATTCCATTCGTCAGTCATTACCAACACAAGGAAATTCTCAGTCCAGAAATCAAGTCAAAACCACACAGGAATGATAATGAAACTCAAATGTAAACAGTGGCGGACCCAGAAATTTTTTTTATGGTGGTCGGAATTTAATAGCTACGATAGTGTAAATGTTAGAAAAAAAAATGTAAATTTTTCAAAGAAAAAAATGTATTTTCCATGTTCTTGGACCAAATATAATTATATATAATTGTGAAATATATAATTAATATTTTGTGACTTTGTATTCTCCTTGAAGAGAGGATTCCAACGATATAAAGAACGTCCAAAACGATGCTAAGATGAGTGAGATATCGATGCTCAAAGATCGGTGTTTGGAATGAATGAAACTCTTTCTAGTGGGAGAACTTGAGTCCCACATAGGAAGGAAGATGGAAACCAAAGTGGGTTTATAAGGAGGAATTCTTAAACTTATAACAAGATTGTTTGTGGTTTTACTCCAATGCCTACCCGCGCGCAGGGGGGTTCCGAGTGAGAGCTGAGGGGTCGAACTTTAAAAATTATGGGGGTCAAAAAGATTTTAGCTATATAATATTTCGTAATTTGAAAATTTTTTCGGGGTCGGTTGACCCCCACGCCTAAAGCTTGGGTCCGCCCCTGAATGTAAATCTAGTGATATTCAATTGAAACAAAAACAAGTTATTAAAAACCAAACATTGCATTTTATTATTTGTCAAGACTGATAAAAAAAAACATAATATAACTGGCTATGATTTATGATTGATTTCTTTCTCTTTTTATTTGGTTTTTCCTGATACAAGGCGTTTTTTTCATCCTTACAATATAAAGATGTTTATTACTATGTAAATTTCTAGTTTAATAAACCATTTGATATCTTTTAAGAAAACATATGGACGATATTGTTTTATGGTTGCTTGTATCATTTTGTGGACCCATGTATGAACCAAACCAACAATGAGATTTCAATTTTCACATTTTATTGTATATTTCTAGGTGAATAAGGCCAAAAAAAAAAGTTTTGTTTAAAAGCAATAAAATGTATGCTTCCTCGTATGTTAAAAGTTATGATTTAAATTTTACCATTGATTTACTTGTTTATTGTACATTTAAAATCAATAAATTATCAGTGTATCATTCATACATGAATAAGTTACACAATTTTTTATAGGGGTAATTCAAAAACTATCATTTTTTATAATTTAGCAGATAATTCTAAAAATTTTATTATTTACAATCATGTCATTCTTTGGTATAATAGATAATTCAATAGATAATTCTAAAAATTTTATTATTTACATCATTAATTTTCACAACAATTATTTATTCAAACCCAAAAAAATATTAATGGCAAAGGATATCGAATGGCCTGATAAACAAGCGACGATAAGGTTTGGTGTAAGACAGAACTGTTTGATGGAAGGAATGAGAAAGTAACATTAAGGTGTAGGGATGAGCAAAATACTTGTTTTACTCTAACTGAACTGGAACCGGACCGGACCGTTTCATTTTCAGGTTGGTTCTCACTTGCCATAATTCTAATAATTTAATTTCGATTCCATCGGGTTCGGTCTGGTCCATTTCTCATTTTGGAATCGAGCTTATCCCTACTGAGAATGGTGTGAATCGAAATCTTCGTGTTTTTTTCTTATTCTTTAAAGAGTTCAGTATTTATTTACATTTCTTCTCATATGGAAGGGAAAAAATCACTTAATTCTTTATGTTGAATTCTCATACTCCAAACAAATAAGAAAAATGTACTTATTTTCATTTTCTGCCACCATTTTGGTGTACCAAATGCACCATATATATAAAACAATGCTAATTAAGTAAATAAATTGATTAATCTAATGTAGTCCAAAAATAATATAATAATAATATAATAAAAACAAAAATAATGATAATTTAAAGTATCATTGATGTTAACTAGTTATATGAATTTTGTAAATGTTACACTGTTTAGGAAATTATTGATCGTATATAACGAGTGAAACACCCCGCGCTTTGCGGCGGGTATAATAATCATTAACAAATAATTTAAGCTGAAATATATAATGTAATAAATTTAAAATATATTTTTAGTCAAAATTAATAACATCTATAATCACATATAAATTTAATGTTATTATTATTTAAAATGGTCAATTGCTATTTTTATATTTTCTAAAACAAATTCTAAATATATTACATTCATTTTGCTAAAATTTATAATGATAATAATACAAACAAAATATCAAGAAAATTTAATATGTGAGTGAGTGTGTGTGTGTGTGTGTGTGTTTAGGTTATCGTGAGAAGCCGAATATATATATTGAGAAATGTGAGAACCACTATCATTCGTTAATTTTGTACATTAATTCACTTATTTTGAATTTATGATTCATATTTATAAATTCTAAAATTAATAAATTATCTCAAAATATTGTGAAGTTGATTCACTTAACTTAGAATTTATGATTCATTATTTATACAATAAAAAAATTGTGAATCAATATGTAAAAATGAATTACAATGCTTTTAACATTTCTAGAGATAGATTTAGCATCTCATTTGATTCTAAGTTTATATATATAGATAATTTAACAATAATGATGATACTATTTTAACAACAATTACAATAATAAAATAATTTAATAAATAATACATATAAAGTTATCTATTTGATTTATGAATAGTGTTATCTATCTATCAAACAAATTAAGTATAGTAACTAATATTGAATGATATATAAATGTGTAAATTTAAAAGTAAGATTAGGGATGTGTGTATTTTTCTAGTCAAAAAAAGATTGATAATATACAATATGTTCTATGATAATAACGACTATTTTTTCTTTATATAGAAATAAATTTGATGATTCATATTTAAAAAGAAATAATTTCACTATACTTTACATGTATTAAAACTTATGTGTAATCTTATTTATTTTTTAAAAAGCTATAAAAATAGAAAGAAATCAAAACATAAAAAAATAAGAAAAAAATTTTCAAAGCAATAATAATTAATAATAAGTAAATTTAAAATTGGATTAAATAAAGTAACAATATTTAAAAAATGACTTTGAATTCAAATTTGTATTAAATGTAAAACTACAATATTTAAATATCATATTAAATTAGTATTAGGTAAGATATAATATAATATTATTTTTTATTTTATTAAAACAAATTAATAAATAAATTATATAAGAAAACCTTAAAAACAAAATCAAAAAATCGAAAAAAATAGAATGAATAGGTTATGAATAGTGAATTTTTATCTTGGTAAATGTATATATATATATATATAATATTACAAGAAAATGTTACTAAATAACACATAATTTCAACTTTCAAGGTTGGTTAATGTTTGTTACTTTTTTTTCTCGCATATTATGATAAGAGTAAATTACAAAAATAATCCTTGTGGTTGCATAAAATTTTAGATTTGATCCATGTGGTTTTAATTTTGTATAAACTGTCTTTCTTTGCACTGTTTAGTTACAGAAATGGTCTTTCAATCACATTTTTTTTATAAATGACAATTATACCCTTAATTTAAGGGAGAATTTCATATATGTCCCTCTAAAACTGCATAATATCATATATACCCAAGCCAAAAAAAGAATTTCATATATATCCTTCTAAAACTTCATAATATCATATTTACCCAATTTAAAACTTTAATATCATATATGCCCTTTCAAACTTTTAAATATATCAAATATATCCAAATTATTTATTTATTCTTTTTTATTACTTTAAAACTCATAATTAATATTCATTAATAAAGAAATGACCAATCTACCCTTTTTATTTCTTAAACTTCATAATATCATATTTACCCAATTGAAAACTTTAATATCATATATACCCTTTTAAACTTTTAAATATATCAAATATATCCAAATCTTTTATTTCTTGACGGAATTCGGCGATTCAAATTTCAATTTGTTCGTTAAGTCGAAGCCTACAAGAGTTGAAGACTTAATCAAGGTAATTAACTTTTAAATCCCTTGATTTTACATCTGGTGGTCGTGATCTACTGCACCAACATGCTTGACATGAAATTAATTTCAAAAAGCTTCAAAATTGATCACGTAATTGGCATATAACTTCATCCAAATCAATTGTGTCATATTTAGCCATATTACTTAAAACTCATAATAAACATTCTTTTATATTTTTCCTATATACTAATCTTTATATAAGAAATTTGATATTTGTATATGGCTAAATATGATATTATAAAGATTACGTGAGTTTTATTTATATAGGAAAAATATAAAAGAAATGTTTATTATGAGTTTTAAGTAATATGGCTAAATATGACACAATTGATTTGGATGAAGTTATATGTCAATTACGTGATCAATTTTGAAGCTTTTTGAAATTAATTTCATGTCAAGCATGTTGGTGCAGTAGATCACGACCACCAGATGTAAAATCAAGGGATTTAAAAGTTAATTACCTTGATTAAGTCTTCAATTCTTGTAGGCTTCGACTTAACGAACAAATTGAAATTTGAATCGCCAAATTCCGTTAAGAAATAAAAGATTTGGATATATTTGATATATTTAAAAGTTTAAAAGGGTATATATGATATTAAAGTTTTCAATTGGGTAAATATGATATTATATATGAAGTTTAATAAATAAAAAGGGTAGATTGGTCATTTCTTTATTAATGAATATTAATTATGAGTTTTAAAGTAATAAAAAAGAATAAATAAACAATTTGGATATATTTGATATATTTAAAAGTTTGAAAGGGCATATATGATATTAAAGTTTTAAGTCGGGTAAATATGATATTATGAAGTTTTAGAAGGATATATATGAAATTCTTTTTTTGGCTTGGGTATATATGATATTATGCAGTTTTAGAGGGACATATATGAAATTCTCTCTATATTTAATAATATTTTTTTGTCTCATTCTTCTCGTAAATTTTGCTTTTGTTTTTAAATTTTAAATATTAAATTAATAAATGATTATTTAATTAATTAATTAACTATTCCTATCATTATCTAAGGTATATTTATTATTTGTTTATTATAGCTATTCAGTAGCCATTTTCACAATTGTAACAACATCTAACACTAATTTAAGCCATCAAAATCTATGGTTCTTACCTCAAGATCTCAAGAACACCAGCTAGAAGATGAAGGTCATATTTTAGCAACCCAATTTGAATTATGGAGGTTGTTTCCTTGCTGTTGATGTTCCACGTACGGGCGCACACACACACAATACATACACTTTCTATTTCAGGCAAGGAAAAGAAACCAAGTTCAAAAGAAAGCCATTTATATACTTTCCACTTTTAGGTGGTTCTGACCCAATAACCCGAACCCGATATCACATTTTCACTATTAACACCACTTTAACCCGTTTAATCCACTAAAATAACAGCTCGATGACACGTAATTACGATCCCGACACGTATAAATCCACTACTCAGGATATCACTCGACCAACGCGATAATAATAAATTAAACATCCACTAAATGTCTAAATTAATTCCACATGTCAGATCCAAATATGGGAAGTTACATAAATAAGGATAAGTTTAATAAATAAAAAATAAATATATCTTTAATAATAATATTAATAATAATTATTAGTTAATTAATTAAATCATCATTTGTTAAATTAATAGTTAAATTTAAAAACAAAAACAAAATTATGAAAAGAAGTTGACAAAAATGTTATTAAGGATAAGAGTATAATTGTTATTTTAAAAAAAAAAAGAGATAAATGGATCATTTTTGCAACAAAACTGTGTAAAAAAATGACCGATTATGTGAAATTAAAAACAAAAAATCGAATCTAAAATTTTAATCAAAACCAACTGAACGGGCCATGTTTATAATTTACTCGTACATACAGACGTACAGTAATTAAAGTTTGGGCAAACTGCACAAAATAGCAACCTAGTGTACATAAAGTTTTTATTACAGCAACCTACCAAAGATTTCGTCCAAAATAGCATCCTACCATCTGAACTTTTTTTCTTAAAGCATTGAACTCTATAAAATCATTCCATAATAGCAACCGTTGATGACTGGATGTGGTTTGGTGCTGACTAGGCATCCACATAAGTTGCCATGTCAGCACCGGGTTTGCACAAAATAGCAACGTACGCATAAAATAGCAACGTACTGCGTAAAATAACAACGCACTCCTAAAATAGCAACATATCACAAAATAACAATGTATTAATTTTATATATTTTTAATCCTAAATATTATTATTATTAAAAAAACCGAAAATGTTTGTCATTCTTTTCGATAGGAAAAATTAAAATTTTGATTGGTTCATCGTTTTTCTCCGTTCAAAATAATTATAAAACGAAATATCCGTCGTTTTTTACATTCGAAAAACATTAAAAAATTAAAATAATGCATCATTATTTTCGTTTGGAAAAACTGAAAATATAAATGGTTCTTTTTTTTTCTGTTTGAACAAATTATAATCATGATAGTTCGTTGAGTTTTCCCGTTTAAAAATTAAGAATTGCAAATGACAAAATATTTCAGTTTTCTATATATTCAAATGGGAAAAAGAATATAAATTCGTTTTATACTTCGAATGAAAAAAATGATGAACACATTGAATTTTTAATTTTTTACCGATTGAAAAAAAAATTTATGAACATTTTTCGGTTAATTAAATTAAACTTAGGTTTAAGATTATAAAAATATTTTTGGTTTTTGATTAAAAATATATAAAATTAATACATTGCTACTTTGTGATATGTTGATATTTTAGAAGTACGTTGTTATTTTACGCAGTACGTTGCTATTTTATGCGTACGTTGCTATTTTGTGCGAAACCCGATGCTGACAACATGGCAGCTTACGTGGATGCATAGTCAGCACCCAACCACACCCAGTCATCAAGGGTTGCTAGTATGGAATGATTTTTTAGAGTTCAATGTTTTAATAAAAAAAGTTCAGATGGTAGGATGCTATTTTAAACAATATCTTTGATAGGTTGCTGTGATAAAAACTTTATGTACAGTAAATTGCTATTTTATGCGATTTTCCCTTAAAGTTTTGAAACGGAAGTCAAATGCAATTATTTAATTATTAATTTTTATATTTGGTTAACACACTGACATAGTGACATGAGGTGCCAAGTAATCATCCTTTCCTATAACTTGACGACATGGATATAACGATGACGACGTTATACATATATAAATAGAAATTTATAGACTAAATTACATAAATGCTCCTTGTGGTTTATATGGAATTACGGTTTTAGTCCCTGAAAGAATTTTATTACACCACAAGTCCCTAAAATCAAAAGGATGTAACATTTTGGTCTCTAAAACTAACGGTGGTTAACTTTGACCGTTAGTCTCAGGGGCATTTTCGTCCTTTTGTTTTTCAAGGACCATCTATGTAATTTTGAAACTTTCTTATTTCTTTTTCCTTTTTTCTCTTTTTTCTTTATATCATAATTTATTTTCATATATATATTTTGTATTTCTTTTTTATCATTTAATTATTTAAATATAACATTTTATTTTTTATTTTATTGATTTTAACTATAAATTTTTATCTGTATTTTTATTATTATTATTAATACTAATTTTTTTATATATTACCATAATTATTTATATAACATTATTATATGATATATAGATTTATTTTTTTCAATTAGGTATTGAAAATCCAAATCTTTCTTCATTCTTTTTTTCATTTAGAAACGACAAAAATAAAAATTAGTTTTAGTTTATTTTCGTTCAGAAAATCTAAAATTGAAATGATTTATTTGTTTTTTCTCCATTTAAAAAATTCAAAACAACGAAGTGTTGAAGTTTTTTTTCATTTCGAATAAATATATAAACAGAATGGTTTGTAGCTTCTTCATTAAAAATATTTAATCAAAATTTTTTAATTCTGAATGGTTCGAAAAAATAAAAAATTGGAATGGTTCGTCAGTTGTTTATCAAAAAAATTAAATCTGAAGGTTTCGTCATTTTTATTGAAAAATGTTGAATTATATGGTTCTTCTTGATATCGAAATGGATATTTTGTTTATAAAAATAAAATATCATAACGATTTATTGTGTTTTCATTAAAAAAATTAAAATCAAAATGATTCATCGTTTATTTGATCGAAAAAAATTAAATCGGAATGGTTCGTCATTTTTTTCACCGTTTAATTAAAATCGGAATGCTTATTTTGTTTGGAAAATAGAAAATCAAAATGGTTCATCATTTTTTGATCAAAAAATAAATTCGGAAGTGTTAGTTGTTTTTCGATCAAAAAATACTGATCATAACGATTCGTCAGTTTTTTGTTCGAAAAAACTAAAATCGAGATTGGTTGTAATTTAATGAAAATTAAATGGTTAAAAAAATAAGCGATGTCAGATTTTCAATTTTTTCGAACAATAAACTACTAATTTTGATTTTATTATTTTCATACAAAAAATGAAAAATTATATACTTTGTTTCGTTATTATAACGAAAAAAACAATGAAACACTCATATTTTTAATAATTACGATGAAGAAACAACGAAACACTCATACTTTTAATATTTCCAAATGAAAAAAAACTTCAACATGTTATTATTTTGAAATTTTTATATGAAGAAAAAATATAAATCATTTCGGTTTTAGATTTTCTAAACGAAAATAAACTAAAACTAATTTTTATTTTTATCTTTTCTAAATTGAAAAAATAATGGAGAAAAATTTGGATTTTCATTAATTAATTGGAAAAAATAAATTTGTATATCATGTAATAATGTTATATAAATAATTACGGTAATATATAAAAAAAAACTAGTATTAATAATAACAATAATCATAAAAATAAAAATTAATAGTTAAAATAAAAAATAAACAAAAAATAAAATTTTACATTTTAATAATTAAATGATAAAAAAAGAAATACAAAATATATATATAAAATAAAGACTAAATTACATAAATGGTCCCTGTGGTTTATATGAAATTACGGTTTTAGTCCCTGAAAAAATTTTATCACACCACAAGTCCCTAAAATCGAAAAGTTGTAACATTTTGGTCCCTGAAGCTAACGACAGTTAACTTGAGCCGTTAGTTTCAGGGGCATTTTGGTCTTTTTGAATTTCAAGGACCGTTTATGTAATTTTCAAACTTTTAGGGACCATTTATGTAACTTTCATACTTTTCATATATATATATATATATATATATATATATATATATATATATATATATATATATATATATATATATATATATATATATATATATATTATTTCTTTCTTATTTATAATTTAATTATCCAAATATAACATTTTATTGTTTATCCTTTTGTTTTAATCATTAATTTTATTTGTATGTTTATTGTTTTTATTAATGTTAGTTTATTTTATATATTACTATAATTATTTATTTAAGATTATTATATGATATAACTGGTTCATTTTTTTCAATTATTTATTGGGAATCCAAATCTTTCTCTATCTTTTTTTCATTTAAGAAAAATATAAATAAAAACTATAGTTTTTTTCGTTCGGAAAATCTAAAATCGAAATGATTTATATATTTTCTCCATTCAAAAAAATTCAAAATAACGACGTGTTGAAGCTTTTTTCGTTTAGAAAAAGTATATAATCAAAATGTTTCGTAGTTTCTTCGTTGCAAATACTTAATAAAAATTTTAATTCTAAATGGTTTGAAAAGGATCAAGAATTAGAATGCTTCATCGCTTTTTAGTCAAAAAAATTAAATTCCAAATCGTTTGTTGTATTTTAATGAAAAAATTGAATTACGTTTAATTAAAATCAGAATGGTTCTTTTGTTTGAAAAAATCAAAAATCATAATTGTTTACCGTTTTTGATAAAAAAAATATTAAATTAAAATCAAAATGGTTTGTCATTTTTTTATAAAACAAATTAATAACAGATGGTTATCGTTGTTTGAAAATATCAAAATTATAATGGTTCATCATTTTTTGATCAAAAAAATTATCAAATACTTCATCGTTTATTTGATCTAAAAAACAATATTGTAGTGGTTCGTAACCTTTTTTTATCATTGTTTAACCAAAATCCTAATGATTATTTTTTTTTTGAAAACTAAAAAATCATAAAAAGATGAACCATTATGATTTTTGATTTTTCAAACAACGATTACTATCTGGTATTAATTTTTTTTATAAAAAAAATGACAAACCATTTTGATTTTAGTTTAATATTTTTGATCAAAAAACGGTAAACAATTATGATTTTTGATTTTTTTTCATACAAAAGAACCATTCTGATTTTAATTAAACGTAGATAAAAAAAATCAATACAATTTCAATTTTTTCAATAAAATACAACAAACCATTTGGAATTTTTTTTTTTTTTAACCAAAAAGCGATGAACCATTCCATTTCTTGATTTTTTTTTTCAAACCATTTAGAATTAAAATTTTTATTAAGTATTTGCAATGAAGAAACTACGAAGCATTTTGATTATATACTTTTTCCAGATGAAAAAAGCTTCAACACGTCGTTATTTTGAATTTTTTTGAATGGAGAAAAGAAATAAATCATTTTGGTTTTAGATTTTCCAAACGAAAAAAACTACAACTAGTTTTTATTTTTAATATTTCTTAAATGAAAAAAAGATAGAGAAAGACTTGGATTCTCAATTATTAATTAAAAAAATGAACCAGTTATATCATATAATAATATTAAATAAATAATTATAGTAGTATATAAAAAAACTAACATTAATAATAACAATAAACGTACAAATAAAAATTAATGATTAAAACAAAAGGAATAAAAAATACAATGTTATATTTGGATAATTAAATTATAAAAAAGAAAGAAACACTATATGTATTTATGAAAAGTATGAAAGTTACACAAATGGTCCCTAAAAGTTTGAAAATTACATAAACGGTCCTTGAAATTCAAAAAGACCAAAATGCCCCTGAAGCTAACGGCTCAAGTTAACTGCCGTTAGTTTCAGGGACCAAAATGTTACAACTTTTCGATTTTAGGGACTTGTGATGTAATAAAATTCTTTCAGGGACTAAAAACGTAATTCCATATAAACCACAGGGACCATTTATGTAATTTAGTCTAAAATAAATTATGATATAAAGAAAAAAGAGATGTAAGAAAAAAAAATAAGAAAGTTTCAAAATTACATAGATGGTCCCTGAAAAACAAAAGGACGAAAATGCCCCTGAGACTAACGGTCAAAGTTAACTACCGTTAGTTTCAGGGACCAAAATGTTACAACTTTTCGATTTTAGGGACTTCTGGTGTAATAAAAGTCTTTCAGGGACTAAAACCGTAATTACATATAAACCACAGGGACCATTTATGTAATTTAGTCAAATTTATATGATATCCTTTTATTAAGAAAAATATGATTAGGAATGGTTCTAATTTAAAGAATTTATTATTTACTTTATTTATGTTTAAAACTAGGTTCCTATGATAGTTGAAACTTTTATTATAGACGTGTTTGACAAATTAATTAGAGCTGATAAATATAAAAAAATATAAAAGTACATATAAATAAATAAGGGATAGTTACTAAAATTCTCAAAAGTAAAACTACTTGTCAAGTTTTACTCAAAAAATAATCACCTAACCAAAATACTCATAATTTATGTTACCACGTTTACGTTACGACCAATATTTACGTTACATGTACATTATATTAACTTTTTTATAGCAATCATAAATCATTTAACACTTAATAAAAAATAATAATAATAAATCAATCGTAATGAAAAAATATAGAACTATTAACAATAAAAATGTAACCAATTAAAATTCAAGTGTTAATATTGAAAAAATCCCAGCAAATTTTTTTTTTTAAATTTCTGCGATTAAGTTTCTAAAATATTTTTATCTTATTGGTTGGGTATTTTTAATATTAACCTAAACTTTTAAATAAGGAAATTATGTTTTCATGAATATTAAAAATCATTAGAAAAACAATTTTAACAACAATTAGAAGACTACAAAAAAAACATCAGAATTATAATGTTAATTAATAATGATAGTTATAAAAAATACACACACCATTACTAGTAATGATATGATAAATTATAATTATAAGTTAAAAAAAATTGATCGATAACAGAAATAATATTAGTAGTAAATTAGACACAATACCAAGTGATATCGGTGATGATCGAGTTAGTTTGAAAATTATTAAAAGAGTCATAATGAATATGCATGGATGATATTAATAAAAGAATTTGAATATGTTGCACTTGTGTATGGTTTTAAATAAAACACTTTATCAAAATCAATTTTTAAAAGTCACTTATACACCTAAGCAATAAGGGGGAGTGTTGCAAATAAACCCGTGAGACGTAGATGCTTAAATCGAAGGTGATCCATGATTTTTCAGCTTTGGTGGTAAGAAATTAGAAATCACCGCACTCACTTGCTCAGTTACATTGATCTGTTTGGGAAACGAGAGCTTGAACTTTCTTTTCTGCGTGCAAAGATCTTTTAAAATTTTGACATAAAAGGGTATTTGATAAATAGCCTTGACCAATGGGATATTGATCTTGACTTGAGTGGATAAGTCCCAAAAATCCTCGGGTTGTCGACCTCTCTAGAGATTCCGGATTTTCCAGAGCAGCAGGGTAAGGAGGAGGAGCTGTGATATCCTAATCCTTAACCACCTCTCCAACTTTGGGAGTTGAGAATTCTGCCTTGATTGGTTTATTGAAAGTAACTTTCTTAGAACCTTCCTTATTCTCTGGATCCGTCGTCTCTTCAAACACAACTTCAGTGTCGGTGTCTTCTTCTACCTCTTGTTCTAAACCAATTCTAAACAATGGCGCAACGAATAACGATTAACTAATTAAACAAATTAATGAGATAATCATTTACGAATTCCCTACAACACAAATTATTATTTTATTGAACATCATGCAATGATCACATACACATAACCAATTACGCAATCATATTAATCATGAATACTTTAATCAATAAATCTCGGCATAGCGCATTCGACATTCATTATTTGTCTTAATCCCTAAACTATGGACTCGACACAAATAATAACACTACGATAAACTATCTTGCTTTTTACCAATTAACTCATTCAATCATAATAATAACCACAAGTACATCATTTGTGCAACGTTAAATATTCAATGATCATAAATACACCAATACAAAACTCATGTTCAATAAAATAAAACTTAGCCGTAGATACTCCACAAATGGTTATAAAGTTTCCAGCCCTCCATCGTGTGTTCTTGACCGACAGTGATTGTGAGAATCATCTTTAGGCTTCTAAGACGATGAACGACCGACACTCTACTCCTTCGTACTTGATCCGTGGATCGACCGAAATGCACGGGTTTGAACACTTGTTTTATACATGATAAAAAGCATTTATTATAATTAATTAATGGAAGTAAATATAAATCCAACCCCCTCTTATGGATAACGAAATAAAAGAAAAAGAGAGAAGAAAAACTTGTGGACAATTGTTTTGATATAAAAGAAAATTCAAAATTGTGGGTAATCATAATTTGACAGAATTACAGGGGTGGTAAGTGAAATTATGTCTTGTACAAAATGATATCGACTTGAGGACACACAAAGCAAATCATGCCCTCTCTCACCCTTCTGTTCACTCGATAATGAAGCCGACGGATGATGTGTGGAACGACATCAGTAGCCTGCCGTCTCCGACCACCAATCACTTCCAAAATTTCTTTGCTCCGTCACTCCGACCGCCGGTAACCTCCACTCACTTCGTCCCTCCCTCACCCACCGCTACAACCATGTTAACCCTACTTACCACTGCCACTAACTCCGTTAATGAAGATCCAAATAAGAGACCTAAACCAAATCCACCGCCATATAAGTTTACGCCGCGGGACACCACTCCACCTGAACACACCGAAAAGTTCCGCCGGTTGATGAAAAATCGAGAATCA
This sequence comes from Centrapalus pauciflorus, assembly GCA_020465985.1. Lineage (NCBI taxonomy): Eukaryota > Viridiplantae > Streptophyta > Magnoliopsida > Asterales > Asteraceae > Centrapalus > Centrapalus pauciflorus. The sequence continues at coordinate 248,182 of JAANYP010003075.1, forward strand.
GCTGCCCGATCTAGAGCCAGAAAACAGGTTTCCCCTTTCTCTCGATCTCAAAACTGTTGCCCAGTGTTGTTCTTTAATATTCACCGTATAGTCCATTAATTTACTTTCTATTTTGATAATGTTTTTTAATATATTCTATTATAATTATTTTTCTGGCTTTAAGTTAAAATTATTTTGTTGGGTTCAGAGAAAATGACTGGAAAATGAAATTTTGTTGGGTTTGATTATTTATTTTTCTTTTTTTGTTTTGAAAATGCGTACAAATATATTATTTTAACTTTCATCATTTCAATGATTTAAGTGTATAAAAAAATTAATGGTTGATGACTTAATTCCTATATTTTATTAATTTTGTAAAGCTTTTACGTGTTAGGTTCCAAATCTTCAAATTTTAATTTCTTCAATAATCATTATAAAGTTATATGTGATTTTGAACAAAATATTAACTTATTTTATTTTCTAAAAATTGTAACTTATAGTGGTTTTTTCTTTTTATGGCATTCTTTTAGGTTTCCTAAATAATGACTAAATTCTTCTAAAACTATTTGCAATGTTTTTAAGTCGGGATCCGATCGGCGTGTTCCATCGGTTGAATCGAGAACCGGTTCTTCTGCTGGACCGGATCGGTTCGGATCGATTGTATTGTATGTTTAGTTGTTTACCGCTGTAGATCGACGCTGATCTACGTCTCTGATGGAGAAGGTGGTCAATCTGTGGAGCGGCGGTGGTCTCCGGCGGAGACGACGACGAGGGTGATGCGTATTAATGTTTTTATAGAATGAAAACCTTAAAACTTTACATAACGAGAGAGACGGCGAACGTCTACTGGTTCGACGGCGGTGGATGATGAGCAGAAAAAAGGGAAGTTGGAAAGCCGAGTTTTTATTTTAATTTAATCATTAAATCGCCGGTCCGACATATCACAACGATAGATACGGTAGCCAATAGCCGGTTCAGTCATGTTTTTTCTTACGGTATCCTCTCACCATTAATTATTTTAGTAATTAATTAGTTTTATAAAATTCAAATTACAGGCTCGTGCTGATGAGCTGGAGCATGAAGTATTGCGATTAGCAAAGGAAAATGCAAAGCTCAAAAGGCTGCAAAAAGAAGTAAAGATAAATTATTATATCATTTCTTCATTAAATTAATCTTTTATTCTTTTAAAAAACCACCTTTCAAATTTCATAGTCATTAAGAAAATGATAAAAATAATTTTGTTAATGGATAATGTAGAGTAAACGTTACTATAATAACAAAACATTACTACAGATATGTCCAAAAGTTAATGTTTTTTTATTAATATGGATTTTCATTTTAAATTGGAATTGTTTCATTAAAATTATTTACTTATTTAGGCATAATTAATTAGTTAAGTTAAGGGTTTATTATGAAAAAACCATCGTGTGTCCCTCCATGTTATTTTTATACCATAAAAAATCCTCTAGTTAAAATTTTCTTTTAGATTAAGTAAAATTCGAACATTAGTACCTGATTTTTTAGTTTCTAAAAATCTGGTTTACTAATTATAACCGGCTTTTAATGTTAAAATTTCACTAAACAAAAAAAATTAATTTGAGAACTTTTGTGGAAAGAAAATAACACGGAGGGACGAACGCAAAAAACTTGAAAACATGTTAGTTTTTTTTTTTTTTCTAAGTTAATGTTAAAACAAACATTTGTTTTTGGGTTTGATAAATAATAGAATAATATTGGGTATTTATTTATTTATTTATAGCAGGTATGTGTTACCAAGGTTCCAAAAGAATCTAGACTTCACAGAACGAAAAGTGCACCATTTTGAGAAGTCTGGCTAGCTTGTGTTACTGTTAACTGGGGTTTCTTTTTGGGAAAGTAGGAGGAGATGGGTATTTTTAGGTTTGGGGCTTTTTGGGTATTTTATGATGAAGATGGGGACATGTTTGTCCATATTTAGCAATTTACTGTGTCCATCAAACTTATTAGCTTTCTTTCTACTAATATATATATATAATTATTCTCTCCCTTGTATGAGTGTACAATCTCCTTTTTGCCCTTCACTCTATAAATGTCACTTGTAAATATACATACTACTGCCCGAACCATATTCCAATCCATATGTATTTGATTCCATTCCATTCTCACTTGTAGTATTTTTTTAAAGCTGGAAGTTCGTATATATCCTTGTAAACTTTCAATATTACGTATATATATCTTTGTAAAATTTCTAATTACATATATATCCTTCTAAATCTTTAATTCTCACATCTATATCCGAATGACTATTTTAAATGTATTTTATCATTTAAAAAAATTTTGAATACCTAATGCTGTGTTCCACAACCTCACTTAACGAGAGAAAAGAATGGAATTGGAATGAAATATAAATCTGTTGTGTTCCATAACTTCATTTAAGGAAGGAAAAGGATGGAAATCAGATAGATTTTGCTTAGTATTTCTTCCTTCCAATATTGGAGAGAAAAGGATGGAAATGTTTATTATCGTTTCCATTCTATTCTTTTCATTTCTATCGTTTCATTTCCACCAAATGGAACACAACGTAAACTACCATCTTAAATTCCAACAAAAATAAATTATAAAAATAAAGAAATATCATTTCAAATTTAATTCTATAATAAATTAATTAAAAGAATGATATTTAATATTTTTTAAATGATGTAATAAAATTTAAAATAGTCATTTGGATATATATGTGAGATTTAAATGTTTAGAAGGATATATATTTAATAAGAAAGTTTGTAAGGATATATACGTAAATATTGAAAGTTTACAAGGATACATATGAAATTCTCTTTTTTAAAACCCAAGTTTAAGTTTTGCTTTGTATCAGTAAAGACATGCCGGAATCAGAATCCCACTTGTTTTCATATAATTATAATGTTTGTCAACCTTTTGAAACCACTCACTTCCGTGCCGATATCTGAATTTATAATTATTCAGTTGTTTATATAGGGCTAATATTAGGGTTTATTATGAACAAAAAAACCAATGTGTTTTATGTATTTTGCATTTTCGTCTCTTCATGTTATTTTTTTTAAGAAAAAATTCTCAAGTTATTTTTTTTCTTTTTGGTTTAGTAAAATTTGGCTATTAGAAATTTTTTAGTTTTTAATTGAATTATGATATTATAATGTGTTCTCGCGTGTCAAATTTTAAACTTAAAAGAAATTATTATATTTTTAAACTTCTGTCAGATTGGTTTTTGGCTTTTTTTCTTTCTCATTTTAGTTTTTGTAGTCTATTTTTTTATCATGTTGCACTAAATTGATGTAATTATACATTTTATAGAATGGAAAGTGTATTAGTACCTCAAATAAAATTTTAATAAAAAGTAAGGAAGTGTTTGGGTTGTTAGAGCTTTTTATTTGGTGACCCTTGGTTTTTATTTTATACTGTATTGCCAACAAAACAAAGAGAATTGTGATGACGAATAATCAATCTTTACTGTCAAGTTTAAATAAACATTTAATATCTACTATCTAAATTGTTAAGAGTGTTAAGAATGACATTAATGTTAGGAGTTCGACTCCCATCGTGGACAAAATTATAGATTTAAAAGTAATATTAGATGGTGTGCTGTTGATGCTCATCTTTTTTTCACGATTTTTTATTTGCAGTTAGCTAATTTCAATGCTTGATTAATAACTTGATCTTAATATAAACAAATATAATATTTTATTTTTTATTTAAATACTATAAATTAATATGCACAAACAATACACTACATTAATATGCATAAATTTAATAGTACGTAGTTATTTGGTGTTATTTTTTCTATAAATGTGAACATCTAGATTTCACATGACATCACCATGTTTTATCAGAAAAGATAAAGACATATTATTATTTTTAAAATAAAAGATAAGCACGTCCATTATTATCCACTATTTTTATTTGTTATCGGTGTATGTTTGACATTTGTTAACTTATTAGTTATTCTAAATTTAGACTTATAAAAAAATTAAATTATATAATCTATAAACTTCAAATAATATTTATAAAGAAAAAATAAGAAATTATATCAATTAAAAGTATAATATAAATATATAACAAAAATATAAAATAAAATATTAAAATAAACTAGATCATATTTGAAAATAAAATAATACAACGTTAAAAAAAGAAATATATCATAACATTCTTTGTAATAAAATATATAAACATTATGTATCAATTTTATCAATTAAAAATATAAATTAAAAACAATATAAATATTTATATATAAATAAAAAAGAATAGAAATTATTATGTGACACTGTTTCGATTCATCATATTTCTATTTTTATAATTTTGTAATTTTTTTCATCCAGATTAAATTTAAATAAAATTAAATGTAAAATTATATCATTAATATTTAGTTATATATCTAATTAAGAAATATATAACAATAATCTAATCTAGATAAATTTAAATATACATCCATTCGTGTCTTATATATGCTTATTTATATATTTAATAAAAAATATTTTATTGTGTTTATAAATTCATTAAAGTATATTAAAAATAAAAACAGATTGTTTTTACAATATTAAATATTTAAAAGGTAACATAAGACATAATAAAATCATATTTTATAATATTTTATTATTGTAATAAAAAATATATATAATTTATATTTTACGTAAAGTTAAAATTTCAAATTGTTGATTAATACATCAATTAAGAAATAATTTTTTTTAAGTTAAAAAAATAAGTAGTATTCATTTATATTTAAAAGTATAGATGATAATAGTTATTATAAATAACAATATTATTTTATATTTTTATAATAACTAATATTTTTATGTAACAATTTTAAATTTACTTATTGTTACAAAATATTTATTAAAAGTTATCCATGGATATAAACAGACTAGTAATAATAATAGTAGAAAACAGCCAACGTAGTACGTGATGCATAAATAGTTCTTCAACTTCCTAAAATGCCCGGACCAAAAGTGCCCCCGCCCCCCAATGTAGCATAAACCAAATGTCGCTGGTGGGAAATTACCGTTTTAGGGCTTTGGTTTATGACAAAGACGTGGACATGTTTGTCTATATTTGGCAATCTACCTCGATCTGTTCCAACTTCCATTAATAATATACATAGTTCATGACCTACGTATTACGTGGATATTTGTAGTTAAATTTAGTTATATATAATATGCATAAGTAAAAATAAAAACAAGAAAAAACAATAATTGTGCTTATCTTTTATTATTTAAAGATAGAAAATAGAGTGTATTTATCTTTTATAAAAATAATAAATTTTATTAATCTTTTATTTTTTGCAATAATAAGTTGTAATTATATTTTTCAGTGAAACGTAGAGGCGTGACATTTGATATTCTTCTTTATTATATATAATAATAATAATTTCCACAACTAATTTAAATTTATACATTTGGATTTAATTATGATTATTATGGATGATAATGATAGATATTTATTTTAGGTAAATATTAATTTAATATGTTACAACATCTAGTTTATTACTAATTCATTAATGAAATGTAATTAATTTAATGAAGTAATGAATTAAGAAAAAGAGACGGGAAAATGAATTTTTCGTGCATTGTAGAAGTGACACGTGGCATGAAATATTTTACTTTATTATAGATTTAAATTTATACATTTGGATTTAATTATGATTATTATGGATGGTAATGATAGATATTTATTTTAGGTAAATATTAATTTAATATGTTACAACATCTAATTTATTACTAATTCATTAATGAAATGTAATTAATTTAATGAAGTAATGAAGTAAATTAAAAAAAAAAAAAGAGACGGGAAAATGAATTTTTCGTGCATTGTAGAAGTGACACGTGACATGAAATGTTTTGCTTTATTATAGTATATAGATAGATAGATTAGTTAATCAACCCCATGTATTACATGAGTTGATTTAGAAAATCATATTTTTTTATATTTTAATAAATTATTATAAAATTAATATATAATTAAACTAAAAAAATTGAAAGCTAGTTAAATTAAAGATATAAAAATACTTAGTTGTTTGATATTAAATAAAAAATATTATTATATTGTATTATTAAAAACAGATAATATGTGTTTGCAAAAAATGTTTCTTTTAATTTTTATTAACTTCAAATATGAAATATCAATGTTAGAAACAAAAAACTTTAATTATGTGAATGTGTATATATATTGAAAATGATAAAATATAAAATGAAAATCAACAATCAAAATTTATCATATTCACAATTGAAGTTTTATCAATTAAATTTTAAATCTTGTTAGCAAAATAATTAACAAAAATTTTTAACTTTATTTACTACACTTCTACATTTAAATCCAAATTTTTACATTTGAATTTAACTATGATCATTAAGGATAATAATGACACATATTTATTTTAGGCATATATTAATTTAATATTAATTCATTAATGAAAAAATTAAAATCAAAATTAAGTTAAGGTACTAAATTTGGAATATGAATTAAATAATGGCATAAGTATAATTATTAATTTTAATTAAGGGTATAAGAGACATTTCATAAATAATTATGAGTTGTCATTAATCTGGACCATTGATTTTTTTTCATTCAATGGTCCAGAAACTCCAAGTGGTTTTCTTATTATATATAGTATAGATTGATTATGTAAAATAATTTTTGAAATTCTAAACATACATCCGTTTTCTTAATCACACGATCCATTGTTAACGTAAAAGACTGATTAACTTTAATCAGTAAGTCTCAAGTCATTAATAAAAAAACATATAAAAAGATGTTGATTGATTTATAAAAATTAAAAAAGAATGTATATTGCACGACCTTAAAACACCTTGAAATAGTATCTTTTTCCCACTTAATAAAATTTTAACCCAATAAATCCTCCAGACAATTAAAACTCAATTAAAATTTTTTTTCTAAATAATAAATGATGACAATGATGTGAGATTTTAGAAAACTTAATCAAACACGTAACAATTAAATGTTTAGTTACTATTAAGCATATAGAATTCCTTATTTCTAAACCTTTATATATATAATCAATAATTAAACTTTATTGAACCAACCAATCATGAATCATTATCCTCACTCAAATTAAATATTAACAAATTTTTATCACAATTTGTGGGGACCGTTGAGGAATAAAAATCTATATTAATAATAAAAGGTGAAACCGGTATTTAATTCAATTAAAACTAGCTGATTAGTATCCAACTATATAGTTTATACATCCATTTATTACATGGGTAAAATAAACATATTTAAATTAAAAAAATTTATAAAAAAATAAATAAAATAATTATAAAGTATTTGAGTTTGTTTTAATTGAGTTAATTATTTATTTGATTAGTTAGATCAAATTATATAGAATGATATGGTTTTGATTTGATTTTAATTTAAATTAAAATTTGATAATTAAAATGTGACAAAAGAAAGTTTCAACATGTGTCAAATTAAATGAGAAGTTGACATGTGACACTTGGATAATTCTTTTAATAGTATTTATAAATATAAATATAGACACCAATTTTATTTAAAACAAAGAAACACCAGATTATGTTCGGTAAAATTTATAAACTGTTGATGTATTCTCTATTAGATTCAAAACATATATTTTCATAAAAATATACATTTTTAATAATGTATAGTATAACTTTTAAATTTTAATGGTACAAATAAATATTTTAGAATTGACATTTATTTTATGAAGAAATGTAAAATCTGTTATGGTTAATTAAAACTGTTAATTGAATAAAGTATTTGAAAAATAATAATCGAGACTATAGAACATAAAATGACATAGAAGTAAACATACAAAAATTTTAAATACTAAACACTCATTGCTAAATTATTAGCTAACCAAAACCTAAATTTAAAAAATAGATCCTAAATTAAATAATCTATCTATAAATTTTAAATAACATTTGTAAATAAAAAATTTAATTTATATCAATTAAAAATATATATAAATGTAAAAAAAATATTAAAATAAATAAGATTAAAAAAATAATGAAATATAATAAAACATATATCATATCCAGTGGCGAATCCAGAAATTTTTTTATAGGGGTCGAAATTTATCATGCTAAGACAGTACGAGTGTTTGTGAAGCTATGAAAAATTTTACACCCTAAAAGTTTGGGTCGTTTTATCTTGATTGCATAATAAAAGAAATGCGTAAGTACTACAACTAGTTAATTGTGACGAACTAAAATAAATTAGATTCTAAAGTTGTTGTCTACGATTTTACAACTTTTGAAAACAAGTTATTAGTTATTAAATAATTATGTGAAACATTGAGTAATTTTTTATCTATGGTGCAAATACAACAGTCAATCAACCATTCACCGATTGAATTGAGTAACTACTTGTAAAATTTGTGGAAAAATATTAGAAGCACTTCCACTTTATAAAAGTTTAGATCGTGGTAATTTTTAAAATTAAAATAATTAAACAAATGTAACTTAATGTTAATTGTTAAACACTTAAAATCTCAAATAAATAATAATAATAAATATCTAATAGACTAAAACAACAAAGAATATATCTACAAACACGAAACAAGTTACAATAAAAATAAGGGTTAAGTGTTATTTTGATCATCCAACTTTAAATTTTTTTTTTGATTTTAGCCATTAAACTATTTTTTGTTTCGATTTAGCCACTAAACTATTTTTTGTATACATATTTAGCCACTAAACTTTCTTTTTATTAATTTAGCCACTAAAAATGGTCCCGTTTGGCCACTAAACTATCGTATTTTGTATCGGTTTAGCCATTAGTTTTATTCTTTTTTCCCCAAAATAGAATATTAAACAAAGTTTAGTGGTTAAGTCTGGACAAAAAATACTTCAGTGGTTAAATGGGACAAAATTGAAAGTTGAATGGTCAAAATGGTAACCTTTTAATTAACTCAACTTAAGCTAAGGCTTTTTACGGGTGCGTTATAGTGGAAAACCAATCGAGGTGCTCGATATATCATGCTCCCAAGGCTCAACATCTGATATATATGGTCATGTGAAGTGTCTAACAATGAAATAATCTAATTTATGAAGGTTTAATACACATGTGTTTTTAAATTATTTGTTAAATAAGTAACAAACTATTAGGTTTTTCACTACAGTTTATATAAAGGGATAATTGTATTAAAAAACCCTCAAGTCGAATCATTTTTGTGATTAAAACCTCTAACCACTTTTCATTGCACAAAAAACCCCATTACGGAATTGAGATATTACCAGTTGTAACCGATTAAAGTCGTAGGCCGTCGACGATAAGTCATCACTGACCACCAGAATTTTGACGAAAAAGTAAATTCCAATAAAATAAACAGATTTAATAAAGAAATCAACAAAATGTGAATTTGAATCATAAAACACAGACAAATGAATTCGTTAGAAAGAAGGTTCTTCGGAGACGAAGGGTTGGTTAGCAGATTGTAAGTCATTTCAAAATAATTTTATAAGTTATAGTTAGTTGAGGGTTTTTGTGCAATGAAAAATGATTGAGGGTTTTAATCAACAAAACTGATCCAACTTAAGGGTTTTTCCCTTAGATTTAGGTTCAAGTGAGTACCACCTATTACGCAGCGCACCAGAAGGTACCACTCTTAAAAATATTTTTTTGAAGTTTTTTTTTTCATAAATATGTTTTAATTAACATTACACATATGATATATAAATTTTACGCACATTCACACCTTCTAAGTGTATGAAATCATGCATCACATAAATGTACGTTAATATATATGCAAATATATGTAAGTGTACATTCACACCATTTTAAAGAGTTAGGTGATGTGAATGTATGTGAAATTTACATATCATATGTGTAATGTTAATTAAAACATGTTTGTGAAAAAAATATCAAAAGAAATATTTTTAAGAGTGATACATTCTGGTGTGCTGCGTAATAGGTGAAACTCTCTTAAACCATATTCTTTTCCCTTATATAAATTACTAATTATCAATTCAATAAATATAAAGATAACTTTTTGTTTGTTAGATTATCTTATGTTATTTTACTTTTATATGTTTTATAATTACATAAATTTTTAATATTATTTACACATGTTTTTTAGTAACTATAATCTGTACTGTAAACTTATTAAAATGTTAAAAAAAAAACTCGAAATTCTGATGGAGATCCTTGATACTCGATAGTGCTTGGGATGAATATTATTACTAAACTTCAATCTTATTTATAATTTCTATTTCAGACTTTCTTAGGGGAAAATAGAGTTTCAAAAGAGTTACAAGCTCGAGTTCAACTCGAATACACACATGCACACATACGAAGATCACTGGATTAATCAATGGAAAAATAAGGTTGCTAAAGCAACACAAAAAACGTAGGGAGGGAATGATGTTCATGCATCCTAAAGAAGAAATCAACTAAATGAGGTCATTACTTTTATTATTACAGATTTAAATAACTTTTTAATTTTAAATTGAACATTCGCCTAAATACGTGTGTTTTAGAAGGCTATTGATGTAATTAGATTGTTTGTAAGGATATATAAGTAATTTGCAATTTGTAAGGATATATAAGTAATTTGTACTCCATTTATTATTACAGATTTATATAAATAAACAAAAATGAATTGTCAAGTGTGATGAAGCTCATGCTTAGTTGCTTACAAAGTCAAATAAGGGCATTATGGTCTTTTGACATAGTTACCAATATAACTTGAGCGATCTACTAATGATGCATAAAATAACTTTAATGATCGATGGTGGGGCAAATAGAAACGCAGGTTATCAAATAATTTCGAAATTCATATTCAATGTACTTTTCATCCTATTGGGTTCTATCAGGGCCGTTTTTTAGATTTCGGACACCCTGTTTAATAACTATAAAAGAGACTCTATAAACTTAAAGTTAATATTAGTATGATCAACATTCGTCTTATTTTTAAAAAAAGTTATCAAGAGCCCCAATTTAAGACTTAACAAGCTCTTCAATTCGTTTTTTCTTTTTACGTTTTTCATACCTAGACTCGTGTTTTCTCATCCTAGAAGACATAAAGTTTATAAAACGATTAGAAAAATGTTGAAAGAATGAAATGATACTTATGGCGACTTATTGGGCTTTTACATTTATTGGGTTATGGATTTGTATTGTGACTTATTGGACTTTGGCTCCACAAACATTACACATAAACATACCAAAAAAAAAAAAAGTTTTGTAGCCTTTTGGATTTTAGGGCCCTGGGCAGAGGCCCATTTTGCCCTCCTTCATCACCGGGTCTGGGTTCTATTAGTCAGATTTCACTAAACGAAAAAAAAAAAATTTAAGTTGATGACTTTTCTAAAAAAATAACATGAAGTGACGAAAACGTGAACACATGTTAGTTTTTCCATAATAAACCCGAAAAAAATTGCAAACCATGAACAAAAGCAAACTTGTCATTTAAATCGATTTAAAAAAAAACCTTGAACGTATGTGTGTACTAAAATAAAAAGTAAAGTTACATTTATTTACAAGTGAATGTAACATGTATCGCATAGATCAATAATGAAATTAACTTTGTTTCTATCATTTGTGTATGTTAACAACATAGAGAAAAGAAATGTGCATCATTCTTTGGTTTAGTGAAATTTAAACAATGGAACCCAGTTTTTCAGTTTTTTAAGACCCGGTTCACAAATCATAACCGGGGTCTAATGTCCAAATTTCACTAAACCAAAAAGAAAATAATGACTTGAGGTTTTTTATGGAAAAAAATAACATGGAGGGACGAAAACGCAAAAAAACGTGATAACATGTTGGTTTTTTTCATAATAAACCCAATAATTAACGACCAAGGAATGTGGCATGCAATATCGATCTTCCTTGGTTTAATTGTCTTAATTAAGCTTAGTATTAACAATAATAATAATAATAAACGTAGCAAGTATAAAAGAAGTTATTTTATAGATACAGACAGATAAAACTTAATTGTCAAGTGTCTCGCCGTAGCTCATAAAATAAAATCATATAAATTTTTGTGGAGAAAATCTTCAACAATGATTCTGTATGCGTTCTCTGTAAAATGAAAGCTATCCCAAAATACGTATTCGGACACATTTGTGCATGTGTACTTGCATAAAAAAGCTACCTCTATAGTACCCGTCCCACAACAACCTATCTTCGAAACATCAAACCCTGCATGTAACATCATTACAATCTGCAATTTTTAATCATTTTCCCGGATCGGATAGTTAAACAAAACTGTATAATCTAGCAATCATATCAAGTCAATTATTTAATTATAAAAAACTAACGTTAACCATGTATTTGACGCAAAAAGAATGATTTCAATCATTAATTATTTGATGATTGACTTTGATTCGGTTCAAATTAAATGAATGATGAAATTAAATCTGCAAGTAGTAGATGTAATTTGTAAACATACCATATTTTGTAGGGTTCTGGATCATGTCAAGTGGAAGAAAATAACCATCAATGTAAACCATTCTTCCAAAAGGGAGATTTTGCTTTAAGTATTTGATCTCCATCGACAGCTTCGTGTTAAATAACTCTGCTAACTCATTGTACTTTTCCGCACAATTCCTTTCTGTTCCTCCTTCTAATGTTCTTTGGGATGGTAGACATCCTATTGGTGGTACACCAAAAACTCCGATTCTTCGAGCTCCTAAATTATATAGATCCTGTCGTTTTCAACCATAAATTTGGTGTTGTTTAATTCAACAAGTATGGAGGTCAGAAAACTATGATATCAGGTCCAAAAACCATGATCCTCCCAACTAAAGATCATTTTGCCCTGGACATCGACATATTTTTTCAATTAAACATTTGATTTTTAAAGTTGCTAAAAGAAAAAAGAAGCAAATTAACTATCATCAAATTTCTAGAAAGTTAATTAATAAGAACAAAACAAATACAAATTCTAGATAACTAAGTTCAAGTAGAAGGGTACATTAATGTTGAAATTTTTATGACCAAGACAAGTTCATTGTTTCAGCAGGGTCAATTTCTTACTTTGTTTCATTAATACATTATGATCATATCATATTATCAAATTACTAAATCTGAGGAGTTACCTGTAAGAAGGAGGAAGCAGAATTGACCATAAGACGAGTGTAGGAGTCAAAGTCAAAATGGTATCTCCTGAGAGGGTTATTGAAGTAGGTGTTGGTGACATCATTGCTGCCGGTTGCCACAATGAACAGGCCTTTGCTTAATATTGTGTTTGCTGCTTCCTCTCCGGCCATTGACCTCACCTTCTCCAGGTAATCTTTAAACAACTCTATTTGTTCCGGAAGTGATATCACTGACTATGAACAAATAAATCAATATATATATGAACCGACCTGTTGATTGATTCAATTGTGTCCAATATTAAGAATAGTTGTATATATATGTATACGTACCGCTAGCTCGGATGTAAGGGGATCATATCCACCACCTCCTGATGCAAAGTTCACTCCTGTCCTTAAATCATCAATCCCCAGGCTCTGGTCAAGATAAGGCGGTAATACCTCTTTAATTCCTAGTTGTTCAACTGCAAATTATTAAAATTGCATCAATGAACAAACTTTTTTAATAAAAACTCAGATTTGGTTTTTACAAGTCTTTTTGAAAAAAAAAAAAAAAAAAAAGAAACGCTAGCAGGGTTTGTAATTTTCCTACTTGTCTAGTGCTAAGAATATCAATTATTTGTATCAAAATTAGAGAGAATTAGCATATGAGTGTTACTTGCATAAACATATACAAGTTTCCATATGCGCAATATAAAGGTATTTTCCCTAAATAAGCATGTATTGTTGTATAAGCATTCATCTCATACATACATTAAAAAGATGAAGGATTGAATCGGATAAAATTAAAAGAAAGAGATATACCAATTAAATCAGAAGGAACTTTGCCATTAGAAAACCTGCCAGTGGGTTGGCCTCCATAGAAGTCTTTGCCATAAGGAGGGTAATTCACCTTGAAAATTGTCTTGAGGTTATTGTTGTTTCCTGTATCTACTATTGAATCTCCAAACACTATAACTGCTGGAACTACTCCCCCCTCCTTCAAAGTACAAAGATTTCCCAGTGGACATGGCAAATCATTCGAACCGTTGCTGCTGTAGCGTTTGCAATTGCTGTGCAACAGCAGCAGCATAAGCAGGAGAAAAGAAAATGGTTTGTGAAGGAGGGAAATTAGCATTGCTATTTTTGGCAAGTGTTATGAGAAATGCCCTTAATTTTCAAACTCATTAAATACACACCTATTCAACTATCCTTGTCATGAGTTTTAAGTGGACAAGTTTTTGTTCCTTTTTTTGGACAGAATAAAACTGAGATGCCTCAGAGAGCCTATCAAAACTCAAGATAAAAATTTCAAATTTTAAGAAAACAATAGTAGACCATGATCCAAAAAAAGCACAGAATTAAATACTTCACCGCTTACTGTTATATCATGCAACATGGATGTGGTTTGCAGGTTATTCATTGTGAATTTATGAGGCTTTCACATTTTCCCATGCTTTCTAGATATGCTTTATTAATAGTGTAAAATAACTAAACAAGGCAGTATCTCTGTATCTATCTATCTATGTTAATAAAACAAACGTGTCACTCCCTCGTCTCTTTAAAGTTCTGATTTCCAGTCTTTTTTATTAAAAATAAGAAAAATCATGTAAAAAACCAATGTACTTTCAGTATTTTTCGAATAAGTCATTGCACAAAAAACATTTCTATAAAGGTCCATCAACTTAAAAACGTTTTCGTAAAAATCACTGCACATAAAATGTATCCATAAATGTCTTTTAACTTAACAAAATCTTATAAAAACTTCTGAAAAATCCTACAAAACAAAAAAACTTCAAGTTGACGGACTTTTATGGAAACGTTTTTGGTACAGGGACTTAATCGAAAATTTTTAAAAGTACTTTAGTTTTTTTTTTATAATTTCCCCTTAAAAATAATATGAAGTCGAATTCAAATACTTTCATATATAATCCATATAATTACAAAAATATTTTAAATATTCTAATACTAATCTAAATTTACTTTTAAAATAAAAAAGTTAATATTTTGATGTTTAATTTTTAATTAAAACATGTAATTTTTTTTATCATACAAATATGATATTTTCCCAGTATAAAAAAATCAAATATAATCCATGATTTGTAATTTGAGGATTCATGTTTATTTAGTTATAATGATATCCAACTATCATTGAGAAATAAATATTTGTAATAACTAGACATATAGAATTAATCTATCCAAATTTCTTGGCTTCTAAGACCGTTCAATTCTGATAACTATTTTATGTATAGTATTTAGTTAATCACTATCTTTGAACGAAAATGATAATCTAAGTATTGGTATTTGCATATATATTATGTAGTTTTATTGATTTTTTAGGGGTCTCAATTTTAACATGTTCATCACTAGCTTCTAATTAATTTAATTCATAATTTATCAAACATATACATCAGAGTCTTGGATGCAAATTTTGAAACCTAAATCCCAATAAATAAATATATTGCATGTCCACAAACCTTTTATTATAGGGTTTATTACGAAAAAAAACCATCATGTTTTTTCGGTTTTTGCGTTTTCGTTCTTCAATATTTTTTTTTTAGTTTTGTAAAATTTGATTCCTAGACCCCGGTTTTAATTATTAAACCGGGTTTAATAATTCCAGTGTTTACTTCTTAAAAAATGCATGCTCATAATAACATGCTTACCGAATGATTTTTCTCTTTTTGAGAGGTTAGATTATGCTCATCCAGTGATCACCTAACGAACGATATCGTTTCATTTACTGTCAGACTTGCTTCTTCCACGGCTCAACCCATCTACAATCTGGCAGTTAAAAAAACTCAATAGTATGTATAGTAAGCTTATAGGTACAATTATAAACATGCAGAATAACAAGCAAAATTAAAAGGTTCATGCTCAAAAGGAAAACTTTCTTTGTAACATAAAAGACTTTTGTCACAGAATCATGTGTCCATGAATGAGACTAGCCTAGCTTCTTTACAAAATATAAGAAACAAATTCCCAAATGTGATGTAAAATGGCATTAGCCTATTAACTAGTGACAACATTTTGATCCATTCATATATAGTGTGATTTATCGACCATAAAACGACTGTATATAAACTGTCAACATGAGCAGGTGGTAAGATTGTGACATGTAATTAATGTGTATCACAAATAATCACTGACTTTGTAATAATGTGTTACAATCTTATAACTTGCTAGCATAACATATCTGAACAGTACTTCCGGCTCATAGACAATAAGCACTGCATGTTAAAACTGTATGCAAGTTGGAGATGAGGTGGGTATTACCAAAACTCAAATAGTCAAATCCTTGTCAAACAAAGCTTACTTACATATCAAACTCTATGGTGTTCAAGTTTAGATCATAAAAAATTAAACAACATGAACGACTATATAAGTATCCAATTCATGAATCATGGAATTGGTAATAGTGATTCCAGATTCATGAATACAAAACCTTGATGTATATAGTTTATGATTACAAATAAGACAATAAACAAGTACTGGTGGTGGTAGAGGAAGTTCTGTTTCTGCAAACGGCATCTTTGTTTAATTTTTTATGATCTCAGCTTCAGTTCACTTTCTATAATTCCGAAATCCGCACACCCATTACAAATCTCAACGGTTATGGTCACTACAGTCTCTATCCATGTGTGTGTAGTGTAACTACTCGATGGCATCCTCCTCATTGGGAGGGGGAGAAGTACTCACAATGCTCTGTTCAACATATACACCAAAAACATTTGTTCTCTCCTACCAAAGGCACCCTTGAATTCTCATTTCTCAAGTTCTAGAGAATTCTAAAGGGAAATTGCAATCCAGTAATGCAAAATTTCAGTTCTGAATCACTTATTAGCAACTCACATAACACACTAACACATCCTAGTTTCAGATTTTATCAGTTGCCACAAATCAAAAACTAATTTTTCACCCTCTTAATAATTATAAATTACGTTAACATCACATTTCTAAGGCAATCTGGAGCTAGGGGAATATGCTTTTCCTGTGCAAATTGTCATAGCCAAGTTCTTGCTCTTCTTGGATATTTGATGCACAGCTTCAAGTGTTTTGCATGTTTCGATTTGTCTTTGATGCTATTAGCAAGTAATATATAGCAAGTCATTTGCTGTTAATTTGAAAAAGCTTACCGATTGCATGGTCTGAATGACTGATCTCATTGGTTAGTCTTTTCAATTTTACTACTCTTCAAGTATATCAATCTTTTTTATCAAAATTTAGGTTTTAAGCAAAGCCATTACATTGATTTCAGCTTTAAAAACGGATATAAAGCATAAATCAAAATGTATTGATATTCAGTAAAATGTAGCGATTTGTTCGAGGCCATAATCAAAATTGAATATGAATTTGATAGGCACGGAGAATCGCTATTGCTATTGCCAACCTTCAATGCAATAGTTCACCATTTTTACCGGCGACATTGCTCTGCAAATTGGCTTTTTAACGCATACCACAACAAAACCCTATTTTTCCAATCAATCTTCGTCTTATGCAATTTTTACCCAATCGTAAAAAATTCAATTTTCTCTAAAGTACAACTAAATAAATCATCAGAAGGCAATTAGCTTAAAAAGGGGATCTCGTCGTATCAATCATCAACTCTAGGGTTAGAAAAGTTTTGTGGGCGTATCATAAACGATCAATTAGAGAAAAATCAAACTGACTGTTTAGAATCTCACTACAGATGATATTGACAGAGGGAAGAAGTGATTCAATCCATCGATTTAAACAGAGAAACGAGGTTAAAATAGGATTGATTGCTTACACAAATAAGGCTCTTCAACCGCGATTTCTCTGTTTAAACAAATGATAAGAATCAATTGGTATTTGGTAATACCTGAAAAAGAAAACCGATCGGAAAAATAAAACCAGAGATCGGAAAGATGACCGGAAAATGGTAGGTTTGTATTTGGTAGGTATTGGGCTATTGGCTATGTGGTTGGTGGGTGATTGAGGCGTGTGTTACCGTGTTATATAAAGGGCAGTGCGTGGTATTGTTTGGCTACGTCACATGTTTTTTTCCTTAGGATTTGCATTTTGTCAAGAGATTTACATTTTGTCAAAACATTTACATTATGCAGCAATTGCATTTGTCAGAATTTTGTCAAAGAATTTGCATTGTCTTATAGAAAAAAATTTGTTAATCTGAAGAATGCAAGGTAACATTAATTTAAAATCCTGGGTTAGACTGAGTTTTTAAATAACAAAGAAGAAAGAGGTTTATGAAATTCTAAGATTTTAAATTCTTATTGAAATCTGTGAACCAAACACATGATTTTAAATGCAAATCTCAATAAATTCCAGGAAATCCGCGAACCAAACGTCCCCTAAGGTGAGTAGGTGACCACCGGTATGTTCGTGTGATAAAATTCAATGAAATTTGGCAATCCTTCCAACACACATGAATTAAATTTCTCTGATTCATGAATATAACTTAAAAGAGTCATCAAACTTTTTATAGATAGCATGCTTTGCACAAATTCACAATTATTCATTGGTTCATGAAATTTCATTTACTAGATAATTCTTTGACATGTTCATATAATGACAATTTTTTATGGACTTTAATTACTTCTTTTTATTTAGTTGTGACATTTGTAGTAAAATACTACCCATTAGGTATCGTTTGGATCATAGGAATTTGTATGACAAAATTAGAAAATGTTAAAATTTTGATATGAAAATATTTGAAAATACTAGAACTAAAAAATGAAATGATTATATAAAATTTAGTTTTAGAGATTATATAATAATTGTTATAGATGGAGAATGATAAAAAGAGTAGGTCGGAGGAATACCAACGTAAAATGAAATTAGAATTTTATCTTTATTTTAAACAAAAATTATATGTAAGTATTTAAAAATTGAAATCCTAAACGAGACCTTCAAATATTTCGAACCAAACACACCCTTATTATTATATATATTACTCTAACTGACAAAATTACTTGAATTTATCCACAATATTTAACTCATATAGGTATTTGTGACATTTGAGACAATGAAGTAGAGTCAAATTTTATGTTGTAACGTATGCCTTGCTCGAAGTTGTAATTATTCATTGGTTCATGAAAAATCATTTACCGTAAACTGTTCTAGAGTATTCATATAACGTAAATTTGGATTTTTATGTATGTAACATTGCATTTTTTTATTTTTTTGTTGAGATGTTTGTGGGAAAACACTGACCCTTATTTTTATATTAATCTTTTTTGATAATTACTTGAATTTGTCCACATTGGGTAAATGTATCATATTTGAATGGAAAACTATAGTATATATGAACCTTATGGACAAGAAAAAAAATTTAGGTAACATATCGATACATTTGGAAAATTACGTTTGTATTGTACGACCTTAACTCTTAGAATTAAGCAAAGAAACAATGAAATAATAATGTTTAAAATAAAAGAATTAAACATAAATTAAAAAAAGTTAGTAAAATGAATAATTTATAATACTCAGTGGGGTTTATTATGAACAAATCAACATGTTTTCATGTGTTTTGTGGTTTAATCTATCCATCTTATTTTTTTCTAAAAAAGTCTTCATGTTATTGTTTTCTTTATAGTTTTCGGAAAGATTTTGGTTTTTTCATAATCAACATTTTTTTTCAAAAAACAAAATCCAACATATTTTCAAACTTTTTCCCAGAATAGTCCTCAAACTTGAATATTTTTTTGGGAAGGAAATTTCGAAAACTATTAAAAATAATTAAAAGTTAAGGATTTTATTGGTAAAAAATAACATGAGTTAACTAAACTGTAAAAACGTGAAAACATATTTATTATTTTCATAATAACAAGTATTAAGAGACTAAAAATGTATAGATATATTTGTCGTTTTAAAAAATCAACATTAGGAGTCACCATTTATGAAGATAAACAATAATTTAAAAAACTGTTAATACAATTTTAGAATTCAAATGATCGTTTTTATAATTTTAAACAAACAACGTGGAGCATTCTTAATTTACATAATTTATAATAATCATATAACTTTCGAAAGCCGTTAGGATTCACGGTAAAACTCGACACACCTTTCTTTCAACGGTAATAAGAATACAGACTAAACACTTAATGAGTCGTTTGGTTCATGAATTCCCTGAAATTCATTATAGTTTATATTTAAAATCTACTGTTTGGTTTGCGAATTTTAATAAAGATTTAAAATTCTAATATTTCTCAAAAATTCCTTATTTATTTGTTATTCTTCATTTATAATATTAAATCATAATTATCTTACATTCATCCTATTAACAAATATAACTATTTATAAACTACTTTTTATAGTTCAACGAACAGTTAAGCTTGCTGCCAGACAGTTCAAACAAACAGATAAGCAGATGACTTATTTTATTAATTTATATACATTATATGACATTTTTGTTTTCCTGTGATAACTTTTGATATATTTTATTTTATTAAAATTTGAATATATCATTATGATTGCATTATTTTTGTTTACATTATGATATAAAATTTATTATCACTGGAACCATTTTCTTTAGGCAGACAAACATCCAGCTACTTAATATTCTACTCATACTCCTAAACTACTCATTTACCCCAAGATTTACATTCTCCGTTGTCTCCGACAGGAGTCGAACCTGTAACCTCTCACTTACATATCCACCTCTCAACAAATGAGTTAAACCCCATTGGTTTTATTATTTAGTAGATTGATCAATCGCACTCTTTCAGTGTTCACCGAATAGTAAAGCTAGCTGGCAGGCAGGTAACGACTAATTTCATTGTTACTTTATATAATATATAACATTTTTGTTTTTCAGTGATAACATTTGATATATTATATTTATTAAAATTTGAATATATTATTATGATCACATTATTTTAATCTACATTTTGATATAAAATTTGTTATCATCGGAACTATTTTTATTAGTCAGATAGGTATGCATCTAACTAAATATTTTATTTCATATATAATATATAATTGTTTTGTTTATGTGTTATAACGTTTGATATATTATATTATATAAAGGATGAATATATTATTATGATCGCATTTTTTTACATTTCAACATAATTTTGTTTGTCGTCTCAACTATTTTTAAAACGACAATTATTTATTATTTAGTTTGTTGATCAATCACATTCTATCCATTTATAAATGTAGATTGAAAGCAATGAGTTAGGGGTGAGCTCGGTACTGGACTGTACTGAACCGGTACCGATTTCGAAAATCCTGAAACCCGACTTACTAGTTTTGAAAGAACAGTATACCGAACCATATAATTTTATATGGTGCCGGTTCTGGGACCGAATTTTCGGTGCCAATCACGTAATGAGACCGAATTAGGAAAAGATACTAAATACCAAACATACATTACCAAATTTTGCACCCGAATACCAAAAACCGATTACCGAATAAAGAATACCGTATACCGAATAAAAAAATGCTAAACCAATAATTGTATAGTTCAAAAGAGCGGCAATACCCAACAAAAATCATAAACAACTATAAGTTCAACGTTTTAAAATTACAAATATGTATCGAAACAAAGAACGCTAATATCATATCATAATCATCGGTGGCCAATAATGCTAAGTCGGTACCAAATATCCGGCGGTACCCAAATATCAGATTCAACCTATATGTATTCGGTTCGGGATCGGGATATTAGGGATAAATATGGTACCGAAACCGTGAGTACCGAATACCGAATTTTAGCTAATTTAAAAACCGAGTACCAGACCGAATGTATTAATTCGGTATCGGTCGGTACCGGTACCGGTTCAGGTTCGGAAAATCGGTTCCGTCGCTCACCCCTATAATGAGTGATCCTCGAATGAGAATCAAAATGTTATTTATTATTTTAAATTAATATATTTATATCTTTAAAAAATTATACAAACTGTCAATGTATAATTTTTTTGGGTAAATTACAATTTTTGTCCCTGTGGTTATGTGCAAATTACGGAACAGATCCTTTTAACGTTGAAATTACAAATTTAGTATCTATGGTTGGCTATTTGTTATATTTTTAGTCCTTTGACCAGTCAATTTTTTAAATATGACCATTTTGCCATTGACATAATTATAAAAATAGGTAATGAATTTTCTTTTTTCATAGAATTAAATAATAAAAATCCAAAATCCAAATTGTTGTCATTTTAATTATTAAAATAGGCTCTGAAAAATCAAAATGCATCTATCTCTCTCTCCTTTTGATATTATTTCTTTTCTAGTACATGTATATTAATAATTTATACAAATAAAGATACCAAAATTACTTATTTTTCTATATTAATCTTCTCCAAATTGTTCCACTGCCAAGAATACCTTCAAATTGAACACAAAATCTTGAATTGAAACAAGAACAATAACTCAAGAATAAAATGACATCCAAGCCCTCAAACCAATAACCCATGTTAGACAAAGAAAAAAAAAAAAAGAGAAGCAGATTGATGATGAACACTAAAAACGCTGTAACTATGTTACCAAAATCAAACTATAAACAAAATCATAAATCGAAGTTCTACATCAAAATCACTTCTATGGACTCTAAACAAAAACATATCAATGATCCATCATTTATACCGGAAAGAAAATCTAAATCGAGTTGATGTATAACGGAGACAAAATCAAATCAATGATCGATATATATATATAACGAAGAGAGAGGAAGACGACCATGGAAACCAAATTTGATGATGTCGACGATTTGAAGACAAGAAAGGAAATCTCTGATTATCTTTGTCTTTCGTTCCACATCTGAACTACACTTCAACGCCTTAATATTCATATATGTTCGTTTAATGAAATCCACGACGACCTTCAATGTCTTCGGTTTCCTGATGAACTTCGTCCCAGATCTGAAAATGATGAAATTGACGGTGACTTCGGTGGCTTAGCTTTGAAATGTTTAGGATTCAAAATCTTCTAGAAATTTGAAACCACATCGACGAAAGGCAGATGAAGAATTGACTTCAAAGTAGAGGACTCTAAAGCGCAGGAAGTGGAGGAACGCCTACAATAATTGATTGAGTTTATACATGGCACTATGGCAGGAAGCCTTGAATTACTTACATTTTATTTGATTTTAATTTTATTTTGACAATAATTGATTATTTTATTTTTTATACTGTATTATATATTTTGCCAAAGTTTGTTGCATGATATTATTTTTTTATTAAGGGTAAAATGGTCATTTTAAAAAAACTAACCGGTCAAAGGACCAAAATCATAACAAATAGCGAACCACATGTACTGTAATTGTAATTTCAACGTGAAAAGTACGGTGTCCATAATTTAAATATAACCACTGGACCAAAATTGTAATTTACCCCTTTTTTTTTTTTTTTTTTTTTTTTTTTTTTTTTTTTTTTACAGAATGCTGCTACATTATGTAATACGAGGCGATGAACTGTCAATCTATCACAGTTGAAGTCTTTCCACAAAGAGAGAGAGAGAGAGAGAGAGAGAGAGAAGAAAACATGATTCTTTCAGACGCCATGGAAGACGAAGAGAAATGGCTAGCAGAAGGAATAGCTGGAATTCAACACAACGCTTTCTACATGCATCGCGCCTTGGTAATCCATATATATGATTGATTAATTTCAACTATTTGATTTTGATTTTTAATTTGATTTTTTCATAGCAATCAGAACACTACTTGTAATCATTCTTGATTGATTTTTCATCAGGATTCTAATAATCTCAGAGAAGCCCTAAAATACTCGGCACAGTTGTTGTCTGAGCTTCGGACTTCAAGATTGTCTCCTCACAAATACTACGAGCTCTGTAATCTTCTCTTCGTTTTTCTTTCAATTTTATTTGATTCCTGGGCAGCGTCATTTTTCCATGATTACTTGCATGCTGCTGTTCCAAGATTTGAGATATAGTTTGAATCTTAGGTCCATTTGACTAATTCTCAACTTGATGATTGATAAGAATTTTGTCGATCTTGGAGAAATATTTCATTGATATAGACAGTTTTTTTTTATAAAACAAATAGCACAACTGGAATTTTATCGGTGTTAATTTTGTAAGAGAACTCGTTTCCAATATAAAAGAAAGAAATTAGACCTAAAACGTACATGGCTGGCTGCCAACCAGAAACTATTTATTGCTCTTGATGTTAGATTAATTCATTTCAGATGACAATGCATAAGTGACAATTTTACTTCTAGCCGAGAGATCTGTTTAATTTCTAAGGAAAAGACCGGAAGAAATGGGATTCGAACGCATGCATGATGCAATCTTCTTGTATGTCGATTTAGCAAACCAATGCAATCTTCTTGTAGATTCGAACGCATGCATGATGCAATCTTCTTGATTCGAACGCATGCATGATGCATGATGCAATCTTATTGTTGCCAATAAAGAAAATGTCAAATTAAAAAAAAAAGAGCGACTGAGATTTTAATCATCTTGTAGATTTGTTGCAAATTAACCATATCATACTTGTTAAAATGTAAAGAACACATTATAGTACGCCAGGGTATTGTTGCAAAATAAAAATTCAAAATTGCCCATAATGGCACACTAGCATGCTTTACTTAGTTTTTTTTTGGGTTGGTTTTCATTTTAACACTGACCATGATTCTATCACAATTAAAGTACAAGCATGATGATTAGAAAACTCATTCACTACTAAGGAGAAGGAATTTTTTTTGTTTGTATTTCGTTTTTATCAATAATATTTTACTGTGTAGGACTTTACTAAAAGGAAAAAAAGGAAATCGTCAATTTTAATTAAATGAGCTGTTTCCATTTCTTAAATTGACACGACATACGAGCTTCTTAAACAATTAATTTAGAACCTCACAGCATTCTACAACAAGGGTTGCAACTGATAAAAGGCAAAGAAATTGAGTTTTCTATACGACTTATACCATGATATGAGATATTACATGAGTTTCAGGTCATATGGAGTCAGTGGTCTTGCATTTAAACCGTAACGTTGGCTTGAATTCTTTCAAGTCTTGAAAGTTTGTTCAATTCTTGAATCATATTATAGTTCTAAAATGGTAACAATGTCCACTGCGACCGCAAATGTCAAAGCCATATCCTTGTCTTTCCCTTCTTGTAAAGGTGGTAGTATCAAATTGAGTTCAAAAATTCATTTCCAAATTGTGTTAGTTATTATGTTTGCTGGTTTAAAGAACTTCAGTTTGTTGTTTTGTTGGCATAACCAGACATGAGAGCTTTCGATGAGCTGAGGAAGCTTGAGTTGTTCTTTAAGGAAGAAGACAGGCATGGCTGTTCAGTTGTGGACTTGTATGAACTTGTCCAACATGCTGGGAACATTTTACCTAGACTGTAAGTGATAATACAGCTAACTTCTCTCTCACCTACTTTAAATCCTTGTATATTTGCTGGTTACGCACTTACACTCACAGCATAAACATAGCTGATAACAATTAGCTGTTAGGTCCTACCAGTCATAGACCATCAATGTGGTTGCCATTTTTCCTTTGATTGGACCTTCAGGCTATTTCTGTAATACCTGCTTGCACAAATACTCATTCATCATTGGTGATGTGATTTTTGTCAGTTCAATAGTGAAATTGACATGTGCAAAGAGTAAAATACGGAGGTCAACTATTCCCAAACTAAAAAGTGCACCATACATGCTTGCACAAGTTTCAACCTGCACCCTGCAGTTACAATTTCATTGTAAAAGATTCTCTAACAAATTAAGAATAGGGCCCAGGATCTTCTCTTGAAAGCAGCAGGGATAAGGGGTGTAGTTAATAGATTGGTTTTTTTTAGTAGGCATTTGTTGAAATATTATTGCTACGTCCTGTGTCATGAAGTGTGATGATTAGCAGACTCTGTACTGAAGCTTCATCAATCGTAATGATTAAGTTATATAATATAATCTGCAGTTGTAACTCCTATTAGTGGCTCAATGTTACAAACGTGTTTGTTTCACACATGGGTAAATTTAGATGTTGAAACATCATGAAGTTGATCTCAGCTTTAGTTAGAGTTCATAACTGTGACAGAAGGATCTTCAATAGGGACCATTATCAAAGAATTTCGTATTAGTAACATATGCAACCGTGAAATTCAACAAAATAAAAATAACAAGCACATGTGTGATTATTATGTTGCTATTAACGACCATATGGTAGCATCAAGGTTGTGCTACCTCATATTGATGAGTTTTCTACAATGTGAGGTAATATAATAGTACAGATATATTTTTTTTGAAATGTCATGAAATGGAAAAGGTTTATTGCTTATCTGATTGGTTTGAGCAATTGTTTGAGGCCTTGCTGTTGTTCCAAGTATGTTGGAGTTATGATTGAAGAGTCTCATAACTTGATGTATAAATACCACTAATGGTGACTTGTTAGGGCCACTAATTAGTCTCACCAAGAAATATCCCTGAGATTTCATCGTGCCATTTTAAATTAAATGCCATTTGTGTCATCAATTTATAGTTACCACAAGAACTAGCTTTGCTGGATATTTTCATCTCCAAATTTACTGTTTGCAACGGTTACCATATTTTTATCCATCTTATGGGCATCTTGTTGAAATTTTTCTGAACTTGCAACATTTTTGCCACGTACATCATCCTAAAACATATGCATTAAATGATATTAGGTGTCTTAAATCAAATAGGTTTGAATAAATACTATGTTAGGTCCAGCAGCTGAAATACAGATGCTCTCATGAGATCATATTTTGGTCATGACCTCTTAATCTTTAATACATTTAATAATTGAAACTAGAGTGATCAGAAGTAAATATGTTTTCATACATTATGTGCTGGCTACATATTACCTTTTGTATATAACACGAGTTACTCTATTTTGCTCCCATATGCATTTATTTGATTTTCCTTTCACTACTTAACAGTTTGCTAGTCACAAAACTAATAGATCAGGTTGACTAATATGAATACAGTAAACTTTTCATGGACGGGGTGGTAAATGAGGTTTAAAGCTATAATAATATTGGGTGTGTCACTGTGTATTACTGCCTACATGTAAAGTAACATCACTTGCATGATCTCATTTTAGAAAAACAAAATGTCAACTTCTGGATATCTTTGAAATTTCTTGATATTTGTCACTGATTTGTAGGTATCTCCTATGTACGGTAGGGTCTGTTTACATTAAATCAAAGGAGGCTCCTGCTAAGGATGTCCTTAAAGACCTCGTTGAAATGTGCCGTGGGGTTCAGCATCCCATACGTGGGCTCTTCCTTAGGAGTTACCTTGCACAAATTAGTAGAGATAAGCTCCCTGACATTGGTTCTGAATATGAAGGGTAAGGAAGTTGTTTCTCTTGCAATTAATTTTGTACTAAAAATCTCTGTATGTGTACCTTTAGAATGAAGACATTTTTGAGGTAGGCTTTCTCGTGTGCTGGTAATGAGATATTATACATGGAACTTGATTGAAATGGCTAGAATTTAGATTTTAGAATGAAGACATTCTTGAGGTGGTCTTTCTTGTGAGTATTTTGTATTTCAATTACTGCTTTCAGTTCCAATGTTATGATGTAGCAGTGTTCCTAATGCTTTTTTAGTAAATGTATTGATGTGTGCTGTTTTATTATGATCTTTCTTGCACCTAATTATCTTAGTATACTTCCTGTAGCTTCCCATATCACTAAGCTCCATCACGGAAGATTTATTGTCAATAGTCTTATATATTTTCTTCCGCAATTTAATGAGTATAGTTTTTTCTGAACTACTATAAGAAGTGTGTGTAATGTCCATACATGCAATCACAACATGTAAATGGCATGAGACTAGTAGTAGTTATTGCAAAGTTATGTTTTTTAGAATAAGTTGCAGAAGTTGACTTTCTTCTAATCTCAGTTGTTTTAGACTAGTATTAGTTACTGCAAACTACTCATAAGACGTGTGTGTAATGTCCATACATGCAATCACAACATGTAAATGACATGAGACTAGTAGTAGTTACTGCAAAGTTATGTTTTCTGGATTAAGTTGCAGAAGTTGACTTTCTACTTATCTCTATTATTGATTACCACTATAGAGGAAGTAAGAAGTAATTTGTTTTAGTCAACAGCATAATATTGCCTGTTGTATTGTAGAGATGGTGATACTGTCATGGATGCTGTAGAGTTTGTGCTGCAGAATTTTTCGGAAATGAATAAACTTTGGGTTCGGATGGAGCATCAGGTTTGTGGGTTTGTATCTTTGTTGTTTTAAACTTGTGATGTTGTGACATGCATGGCATGTATGCATGGCACAAATGTTGTAATGAATCATGAGAGCATGATTTTTCGCAATGCAGGACTAGTAGTGCTTGTACTGCATTCATTTTGGTGATCCTGAGTTGAGGCCTTCATTTGGGATTTCTGGTCTGCAGGGACCTGCCAGGGTGCGAGATAAAATGGAAAAGGAGAGGAATGAGCTGCGTGATCTTGTAATATCTACACCATGGAACACATTGATTTGGTTAGAGTAACGGTTTGGTGGTGAAATATCATTGTGAATGTTATTTGAACATGTTTTGAAATTTCAGGTTGGTAAAAATCTGCATGTCCTTAGTCAGATAGAGGGTATTGACCTTGATTTGTACAAAGAAACCGTTCTTCCCAGAGTCTTGGAGCAGGTCTATTCTCTAGTGATTCCAGTATTATCAAAATTTTCTGAGTATAGAATTAGAGTACCCTGTATGATATCCCGTCTGTTTATATTTTCTGTCCCACAGGTTGTCAACTGTAAGGATGAGCTTGCACAGTATTATCTCATGGACTGCCTGATTCAGGTGTTTCCAGATGAGTATCACTTACAGACTCTTGAGACCCTTTTGGGCGCTTGTCCCCAGCTCCAGGTATGTAATGTTTGTTAACAGATTCTTCATTCAATTGAACCTTTTGATCTTTTCTTGGCCTTGGCTTATATTTGCACTCTGGTATATAAGTATATTTATGATTCAGTTTTTCTGTGTCCTACTTTCAAGTACACATCAACATGCACATCTCCTTTATATTCAACATCTGAGTATGTGGTCTTTGGCCACCTAACTTATGTTTAGATAATTACACTGTGATTTCTTTCGTATTTTATCAATTATGATGATACCGGCTACAAAAAGTGTACAGTGTACACGATGGTAACAGCTGGCTTATTGAGCTCATATGTAACTAGAGAGTAGGGAGTTTGTTGTTTTAAAGATATAACTGTGTGAACTGTAATATCTGTTGAAATTTCAGCCTACAGTTGACATCAAGACAGTACTATCCCTACTTATGGAGAGACTATCAAGTTATGCTGCTTCTAGTCCAGAAGTGAGTTGTTCAATAGGAAATTGTATCATTTGTCATGCTTTTGCATTTTGTTGAAGTGATTACCTTTTCAGGTCCTTCCAGAATTCCTCCAAGTAGAAGCTTTTGCAAAATTAAGCAGTGCTATTGGGAAGGTACTTGTGAATCTTACCACTTACGAATATATTACCTACTCTTTTTCTGAAGCAAACGAATGTATGGAATTTTGTTGACAATGGATTTTTATGATCCTATGTTTATTCATTCTACTATAGTCTATAGCAGAACTTGTGTAGCAAATTGGCAATGTTCTAGAGCTGTCTGGCACATTTCTCCCGAAAAATATTTTGTTTGTCCTTTTAATAGAATATGTGGGAGGGCCAGAGGGGTGAAGTGAGCAACATTATGTTGGCTGAGAAATACATAATGTGGAAACTGTAACAAAGACATTTGTGCTTCGTACTAGGTAGGGCTTTTTTAGATATCTGTATTTCTTGCACAGCTCATGTCACTTTGATGCTCTCTTACCTTGATTTACCTGCGACTTCCTGGTTACTGTTCCTGTAATATAATTTAGTTACATATTGTTCCATGCAATCTACAAACTTATCACTTATCAGAATTCAGTGGATGCCGCTAACAGAGAGATTTCACCTTACTTTCTTTTTAGGTTATTGAAACTCAGGGTGACATGCCAATTGTTGGAGCCATTACTTTGTATGTTTCTCTTCTCACGTTCACTCTTCGTGTTCATCCTGATCGGCTTGATTACGTGGATCAAGTGCTGGTATGTTAATCCACAAGTTGATGCCAAATCAAACGAGATGTAGAACTTCCCTTCAATTTACAGCCAGACTGATTATTCTTATTAGTCATCTAGAAATATCTTGTTTGGTTTTACTGACATTAATACTGACATCTTGATTGCTACAGAAGCCATTATTAAAACCCTTTTCAGTTACTTCACCTTAAACTAAATAACAAAGCGATAAAACCTGAAAAGGTCTGAAACATAACACTAAACACTCGAGGATATAATTGTAGACATTTCTCTAATGCTTTTCTTGTGATAGTTTCTTGTCTCTACCTTGGATAGGGATCATGCGTCAAGAAACTTTCTAACAAACCAAAGCTTGAAGATAGCAGAGCTACAAAACAAGTTGTTGCACTTTTGAGCGCTCCACTGGAAAAATACAGTGATATTGTCACTTCGTTGACGTTGTCTAATTATCCTCGAGTCATGGATCACCTTGATAATGGAACTAATAAAGTCATGGCTATGGTCATCATACAAAGCATAATGACAAACCATGCTTACGTATCATCTGCTGACAAGGTATTGAACTTTTGTTAGTTTTACTCATCATTTTTCTCCTTCAGGTTATTTCCCAATATTGTTTTTCCTCTATAATATGTGGTGTATCTGCTTTAGGTTGACGTTCTTTTTGAACTGATTAAAGGGCTTATAAAGGATTTGGAGGGAGATTCAGAGGATGAGGTACATATTATAAGTTTCAACTTTTAAGTTGTAGCCTGCAACAGTACCAACATGATTCTTAAACTTGTTTGCCTTGCAAATTTTGTTGCTGTTTTCACTATTAGTTTTCTTCAACCTTCTGTTTCTTTTGTTTGTATTGTGTTTGACAAATGCCATTAGCTTGACGAGGAGGATTTTAATGAAGAACAAAATTCTGTTTCTCGTGTTATACATGTGCTACATAATGATGACCCAGAGGAGATGTTGAAGGTAACCAATTACCAGTGGCTTTGCTTTTAGTATATTTTAATTGCTGTGTTTTTATGGAAGGGTGCTTGCTGCTTTTATGGTTTTACTCTGATCAAGTCTGTCAGAGTTGATTACTTTACTATTATAACCTGTTTTTTCTGCTTTAGATTATTTGTACCGTGCGTAAGCATATAATGACTGGAGGCCCAAAGCGACTTCCTTTCACAATACCTCCTCTTGTTTTTTCTGCTCTGAAGGTACGCTATCACATACTGCAGATTTGTTTTTGTTAGATGTTATATGTTCAGACCTCAGATATATGTGAAGACCATTTTTCATAAGTAGAATAAAGCAGAATTCAGTTTGTAAAATGAGTCACTTGTCAGACTAAATATGTTTTATTATTTTATATTTTACAGTTGGTTCGTCGATTGCACAATCAGGATGGAGATTTAGCTGGAGAAGATGACCCAGCAACGCCTAAGAAAATTTTCCAGCTCTTAAATCAGGTTATATATATGTATGTATGTGTATATATATATATATGTATATGTATGTATGTATGCATGCATGCATGCATGTATATGTGTGTGTGTAATGAGGTTCAATGGAGAACCAATGTGCATCGGTAACCACAGTGCATCTCACAAGAAACCATAGTGCAACACGTCTATTAGGCCTTTGACAGTCCTTGTACAGCCCTCCATCCCTAGGTTTCCATTCTAATACGGTGTTCCGTATCCAGAATTCTTTACCCATGCCTGAAAGTTCTTACCTCTATTCTTGTGAAATGACTGGAACCAAGCAACGGAATCAGGTATTTGTCCAAACAAACTGATGCAACTGTCATACAATACCCACTCCAAGGCTCATATAGCCAAAAGCCAAGGCCCAAATATAAAGAGCTTGATTGTTATCTACGGAATCAGGCATTTCTCCAAACAAAAAGCGATGCAACTATAATACAATACCCATTCCACGGCCCATATAGCCAAAAACGAAGACCTGAATATAAAGAGCTTGATTGTTATCTTTTACAACCTCATATTGTGGCAAAGCAACAACTCCTCTATCTATCCAACTTCTTCATATAGCGACCAATCATCAGTTGGCACTTGGCAGACCTTCTGTCCTTATTTAAGACCCAGATTGACTGTATGTGTGTGGCAAGTTGGGAATGGTTGATATATGTCTCAAACATCAGGAGCCTTAGTAGAATTTGAATTTATATAATAGAATTTAGGTTATGTTACCGTTGAATAGTGTTTTGATTTATTCTGTTTCTTGTCCAATGAGCCCTTCTTGGCTTCTTGTACATTTAGTTTAGGTGTTCAAAATATTATCAAACTGAAAAAACCGAAGTACCTTTACGATTTTAAGGTTAGACGAACTAGTTTTTCCTATAATTTTTGGTTTGGTTAACCGAACCGGGAAAAACCTTCGGCTTCGGTTTAGGTTACGTTTACGATTTTGGAGACGGACGGTCAACCGAAAAACCCAACAAAATATAATTTCATGAATTTTAGTTTTTATTTCTATCAATAATAACAATAATATAAAATTTTTACTCATATATTAGTCTACATTAAGTTTTTAATCCAAGACAACTAAAAGTAAATTAGAACATTTTTATTGACAAGATTACATTACAGTATTTGGTTTTTATTAGACTTTTTAAAGATAACGTCCAATTTTTTTTACAATATCTTATAGATATTTGTAATTCTTAATTTTCGTAATTTTGACATTGATGCTTTTAAAAACTATTTGTTGGAGTTTTTTCAATTCAAAATTTAATGTATTAGATTATATAGAAAATGGTTAATTGATTAACCAAATAACTGAAAATTTTGGTCAACTGAACTAAAAAATTTGGTTAATTGGAGTTTTTTAGGTTTTAGGTTCATGAAATCCTCGAACCGGTATGTTCGGTTAATCATCCGAGATGCACCAGTTAACCATCCTAGATACACTTTCGGTTTCGGTTAACCATCATTGAACAACCCTTCACTGTTTTCCCACATCACTGTAATCAGTTTTTAGTCTTAATCTTTGCAAGAGTGGCAATGTTTAATAGTACCATGGTAGGGACATACAAGATTGACATAGAAATATGCGTTAGAGATCCCTTCTTGTATGCATGTACTTGTTTGTAAATTTTCTGTTTACTTCAATAACAAATTAAATTTTCTATTTTCTTCGATAACAAATTAAACTACTATTCATAATGTGTCTTGAACTCTTGATCAATATTCTGATGCCATGATACAAGTGTTCTGTCATATGTCCCTGTGACCTCACATTAATATCTAGTCATTTCTTCTGTGGTTTATAATGTTAATTTTGTACATTTCAGACAATAGAGGCACTCTCTTTTGTTCCGGCACCTGAATTGGCACTGAGGTTGTACCTGCAGTGTGCAGAGGTAATGTCTTGTAGCCTTGAACAAGGTTTTGGTACTTATTTACAACCTCTTCGGTCAGCCGCAGGAGTTCCATCGAGATTATTTGACAAATTTCGGTTGCTCTTTTTTATTACAACCACACATCAACCCTATTCATTTTACCCTGCAACGTCGAACGTCTGTTCTCAAGATTATTGAATTTTTTTTTATCCTGTTCAGGCTGCCAATGACTGTGATTTGGAACCGATTGCTTATGAATTCTTCACTCAAGCATTTGTTTTATACGAGGAAGAAATTGCGGTAATTGCTCAACATCTTAAACTTGCTTAAAGGATGACTGCAGATTATTAAAGGAAATGAAACTGATAGCAAGGATTGAACTTGCAACCAAGGGTTGTGGCGATCACTTGGTTACTATTTATTACCTTTCTTTACCATCGGGTAGAAATTTCCTGCTTTAGTTGTTATTGTAGACTAAATCAGTTGAATGGTGACAGGACTCCAAAGCTCAGGTGACTGCAATTCACCTAATAATTGGAACCCTTCAGAGGACAAATGTATTTGGTGTGGAGAACAGGGATACCTTGACACATAAGGCCACAGGGGTAACATAATTTGGATGGAGAGTTGTATATTTTTCCCTTCAACAAAAATTTAACTGATGAAGTGTTTATTCCATTCAGTATTCAGCTAAACTTCTCAAGAAGCCGGATCAATGCAGAGCGGTTTATGCATGTTCACATCTATTTTGGGTGGATGATCAGGATGGAATCAAGGATGGAGAAAGGTCTGCCCATCTCGTTAGTTTTGCGTTTCTTTTGTCGAAACTAACAGTATTGTGATTCCAGGGTCCTCCTTTGCCTTAAGCGTGCATTAAGGATTGCAAATGCTGCACAGCAGATGGCAAATGTTGCACGAGGTAGCAGCGGGCCTGTTACTCTGTTTGTTGAAATACTCAACAAGTACGTTTTACGTGTATTCCCCTCTACCTTACCGCCTTGGCAAATGAAAGTGTACACCTTCGGTTTTTATTTTTCAAATAAATAATATGTTAACTATCATTAGAAAGTGTACTGTTAAAATGATAATCGTTTTGTTTGAATAAAGCGATTCAGGTATCTGTAGTATTAAAAAGTGTAGAATTTCAATATCCATCCAGGTACCTGTACTATTTTGAGAAAGGCAATCCACAGATAACAAGTGCTGCAATCCAAGGGCTAATAGAGCTTATCAAAACCGAAATGCAAAGCGACGGGGCATCACCTGATCAAACATCAGATGCTTTCTTTGCTTGTACCATAAGGTACATCCAGTTCCAGAAACAGAAAGGAGGAGTAATGGGAGATAAGTTTGATGCTATCAAGGTGTGATTTATTCTATTCTTACCTCAAATATATTTATTTTTCTTTCTTTCTTTCTTTTTTCTGTTAATACATACATATGGGCAATGCAGTTTGGTGTGATTTTATTACGGCAATAGACTTTGCTTTGCCTTCATGTGATTTTGTACATTCGCAACATACCCGTAACCTTGAAGTCAGAAATGGTGTGAGTCGTGCTTTTTACTTGTACTTGATGTTTTTTTGTTTGAGTTTGGTAAAGATTGTTCTTGTATGGTTGTTAAATCACCTAGTCCGAAATTTTGAATGAATCTAAGGGGCACACTCCTTTGTGATTGACCGACCAAACTTGTATTTTGAAGTTTGAGTGTGAAAAGTTTGCCCGGCCTTTTGATCAAAAAACAAACATGATACCGTAAAACCCTAAATCTACAAATGGTACGTCTGAAGAAGTAACAAAAAAGAGAAGAATGTCCTTCTAGGTCGAGCATTGTCGATTCAAACTTGTTCTTGGTCAGATAAGCGTTGTTGGTTGGTTTAGATCCAGATCCTTCCATCCATGTGAGTTTTGGTTGGATTTGCTTTCGATTTCCTTGGAGCTGGAGACTAACAGGTGGTTATTGTGTGCACGATTATCCGCTGTATACCTCCTTAAAACGTGAATTTTATTTAAATACGAAGTTAGAGTAAATTATCTCGTTAGAAATTCCAAAAAGTTACATTAGATATATATATATATAACAGATCCTCTCTGGCTCTTTTTTTTTTCTCCTTCTATCTTTCTCCTCATAAATTCATATTAATAACATGTCCTTTACATTACTAGTTGGTTATTTTCATATAAAAACCTTTAAAAAAATATTAATATTGATATTAGCATAAATTGTACCAATAATCCAAATTTCACTAAACTAAAAAAGAAAAATTAACTTGAGAACTTTTATGAAAAAAAAAAATGAAATGACGAAACGCAAAACAATGTAAAAACATGTTGGTTTTTTTTACAAGCTACAAGCCTTGTTGTTAGTTGTTACCCCACAAAACTAAAACATGAAATAATTGAAAGCAGGAAGCAAATGAGGAGGACCCTATGAAACGAGTGCACATGCAATTTGGAAGGCACCATTATTGAGTTTCAGTTGCTTTCTTTAACCTTCTCTTTCTTATTTCTTACCCACAAATGGATACACACACTCCATACATCTTATGCACATAATAATAATAGTCTCCATGGCCCATGGGCTGGGCCCACTAGAATATCATCTATGTATTTGTTAATATAAATAAAACAAAATAATTCGTGTCACGTGTCATTCCCTCAGCTATTTTAATTTCTGTTTTCCCATCCATTTTGCCTAATATAAGTCTTTTGTAAAAATCACATGTTTAAACAATCAGTTAAAATTAAAGTTTTCTAAATCGTTTGTCCCTTTTTATATTTAACTGCAAAATTGTATCATGACCAAACTGATAAAAAATTAAAAAACACGATGGATTATAGATAAACATAACATATGGACTAAAATGATAAAATGTAATATTGAGGAATTAAACAGATAATACTATAAAAACACGACTGTTTTTCAATAGTGTTTATTATGAAAAAGCAAGATGCTTTCACGGTTTTTGTGTTTCCATCCCTTGATGTCATTTTTTCCCCCATAAAAATCGTTAAGGTTAAATTTTTTTGGTTTTGTAAAATTTGACTATTAGAGTCCGGTTATAATTTGTAAACCGGCTTTTTAAAAAAAATTGAAGCACCGGGTTCTAATATCCAAATTTCACTAAACCAAAGAGAAAAAAATTAATCTGTGGACTTTCATGAAAACAAATAATACGAAAAGACGAAAACATAAAATATGTAAAAACATGTTGGTTTTTTTCATAATAAACTCATTTAATATAAATCATAGATTTTAAATTCATTTTCAATCCATCCATAATTAAAGAGACCATAGGCATTCAGGCCCATTTGAGTGAAATCAAGAGATTAATTAGTATAAAATTTTAAAATAAAAAAATACTAAATAAATGTATTTATTAAACATTTAATAATCTGTAATTATTTTCTCTAGCTGTGTTTCGTTTCATTTCAACAAATGTAACGCTTATCTTTTATAAGTTGACTAAAAAATACAATATCATTTTTTTAATAAAAAAAGATTTTGCCGGTTATAAATCTTTATATGATATGTTAAGTTTTGACTTTATGTAACATCCCGTTTTTGTGATAATTGCGTGAAATTATTTTAGTGGAATTTTAAATAATTAATTTTGTGTTGGACTAATGAGATCCCGAGTAGTGGATTGATACGTGTCGGGTTGCGAGTTACGTGTCTCCGAGTTATAAATTTAGTGGATTAATTATATAATTGGGTTCGTGAAATTAATTGGGTTAAGTGGATATTAATTGTGAAATTGGGGTATCGGGTTCGGGTTATGGGGTCGGAACCCGCCGAAAATAGAAAATTATATGTACGTTCTCATCCTTTCCTTCCTTCTCCTTTGGAATGTGTGTTGAAAGTGTGTATTGTGTGTATGTGTTTGAGAAAAATCAGCATCAAGGGAGCTTCATATCTGATAATAATTGTTCTTCATCTTCTTGTTTGAAGTCCTTGAGATTTTGAGGTAAGAAATTGTGGGTTAGCCTTTAATTTTTGGTGATAAATGTCAAAGGTTGTGGGATTGAGTGTTTAATTTGTGTGATGAAGTTTTATGTGGGTTTTGAGAGTATTTCATGGATGGAATCAAAGTTTTGGAAGAGATTAAGCTTCTGGACAGTAGCAGGTCGGCGCAGGGAGGAAGACAATCGGCCAGGGTCGCGGTCGCGATCCCTGGTCGTGGTCGCGGTGAAGCGGGGCCAGACGCGGGCGCGCTTGCTGGGCAGGGGGGGAGGCGATTTTGCAAGCCTTGGGGGCTGTTGGGGGCGGTTTGGGGGTTTTTGGGGTCGGGTTCCGTTTGGGATCTTGGGTCATATTTCGTTGGGTTTTCGGGATATTGTTGAAATTGTTTTTGGGTTGGGTTTGATTGAGTTCTCGGGGTTTCGTTGGGATTGTTTTTGAGTCGGGGTTCCATGGGGTTGCCTTAGGTCCGAGTCGGTTGTGGATTTATTATAATTCCGTTATATGTGCCGTTTGAGACAAGAATTAATAGTTGGGATCCGTGTGAATGCAGGGACGGGTCAGCGAATCGAGCCGAGTCAGAGATTCCGAGATTAGTGGATCGACCAGGTGAGTACCCGAGTCTTTTCCAAACGAGCGCTCTATTTTCTGAGTCGTATTCTGTTATATGTGTATACTGTGATATATTGTGTACGAGACAGGGACGCGGGCTGCAGGTATGATTTTATTCTTACATATGTGATATATGTACATGAGATGAGATCCAGTCCGAGGTCCGTGATGAGTTCCATGCGGACGGTGATTCGCGATGGGTTATCGCGCGGGTTGACTGTCCCTAACAGTCCTTGGGGCGTGTATACACGGCAGAGCCTGTAGCCGGTTCGCGCCCGTGCTACAGGGTTGTGGCTAACCACCGCGGCCGCGGTCGTTAGCTGGGGAAGGGTCCCCCTTCAGTGATTCTGTGCAGGGCTTGGGATCTCATGCTATGTGTTCATACATGTACTGAGATGTTGATTGCCAGGGATAGAGATTGAGCTTGTGTTGTGCGTATGTGCTATGTGTATGCATGTTATGTGTTTACTGTGCAGAGTCTAACCCTCGAGTACTCACGACCTTTCGAGCTTACGTATTCGAGTCTTCCATGTTCAAGGTATCAGTGACAGGATTAGTAGCTGTTCTTGTTGATCCGGGATCGAGAGTTATCGGGAAGACTTGTGCTAGTTTGGTGTAATGATCTGATCAATATTATTTATGTTAACAGCTTCTCTGCTTGTGTAATTAGCGGATTATACGTTAATAGTGTTTATATAAAAGTTTTAAATTGCTAGTGATTTCAGTTATCCTGTGACATGTGAATGTTTGAGTTATTGAGATATTGCCACCTGTGTATTGTATTGACGTGACATTTCTGGGTTCGGGCCGGGTGTTACACTTTACATTTCAAGATTGAGTAAGTATTCAAAATCGGATCAGATTGGACCAAATTAAGAACTAAAAAAATAGAAAAAGTAGAACCAAAACCAGACTAAATGATATCGATTTGTTTTGGTTCTGGTTTTTTTCGTCTTCTACAATAATACAACGCAAAACCAAACAAAAAATTATAAAAAATGGAAAGTTAGATTGGACCAAACTATTAACCAAAAATAAAAAAACTAGAACCAAGAACCAGACTGAATGGTATTGGTTTGGTTTAGTCTTTGGTTCCTTTTCCGTCTTTTATAAGATGTGACAATAACAAATCGTAAAGTATTTACATTTAAGTTATGAATCAAATTAAACATTGTACTCGGTAGTACTTGTTTAACCTGATCATAATAATTTTAATAAATATAATGATGATGATTAATTTAGGAATAAAATATACATATGCCAGTAAGTTTTTCAAATATCAAAAATCCAAAAACAATATTATTATATGTCATCCAAATATTAATTTAATTTTATAATGTCGATATAATTAATAAAAGAAAAATGTTTTTCATATCTAACTTATATGTCTAAAAATCAATCTAAAAATAAGATCATGACACATGTCAAAATCAAATAATCGCGTGAAGAGGGAGAATGTATACATGTCATATATTGATGGTTGAATACGTTAGACATATTTTTAGTTTAATGAATTAAATATGTGAATCATTTCATTAAAAAATAATAATAATGAAAGTTGATACACCCACAATTTTAAACCACTTAAGAGGTATCCTTTTTACCTTAAAAACAAATAAACAAGGGAAAATTACTAAAATAGTAAAAACTTATACCACATTATCAATTTTTAGCCAAATAATATCAATCTAACCAAAATAGTCACACTTTGCGTTACCAAATTTACGTGATAGCCATCATTCACATGATTTGCACCTTTTATTACTATTTTAATGCATTACGTTACAAAAGGTGTTTGGTAACGTAAAGTAATGGTACTTTACGTTACCAAAATGTGTTTACCGTGAAATGACAAACCACCTACTTTTTATTGGGAATGAGCAACATTTAAATTTGGTAACGTAAAGTACCACTAATTTACGTTATCAATTACATTTTGTAACGTAATGCATTAAATATTAATAAAAGGTACAGATCACGTAAATGATGACTATCACGTAAATGTGATAACGTAAAGTGTGGCTATTTTAGTTAGATTAATATTATTTGGCTAAAACTTGATAGTAAGATGTGATTTTTGATTATTTTAGTAATTTTCCCGTACTTTATTATCCAGATCATCGTCATAATAATAAAACTTGGCTGACGTCATAATAATAAAAATTAGACTATGATAAAAATAGGGTTTAATAAAAATAAAAGTTTCAGAAATGAAATGAAAGAAGACAAAAAGTGAAGTAAAAGCTTTCAATGGTGTCCATTTTGGTGGGAATCAATAAAAGATATTTATGGAGACCATCCCATCCCATTCCATCCTTCCCTCTCTCACACACACTCACTCACTCACACTCACACACTCATCTTCATACAAATTACAAAATGGAAGCTATGAAACTGTTTGCCGACACCCACATTAATACACCCCACCATCAAAGCCGTTAGATAATGGATCCAAAGCCTGGAATACAAACAGTTCCCTTTTTGTTCTTGTATCTATAATAATAATGAATGGGTTTAGTTTTCTGATCAGAATCGCAGACTCGTGTTTGTTTCTTCCTCTTTCGGATTAGTCATTTGCATAGGAAATTGTGAATGATCGTTGGTTATTTAAGGGGGAAATCGAGATTGAAGATGGGGATAGTAAGCACAATTATGGGTGCATTTGGATTTGGAATCGGAGTTCCAATTGGGCTTGTGATTGGTTACTATATGTTCATCCACTTTCAGTCATCTCATGTTGAGGTTAGTAACCATACCAATCCTTCCTTCCAATAACTTACTTGCTGAATGATTGATTGTTCATGGAAATTGTTGACTCAATCTCAACAAACGCGTTTCACTTTTTTTGTGTTTTGGTTCATTATACGTTTTTTTTTTTCCAATGAAATACGATGTTCATCAATAAACTACAGTGGTAGAAAACCGACCCGAAAGGACCCAGAAATTGGAAGTTACGATCCGACAACCGGACCCTTTTCAGTCCCAAAACCTGATCGTCAGTCACCCAACACTTGATATAAAAAAAATTTTTTTTTTTGTTTTTTTAAGAAAAAGGACCAGACTGATCGAGCACTGTTTTTTGTGATACCCAGCAGCAGATATTATACTGACAGGGTTTAGCCCATTTAGTAAGAAAGGTGTAAGGTAAGTGTCTTGAATTTGGGTGCTGGAAGTAAAATCTGAAGTCTCCGT
This sequence comes from Centrapalus pauciflorus, assembly GCA_020465985.1. Classification (NCBI taxonomy): domain Eukaryota; kingdom Viridiplantae; phylum Streptophyta; class Magnoliopsida; order Asterales; family Asteraceae; genus Centrapalus; species Centrapalus pauciflorus. Next base: position 289,292 of record JAANYP010003075.1, read on the forward strand.
TTGGGGCACAGTTGCAGTTTAGGAGTGATTAGTTTGTCGTTCTTTATTACAGTGGTTTGCATATTTTTAAATAGAAAAAATTTCGCACAAAAGCATCAAACTATAAGTTTTTTCGATCAACTCCCTCATATGATTTTTTTGTCTGATAAGTCCCTTAACCAAATAAAAATCACGAATTTGGTGTTTCTTTTCAAAACAGGTTACCGGTAACTTGATGAGCGGGTTGCAAATTGCTGACGTGTATTTTATAAATCTATGATTTTTTTTCGATTAAGTTTCTCAAGTAAATTGTTTTGTCTTGTAAACCCCTCAACTAAATTATTTTGTATTATAAATCACTCAACTACAGGGCGGCCTTGGGCCTGGTGCACATGGGCCACCGCCCAGGACCCAATTAGTATAAGGGGCCCAAAAAAATTAATATGTCTATATAGGATAGTTGTACAGGTATGGCTTATATATTTTTTTCGCAATAAAATCATAAACAGCTTGTTGGTTCAACTGACAATCATCTTATCTTGGAATTCTATTGGCATGGGTTCAACTCCCATTCTATGCATTTTTATTTTATTTATTGGATTTTTATCTACAGATATCGTCTATTTGTTTTATATCAATATACTATACATCAAATTCAATATTTATACTTTTGTTTTTCAATGAGTTTGATTTTTTTTATTTTTGTTTATCACATGGTTAATTTTATGTTATTTATTATACGACTACTAAAAATAGTAACGAGACATATATTTATTTTTTGAGATGTTATTTATTTTTAACACGTATGTTTATTGTTTATGTTATGAATCATTTAAAATTTAAACTTTATTTTCTCAATTTACTAATAAAAATATAATTTAATATTGTATACAATTTTTGCCAAATTTAATTATATCATACGAATAAAAAGTATAGCGCTTTTTTCTCAATATTATTTAAGTGTAACTTTTTTATATGAATTTTGCTTATATATAGAGGGCCCTTTTTAAGTATACGCCCCGGGCCTCAAAAATGATAGGACCGGCACTGCTCAACTAAAAAAACTTAAATTAACTTTGAATTATTTCAAATGAATAAAAGTATGATCCATTCCAATTTTTAAACTTTTGACTGTATAAAACTACAACTCATTTCATTTTTCTAAACGAAAATTGTTACAATTATTTATTGACGATCCAAAAAATGATGAATCCTTAACTAAAATAGCTATAGCTTTTTTTATTTTGAATTTTTCCGATCGGGAAAAAACAACGAGCTCATCTATTTTTAAGTTCTAATCGTTAATAAATAGTGTAGTTATTTTCGTTTGAAAAAACGGAATGTATTATCGTTTCAAACGAAACAATCTGTAATCCATTCCGTTTTTTCGAATGAAAATGGTTACAAGTATTTATTATTATTGAAAGATGAAATTAGATGCACAAATTTTGTTAAATGCATAAATTCGTACGTAAAGTTAACAAATTTATCGTGATATGCGTAAATATTTATATGAAATGCATAAATTTATCAAATGTATAAAATTAAGCGTCAAATGCATAATTTTATGCATTAAATTCATAAATTTGAAATAGTTATCACGTTCTCACAGAACTAAGAGATTCTTACCGGAACCCAACTATGTATATATTTAGGTTCAAGTGAGTACATGTTATGCAGCGTAAGGGCGTTTGGTTCGCATATTTTTTTCTCCAGAAATTTGCATTTTGTCAAAGAATTTGCTTTATGCAGCATTTGCATTTGTCCGAATTTTGTCAAAGATTCTGCATTATCTTATAGAAAAAATTTGCTAATCTGAAGAATCCCGTTTAAAAATTACAATTAAAAATTATCAACGGGGGTTTAAATGATGTGTAATACTTGCAACCGGTTTCAACAATTAAATTTGATTCCATATGGTTATTTACCGGTCCACGTAGGATTAGTATCCGGTTTCAACCGGTTACCCATTGATAAAACCTTGATATACTGATTTTAGTTAGTTCTGGATTTTATATGCAACAAAAAATGATTTAGGATTTTAATTACAAAAAACTGACAAGTTGGTTTTACCCCTTCTTAAAATTAATTGATTATCCTCCAACTTTTTAATAGTTGTATAATATAATGGTTCCGACTAATATTCGAAGACTGCCTTTTTGTAGGAAAAAGGAGGTGTCTTGTTAGATGATACTTTACAAACTTTTGTTGCAAATTAGGGAATAGGGATCATCTTTTGGGCTTTTGGCTTCATTATTAATAAATAATAATAATAATAATAATAATATTCTTAAAGACCCTTTGAACCACAATCATTTTGTGAATCTTTTGCTATATGACCAATGACGTAAACCCCGATTCTTACTTTTTTTTTTTTAATTTAAAAAACAACAATAAAAATGAAATTCGAATTTGAAACTTTTAGAATCTTATAGGTCTTGTTTTGGGTGGGAGGATTTAAACAACCAACAAACGATTTGGATTTAGAAATACTTTTCAAGTTATGTTTGAATAAAAAAAATCTATGTATATTTAGGGGCCGTTTGGTTTGCGGATTTCCTGGGATTTGCATTTAAAATCATGTGTTTGGTCCGCAGATTTCAGTAAGGATTTAAAATATCAGGATTTCTTAAATCCTTCCATTCTTTGTTATTTAAAATCCCAGCCTCCCCCCTAGGATTTTAAGTCCCAGTTAGCTTGCATTTTTCAGATTAACAAATTTTTTCTATAAGATAATGCAATTTCTTTGACAAAATCCTGACAAATACAAATGCTGCATAATGCAAATCCTTTGACAAATGCAAATCCCAGATAAAATATTCGCGAACCAAACGCCCCCTTAGCATTTCATATTCTACATTCCTCCTCCTTTCATATCCAAACTCCGTCTAGATATTTTACAATTCTATCATTTTCGGAAATTATCATATTAATCCTTATTAACAAAATGACACCTTTAAAGTTAGTAATAATAATAATAATTATTATTATTAGTAAAATAAATGAGAGAGGTGATGTTTGTAAGATGATTGTCTAAAAAGTTTAAATTGAATGATAGCCTTTTGATTTGCTTATCTAAAATTATTCATTGTTAATATTATTACAGTATTATTTGAATTGGAGACAGTTGAATCTATTAAATGATATGAATTGCTTATATTTTGGTTTTGTTTCTTGAATATCTATCATCAAGGATCCGAAAGTACGGCCTTTGGTTGAACGAGATACAAAGTCCCTGCAAGAGATGCTTCCTGAGATACCTATGTGGGTCAAAAACCCAGACCATGATCGGGTATCTTCTGCTTCTCACTGCTTGTTTTTTTTTTTTTAAGTAACAAACTTCAATTATTATTATTTTTTTATTATCTTCGAATTTTGGATCAAATACTTCAAGTCAATAGTCAACATTTTATGGTTTTTGGCTATGTTACATTTTGTATATGTGGGCAAATGGCATAAAAATGTATATGTGGCATATTTTAAATGTACGGTTTATTTGGTACGAATGAATCGGAAGGAATGGAGATGGAAATATATTTTGGTATAGAATCAAGTAAATAACGTTAATTTAAAAAGATAATGGAATCAAAATTTTCAATTATAGTATATTCGCATTTCCTAATTTTAGAATAACAATATAAAATTTCTCATTCCATTATTTTTAATTCTTTTGTGCCAAACGCATCCTGGATACGTAGTTTGAAAGACAGGTGTTTTGGGATACAAAAATCTTGAACCTACTTGAGTATGATGTAGAAATTAGAATCAATGAATAGTGTTGGAGGATTGTGAACACAGACATTAATTTACATTGATACATCGTTTGGTTATTGATTTCAAGTCATAGTCAACAGGTAGTCTAGTTTTTGGATCTCCAAACATGATTTTTTTTATAATTATTATACCTTAAATGAAACTATTTTTCAATCCATGATCCCTTATTATGTATGTTTTTGAAAGTATGATTCCAAAATATGCGTTATATTTTCAAATCATTGTACCTTCATGATAGAAAAAAACTACTTTGTGTAAACTTCAAAATGCCTTAATTTCAACAGTCAACACTCTTTTAATAGTGTAAGTTATTTATCAAATATGACATTGTGAAGTAACTCATTGAACTTTCAAAATTCAAAAGCAAACTTAAGTATATAACTTATTATTACAAGTTATCTTTACATTCAACTTATTCTGTGCAGGTTGATTGGCTTAACAAGTTTATCGAGTTAATGTGGCCATATCTGGACAAGGTATTGAGTCACACAGAACTCCGAACATGATAAGCGAACATTACTAGATCCTCAAGTAGTGACAGTGTGAACATTTTGTAGGCGATTTGCAAGACTGTGAAGACAATAGCGGAACCTATCATTAAAGAGAACATTCCAAAGTACAAAATCGATGCAGTCGATTTTGATACACTTACCTTAGGCAGCCTACCGCCTACGTTTCAAGGTTGTGGACACTGGACAGGCAGTCGTAGTCATAAAGTTGTTCTCTGCATCATACAAAACACACACACAGCAGTAACATGGTCTGATGATCCTAAAATAACACAGTTAGGCGCATCTTCGTTTTTCTAACATTTTCTCCATTAATCAGTAACATGGTCCGCTAGGCGCTAACCACTTGACATAGATCAAGTGGCCACCACCAAATGTGGGAGGGGTTCCCCTTGGTTGAGGTCTCAAGTTTGAGCATTGCTAAGAGCGTTTCTCCTTAGGTGGAGGTGTGGGGTTTGGTCCTCACCCTCAAGGTGTCTAACAATGGTGCTAATAACTAACCACTAACATCTGTTGTTCAAAAAAAAAGTAACATGGTCCGCTGGTCCTAAAATAAATATGGAAATAAAGTGCAGTGATCTATTTGTGGTTTTTGAAAACATGAAGATAACAACGTGTAATGCATTAAATGATAGCAGAAATAGAGTGTAGAAAAGTGCATGTTTAAAACACTGTTTTTGTATAAATAATGTGTTTCATGGTAATTTAGGGATGAAAGTTTACAGTACGGACGATAAGGAGTTGATAATGGAACCATCGTTCAAATGGGCTGGGAATCCTAACATACATGTAGCTGTTAAGGCGTTTGGGATGAGACCTACCGTTCAGGTTTGTGTTCTGTGCCTGTGTATATCTGCGCGATAAGTTTTTTTATTATTATTTCATTTAATTTAAAAGGACTTAAATTCACAAGCTAAAGGTTGTAGAGATCCACAGATACCATTAGGCCAAAGGGCCTCATTGCCTGCTATGCTCAAATTATGGGTATTGTTTTTTTTTTTCTTTTCCATAGGTGGTTGACCTGCAAGTTTTCGCGTGTCCTCGTATCACCTTAAAGCCATTGGTTCCGAGCTTCCCTTGCTTCTGTCAAATTCTTGTATCCCTCATGGAGAAGGTAAGTGCCCAATTTTAAACTCAAAACAGTTATCCGTTCGAGACTCGCTAACCATGTGTGTATTTTGATGTTTTAAATAATATTGGTTTGGATCAAATTTGATTAAGATTTTCTGACATTTTCACAACACAAAACTGATACTTCAAATCAATTCTGTTCGTTTTTGAAGTTAGAAAATGATTCATCTGATCCTGGAAAGCCAAAATTTTGAATCTTTATCCGGAATGAATCATTAGTAGTTCCCAAAGTTAACATTCCAAATATGTTTTTGTTTCCTTTATGTGCCTATTTAGTGATTCGTGCATAAATTTCATTAAATTTTCAGCCTCACGTTGATTTCGGACTAAAACTGCTCGGAGCAGATGTCATGGCCATTCCTGGCTTGTATAGATTCGTCCAGGTATGTTTGTTCCATTCAAAGTTATTCGAGAATTAGGCCAGTACGTGATCAAACTTGAATATGATCTTAAATCTTAATACCCATAATATTCTTTTTGGTTCAGGAACTTATAAAAACTCAGGTTGCAAATATGTATTTGTGGCCTAAAACACTCGTGGTACCCGTGCTCGACCCTGCAAAGTAAGTATTATTAGCTAATCTTGATACCTGTTGCCATTCAGACAACTTTCTATATGTGAAAGGTCATAAGTTCAAATTCTATTTGTTAACTCCAAAAGCATAATAACGAATTTATTACGTTTGAAATTGGCAGAGCGATGAAGAGGCCGGTTGGAATGCTAAATGTGAAGGTCTTGAGGGCAATGAAACTCAAAAAGAAAGATCTTTTGGGTGGTGCTGACCCTTATGTGAAACTGAAACTCACCGAGGATAAACTTCCGTCGAAGAAAACAGCTGTCAAACATAAAAACTTGAATCCCGAATGGAACGAGGAATTTAATTTGGTTGTCAAGGATCCAGAATCACAAGCTCTTGAGTTAGTCGTGTACGACTGGGAACAGGTTAGCGCTGTTTCAATCCATTTTATTTGGTAAATGTTTTCTGGCTCTAGAAAAGTGAAGATTTTGAAGTAAACTTAAAAAACTTGTATTGGTTATAGGTGGGAAAGCATGATAAGATGGGAATGAATGTTGTACCACTGAAAGAGGTTACACCAGATGAACCAAAAGTTATGACTCTTGAGCTTCTGAAAAACATGGATCCAAACGACGCACAAAACCAGAAGTCTCGAGGCCAGATCATGATCGAACTTTTGTACAAGGCGTTTACAGATGATCAAGTTCCGGGTGATGGCGGAGATGGAAATGTGATTGAAAAGGCACCTGAAGGAACCCCAGAAGGTGGAGGTTTGCTCGTCGTTATAATCCATCAAGCCGAAGATCTTGAAGGGAAACACCATACGAATCCATCCGTTCGTGTGCTTTTTAGAGGGGAAGAGAAAAAAACTAAGGTAATTTTGTCAAGTAACTAGTGATAGTTTATGAATCATTTTAGGAAAACGAGTATACCGGCCAATAGTTACTATAAATTTCTGTGTTGGATATATGCAGACGGTGAAGAAAAACCGCGATCCCAGATGGGCAGAAGAGTTTGCGTTTACTTTGGAAGAGCCACCGACGAAGGATAGGATGCATTTTGAAGTCGTTAGTACGTCTTCAAGGATGGGTCTAATTCATCCCAAGGTACAAATTAGATCGAATAAGTCACTCAAGATCGAAGAAACAATTAAAATATCATGCATGATCGATCGTTTAACGATTTTCTTTGACGGTTTTCGTGGTAGGAAACGTTGGGTTATGTGGACATACAACTTGAGGATGTCGTGAGTAACAAAAGAATCAACGAAAAATACAACCTAATCGACTCGAGGAACGGTAAGCTTCAAGTGGAGTTGCAATGGAGAACCTCGTCTTAAGAGTGTGCTGTGCGATTTGGAAAGATGGATTCGTATATCACTTAGGTTAAATGTTTATTTTAGCGTAATTAAGACAAAGTTTGGATTATATATCTTTTGATTCCAAGCTTGTATCAATCAGACTAAACCGCAAAAATACGAAAAACATGTTAGGTTTTTCTTCGTATTAATCTCATAAACTAAAGACAAAAGATTGTAAAATTTTACCCTCAAAAAGTGTTATTTTCATTGACTGCATGCATGCCCTTTACACTTTTGGTTCCTTTTCAAAAAATGCACAAACCAAACTTAACTTTAGTTGGTCTTTTTCACCATTGAATTGAATTGAATTGGAATAAAACAGTACATTCAAAAAGTGTTATTTTCATTAATCATCTTACCAAAAGTGTATTGGTTTCAAAAGATTTAGAATTACTTTAGGCCAATCCTTGTGTTTGACACCCTTAATTACACAATTATACATGAAATATTAAATGTTTGAAAAGTATATAGTAACTAATCAAAATAAATTTCATAACATTCTATTTATTGTGATAAAAATGTAAACATTGTATTCCATATCATATCAATTAAAATATATACTTTTTATAAATAAAAATTTCAAAATAATCAAAAATTAATAATAACTGCTATTTATATCTATTTATAAAGATAAAAAAAATAATAGTTAGGACAAATAATAGTATTATTCATATTTTTTAAATAATTAATGTTTATATGTTTTAATTTTTAGTTTATATACAATATAATATTATATATAAATAAATTTTATTAAAACTGTTTACGTAATATGTGGGTCAATAAACTAGTTAATACTTAAAATGAGCTTTTAATTAGTATTTCAAATGAATAGTATCTTAATATATAAAATGAAATATTACTGAAACAAGTATTTAATTAATATTTAATTTGAGATATTCCTAAACATGTATCTAGATATTATTTTATCCATTAATAGTTTGCTGGATTTAAGTTGGATTATATATTATGAATAAAAGTAGCACGATTTATAAAATTAAATATTTATAATAATTATATATGTTTAACTATGTGTTTAAACTTTATGTGATAGATGAAGTTAGTATTCCTCAATCATTTACTATATGAATTAGATGTTATAATCTTACTCACTCGTTGCAACGTACAAATATTAAAACATTGTTTAACTTATTTTTCAGTTTATTCTTATAATTTTCCGTTTAACATGTTAAAAGAAACATATTGCAACTTCACACAACATGGGCTGATTCAGAGCCCATTAAAAGAATCGGTCAGCATTACGTGTGTGTGATAAAATTAACAACCAGGCTCCGAATGAATCTTTGGTGCTGAGCGATTCCATCCAAATTCTATGCTGAATGCTTTTGAATCTCTAAAATTTACCATGTAGTACTCGTCTTCTCTCTACATACAAGATTCATCTCCTCAACTAATGTATCTGCCTGGTAGGTTTTTCAATATCTCAATTTAATTCGGGAGCCGGGAAATCGGGATCTGGGATGAGTCGGTACAATACTCGTCCCAAACTCATCCCTAGTTATATATCCACATACATATCATAAACAATATCCCTTGATTGCCGCAAATATCTCCATAAATAAACCTCTAGATTTGGATATTTAATACGACCTTCATTGACCTTTAAGTCCTGATTATATATAACTAGTTTATTAACTCATGTGTTACATGGTTGCCTTTAAAAACTTATTTTTATTAAAATAATATACATGTAATATATCGGTTTATTTAAAATAACTAATTACCTTATAAGTAACTTTACTTATATAGTTTGATCTCACATGTTCACAACATAATATCTCGGTAACTAAACAAAATATATAAATTTTAAAAAACAACAAATCAACTTGCCAATTATAACTTTCAGCATATTTGGTTTGAAGCTCTCGCAACAAAAGAGTTTTCAAAGGTTCAAACTCCTTCCAATCGAATGTGAATTTTGAAGTTCAACTATTGGCCATTCGTCTCGTTGCAAGGAAATTAAATTCTTCTGATTTGGGCGGTGCATTAATCCAGGAGGATAGTTTGTGGGACCAACGTAAATTCTTGCTATTGAATTTTGGCCTCGAAGGATGATTCTATGTTTCATAAGCTTCAGGTTGATGTGCTTTTGTCTCACTTATTCATGTGATGTGTATCTTTCGTAGGCTTAAATGCGGTTTAAGTCTAGTTCTTTTTTTCTTTGTATCAGATGTTTTGATTAAAGAGGTTTCAATTTCTCCTTTTTTGCATCTTGTAATGTTTTGTGATTATCAATCATTTTTGTTGTACTGATTATGTTGTTTTTAATAAATATACATCTGTCTTTCAAAAGAAATTTATAACTTTCAACGTTTTTACAATACTTATTTTATAAATGTTAACAACATCAAACCAGTCAAATTAATTCAATACAATCAACTTAGAGGGTGTTTGGATTTGCGTTTGAAAAAGTGCTGTAGCGTTTTGGAAACTAATAATCAGATAATTGCTGTAACAAAAAGTGCTGCAGAAAATGTAGTGTTTGGTTTAGCTTCTGCTGTTTGATATCATAATTATCAAATAATCAGTTTTTAAAGTGTTTGGATTTGCGTTTTTACTTGTAAAATGACCAAATAATCACTTGTGAAGCAAATAAGCTACAATTTTTAACTTATGCAAAAGTGTGGTAGGACAAACGCTAAACGCAAATAATCACTTATTAACGTATGCAATCCAAACACTTTAAACTAATTATTTGCGTTATTGTAACGTAATAAGCTGATAATCTGGTTCATAACGCAAAACCAAACACCCTCTTATACTCTTTTTTCCTAACCATCACAGTTCAATTTTTTTAGGCCTTATTTGTTCAGACTCTTAACTTCAAATTTAAGATCTTAAAATCACTTTAAGTTTATATTCAAGATATTAATTTAAGGGTTAACGCGTCTTGGGGGTTGTGTAGGATCCGGATGGCCAATGATGTATTTTCTTTTAGTATTCTTTGAAAAAATTGTAAACAGTCTCTCGGATATGAAGAGAGCCTTACTTCCAAACTTAGCAACCGGTTATATTTCGACTGTGTGGAAGCTTGATGTTGGACCAATACTCAAATTTTTTTAAAGATCTTTCATTGTTTGGTTCAATAAGTTTCATTCTTTATCTTAAAGTGTTTTTCTTTTAAGACATGCAAATACCTATACTCATTAGGAATAAAAAAAAGTAAAGGAACAAAAAAAAGGAAATAAATTAATAAAGGATCTAATATCAAAGTATCAAAACGTCAGGGTTCTTTTTGTAACTTCTTTCAATAAAGAAAACGAAAGAAAACAACGGGAGTGCACGAAAGTTACGTTTGATCTCTTCTCTCTCTCTCTCTCTCTCTCTCTCTCTCTCTCTTTTTCTCTCTGGTCTGGAAAAAGGCAACAAACCACCGCACCAGTAGACACAGAAAGTTAGGGTTTCGTGAAGAGAGAGAATTTGATGATCAGATTCTGTAGGGTATTTCCATTATTCAAATTCAAGCTTTTCACACACAATTTTAAATGGAGAGACATAGAGAGGAAATTCTAGAGAGAGAAACATCGCCCATGGTATTCCAGTGACAGAGATACAAAGCTTTGATGCTTTTTTTCTTTCTAGCGATTGCCCTGTAAAGGTTCTAGCTTCTACCGGTCTCAATCACAAATCAGGTAATCAATTCAATTCTATGCAACTAATAATTGATTACTATAAATTTTTAAACATTGGGTGTTATTGGTGATTTTGTAAAGTTTGTCAAGACGGATTAAATTTTGAATAATTGCTGTGTCCCTGTAATAAATAATGTAGTTTCGACAAATCCACGCGAATACATGTTTCTGTTATATTGATAATCTACTCACAGACGCATCTTTTTGCTTATCTCGGAGATTGAGAATATTCCTGTTTAGGGTTTCGTACTCTGTTATGGAAATTGCATTATGGGGTAGAGAAGTTTTTCTTTTCGTTATTGTTGTAACTTAATGTGTGTATTTAATTCCGCCTTTGTTGAGAAACCTCAGATGATTGATTGTTTTGGGTTTTTGGTGTATGGGTTTAATTGAAGTTTTTCACCTTTATATGCCATTTATCTCAATGCAGGTTTTGTTCTAGCAGTTCTTTTTCAATCTTCAGAGTTTGGACATTGTTTTAGCTATTTTTGTTTGTTAATTAAGAGGTGATTAAATTATAATTTGTGGATTTAGTTGCATCTGAGCATGATCACCAAGGAATTCAGTTCATATGGTAATTTTTTGTTTTGGTAATCAATATAGGTCTATTTTAGGAACATGATCGAAAGTATTCATGTATAATTTGCAAGCAGTGTCATACATAATATGATTATTTGATGGTTTAGATGATGTAACTCTTATTTCTAATCTTGGTATAGTTTTTATGTCCTCTTGACTTCATGGGATCGTGACAACGGGTTTATGCTTTTCTGAACCATTCTTTATTTTTATTTGCTTTTTGCATGCTTACATCAGATTCAGGAAAATTGAAAATAAATGTAGAGTCTCCGTTGTTGGGTTTGAGGACATAATCATTGCATCGTGAAATTGTGAGGGAGCAATCGTCTGTTTCATGTTTAAGAAATCATGTTAAAGAGTTTTGTTGGTGGTTGCTGCAACTGATGATATTCTTGATGTTTTTTCCGTACTTAATAATTGCAAGATGACAGGATTGTTTATATGTCTAGGTTTTTAACATATACTTTAGCACCATTCCATACATGCCATGGCAATCTGTTTTAAGATAAAGTGTTTACCTGGAATACGCTGTGGAAAACTGGAAGTATTTATCCGAGCTTATTTTAAGCATGAACATTTAATTAATTTTTTATGAGATACGTTTAGAGTTAAGATCACAAGGAAGCAGACTGACTACTTGTTATTACAATGGAACTATAACCATGCATGCTTAAATGAGATGACATGTTACTTATTTGATAGATTTCTAATATAGAATAGAAGTAACTGGTGTGGTGTATTTACTTCAGTTTTTTCACCCTGAAATTAAGAGGTTAAAACGAAGCACCTCCAAATGGTGCATGGCTGTTGGTTGCACGGGCCACGGAGACATAGTGACATACGTTTGCAAGCGTGGCTTTCTTGCGTTCCCGACTTCCAGCCAATGAAAATAGTCAACAACACCAGAAATTAAGTTTCTTATAAATTTTAATTTATCAGCTTATTTTGTTATTTGGGCACTTAATGAACAGCTAGTTGGGGATTGGTCGTTTAGTAGCTAACTTGTTTATTCATGTTTTTTTCTTACATGACGTAGTAATTTGGCAATTGGATGTGTACGATCTAGGTATCATAGCATATCCATATCTCAGACTTGAAGCTTGACAGACGTTAATTAAGCTGCTCTTGTGGTTTTAGAAAGCCATTTTGAGTGAAATATCAACTTTTGACCAATCGATGTTGTGCTTATGATAGAGAGATGCATTACCGTTTTGGGTTTTAGTTATTATGTGATATGTAACAGTTCCTTGGGTTTTTGACTTGTGCGCTTTGCTTGTAATGTTTTGTTGTTTAAGCGCTTTTTTCTTTCCAACCTTTGACATATGAGCTTGACGGACTTTACGGCTCTCTGTTTTCCAATTTGTATCCTACTTTCAAGCTTTTGGGCATGCACCTTATTTAGGAAACGTCTGATTGGAATACGTATATATGTATCATCATCTGTTCACTAATGTGGTACCATTTGAGATAGATGCAGTGTATATTACATGAATTGATGATCATAAGAAGTGAATTAGATTAGTTAATTGAAATCAATGTTTCTGATTAATTTGATTTGTAGTATCTGCATATAGTAATTTTGGAATGAACAGCTCGATATTAAGGAGATAAGGCAAGTTGGTCTATTAATTTCTCTCGAAAGCCTCTCTGTTAGCTGATCAGGTAGGCTAAAGTGTTGTATGATGGCATAACCAATCCATTCATAAGAAAACATCCATGTGAGTGTTATAACATGGATTTCTTTATACACGTGCAAATTGTTGAGAAAACGACAATCAGAATGTAAAATACAAACAGAAAAAAGAAAGGAAGGCACATAACACACATGATTCAGTCCAAGAATGACCTACATGCGTGATTTTTTTTATTTGATAGTATTTAACCCACATACAACATGGATGTTTTTAATAAAAAATATTTACATAAAATGTATATAAACTCAAATTAAAACATATAAATATTTTTTTTTCCCTGGAATATACAAGAATAGTATTGTTAATTGTCATAACTCATAAGTATTATTTTTGTAGCTTTACAGAAAGATATATATGAATACTAGTAACTTTTTTTTCACTCTTTTACAATTTTATTCTTAAATTTATATATTTTTAATTGTTATAATTTGACATTTAATTTTGTATTGAATATAATGCTTATATATATATTTTATCACAATAAACAAAATATTATGAAATATGTTTTTTTACCAATATTGTATAATTTTTGCTCTGTATTTATTTTAATATATAATAAACTTATAGACATATAATATTGCTAATTAGATATATAGATACATATAGATAAGATAAAATTTAGATTATTGATAATAAGGTAGATGAACACTTAATTTCTTTTCTAATTAGATATAACATTCAGATTTTTTTACTTGGATATATAGAGAAATATATATGATATAAGATTCAAATTTATTATAGATATATATTTAAGATTGATGATAAAATGGTGGAAAATAAAATATATGGTGCGCCGAGAGAGCGACACGTGACATAGTGGTTCCTCTTTATTATAATATAAAGATAAAGATTTAGGTTTTGGGTTTACAATAACATAGGGATTATACATACATACATATATACATACATGTGTGTGTATCTACACACACACATACATACATGCTGAAATTAGATTTCCCTTCCCGGGGAGCCACCTCCTTGATCACTGCCTCCTAGACTCTATCGAGGTGTGTGGAGGCAGCTCCTGATCCATAGTGATGAATAGACCATCCAATGACAAATCAGAGTGTACAACTTAACACAAAGCAAAGGCAAAAAGCATGAAATTTTTGGATATAATAACTTACAAATATGAGAATTGGGGGGCTTGGGCTGGTCAATATATGGGTGAATATGGGCAACTTGTAAATGGTGTTGTTCAAAAGTTTTCACTTCTCTTTTGGATGTTGTCAAAATATATTGTGAATCAAATGGGTTAAGCATGAATCGCTTACTAGACAGTAACAGTTAAACGACATTTAAATAAATTAAGGTAAACCATATATAAAAACACATGCACACGAGAAGATTTAATTTTATTCATAGACAACAGTCATGATGTGTTGCATTGTAAAGAGAAAAAGTTAATTTTTACACATTAGAACTTATTGTAAAGATCTATAATTTGTTCACATCTCTTAAATGAAGAATTTATAAATTTATATTATTCATTTGAACTTTTGCAGGAAGAAAATACAAAAGACTGTAACTGTCCCTGGTCAATTTTTAGTTCTAACTAAAAAAAATGTAAAGTTAGGCTGAAATCTACGTTCATGTATTAGTTTTATAATTTCATCATGCTTTGTCAATTATACTTTAGTGATCTACAAACACATTGATGTCATTATTTTTATTAAACTATGCATTCCTTGTTACATATGAACTCTTTTTGAGAGACATAACTACTGAAAAAAGTTCCCAGTCTCCTTGGTAGGTTAGGTTGGAGTTTTAGCAACCACACTATGACCCCTCAACCTGATGTAACGATCTCCATTTTTAATACTATCATCTGATTTGACTAAATATTTTAATTTTGATTGTCCTATTACGACCCAAACTTCGAAAATCATGGTTTTAGTGTTTAATTTTGTTTAAATGGATTGATTTGTAAGGACTATCAAAAGGTAAAAATGTTCCTGATGACATTATAGTTTAAAGCATTGAATTTTTGGAGAATAATATATTTGTAGACATAGAAGACTCCATTTATGTAGACATAGAAGACTGTGTTTGTAAAATGATAGGTGGGAATGACTAGCTCGGTTAAAAGATAAACATTCATCAATGTAACCACAAAAAGTCGCCTTTTATGTTTGTTATATTGATTACTGGCCAGTAAAACTAAAGTTAAATTACAACTGAAACCA
The DNA here is from genome assembly GCA_020465985.1 of Centrapalus pauciflorus. Classification (NCBI taxonomy): domain Eukaryota; kingdom Viridiplantae; phylum Streptophyta; class Magnoliopsida; order Asterales; family Asteraceae; genus Centrapalus; species Centrapalus pauciflorus. The sequence continues at coordinate 304,672 of JAANYP010003075.1, forward strand.
CATTTAGAAGTCTTTATGCATGGTTGACACAAGGTCATACGAGACACCTATTTTTTGAATGTTTTCTCATATTTGGTTGTTGATGATAAATTGTATTAATGTTAGTTTAGTGCAACCTCCTTGGTCAGAAAATAGCTTTATCTCTGTTCCAAATGATTTTCACTTTTCTATTCGATGGTAATTGTTTTGGCCGTGATGCTTAATTCTTCATTTGTGGTATGATGTTTGCAGGGTACAGTAGAAATTTCTGATGGTTTTGCTTATGATTTCTGCACAATGACGCTGGAGGATTTCTTTACGTTAAGTGAGTTGAAAGATGGGCTCACAGCCCCCGAGAGAGTTAATGAGCTCATCACTATCATGCAGAAGGAGAAAGATACTGTCGTCAAGAATTTTGGTGAAGCAACCAGACAGTGGTCTGCTGTTGCAAGCACTATTGCTGCCACTGAGAACAAGAACTGCCTTGATCTTTTTATTGATTTGGATGGGCTCTGCTTCATTGATAGATGGCTCAACGATGTGCAGAATCTCGGAGATGATACTACTAACAGCTATCTAGAAGAATCAATCATTGCGTTGTTGAGAGCAGTTGAGAGGCTGCAGATTGATAGTCAGAGGTCATTGTCTTCCGGAATAGGGAGAACTGTGCAGAATCTTCTTGTTCATAGTAGTTCAGTGGTTCGTCACAAAGCAAAAACGCTATGTGATGTATGGATGGTAGTTCATGACAACAATGCAGCTCCACAAGATGTTAATAATATTTCTCCTTCACTCGGAAATGATGATGAGGAGAACAATGCTGCAAGGTCCAGAGATGAAACTATGTCGTTGGGGTCTGTGGATGCTATTCAAGTAAAGGAGATCACAACACCAGATAAAGTTATGGACAAGGTAACTGCGAATCAGGAGACGATTGATTCATCCTGTAAGATAACATATGATGATATTAATCATTTGGTCAAGTCTGAAATCTCCGATTCTAAATTAAAAGCACATGGTTCTACACCTACAGTGCAAGGCAACACATGGGTAGCAAATAAGCATGTTAAAGATGAAAACGAGATTGACTGTCAGGATAAAACAGAATTAGTGGAAAAATCCACTTTATCTAGTCCGTTGGGACAAGTAGCTTCCAGCGCTGATGTTAATAATGTTTTGGAGTCTTCCATGAAGACTGATCTGAGAGTTAACAAAGATGAAGACATGGTGGATGATGGTGCATCTCCAGACCATTTCTGGAGTGCAACTATGTTCAGTACTAGGAACCAAGTTGGAGTATCTGCCTCCAAATGGGGAGAAGCTGAGAGCCCCAAATCGTCTTCGAGTTCTGAAAGTGACAGGGAAGCTGATGATGCAAAAGAAGATGGCATTCAAAGCAGTAAAAGTTTAAGAAATGGTTCACCTTTCTTCAAATTATCAAGTAGTGCCTGTGGTGATGGTTTGAAGAGCAAGGTGTCAGATATGGAACTAGACTATGGGATGATAGATCCGTTAGAAGTTGCTAGACAAGTTGCTATTGAGGTTGAAAGAGAAGTTGATTCCAGGGAACGAAGTTGCAGTACTTCTGAGAAAATATCAGGTGGTGGGATAGAGAGGCCAAGCACTCCAGATTCTACGAATCGCAAAGAAAGTCCGCCTGTTGGGGGCTCAGATAAGGAGGTTTCGTCTGAACCTAAACCATCTCCCAAGCTTTTGCCTAGTGCAACAGAGCCTGTGAAGGATGCGGAAACCATTGTCTCTGAACGGGCAAGTTGTAAACCCGACATTACAGTCTCTCAAATTTCTGAGGTGGCTCAAGAATCAGAAGCCAACACAGGAAGAGGTTTCTCTGGTTTTGATTTGAACCAAGAAGTTTGTTCTGAAGAAGTTGACAATCCAATAAATCCGGTCTCGTCTACAATCTCGGTTGTGTCTGCTTCCAGAGCAGCTGTAGCTACTTGCTCACCTGCTGCTCCATTGGAATTCGAGGGTACCCTAGGATGGAAAGGATCTGCCTCGACCAGTGCCTTTCGACGGATCCACAACAATTCAAAGCAGCGTTTGGATTTTCTTGATATTGATCTGAATGTGGCTGAAGATAGCGAGGATAAAATAGACGACTTGGCTAGAAACAAAATACCAATCATATCCAGTGTTCCTTCTGGGGAAGAATCTTCTGTGGAGGCTAGCCCTATGAGACCGGAAAGGCCGCAGTTGGATCTTAACAGTATTGGGGATGATGGTGTTGATGTTGTTGGTTTTGATTGGAGGCGTGATGGAAGAGTAGCCTCTGTTAATCGAAATGGGTGGCAAAGTCCATCCCGTTCCTCATCATCATCATCGAAGCAGCCTACTGTGAGAAAATTTGATTTGAATTTGAATGATCAGCTGGTTTTCCCAAATGGTGCTTCCTTGGACCATCCATATGTTAGCAAGTTATCAAAACAATCTGGTATTTGTGGAGGTGAAGTCAAGCAACAGCAATCTGTTATTAAAATTTTTGGTAAAAAAGTTGAGGTGCAGAGCAAAGATTCTCTTAAACAACCTAGCGGAAGGATTATGCCAACAATGGATTTCAATTTGGGGAGAACAGGGTCTGGTTTGGGCCTAGGTTCGCCCATGCATTATGGTAATCCATCTTTGTATGGGCATAATGGTTTTGCATCTGGGCCTCCTATGTTTTTCACGACACCGATGTATGGTTCAGCAGGTGTCCCCATCCCATACATGGTTGATCCTAGAGGAGCACCTGTTGTACCTCAAATGATGGGCTCTTCATCAACTCCCCCGCTTGCGATTGCTCAACCGGCATCACCTTTCGTCATGAACATGGCTGCAGCTGGTACATCCTCTGGTTCAAGTGGGCTCGATCTGAACACTGGCTTAATGTATGATGGTGGAAATAGGGGGGCTATCAGGGGTTTGCAACAGCTATTCCCTCAAGCATCTTCTAGTTCTAATGTTGGAGAGAAACGGCATGAACCTGATGGCGGTTGGGAGTTTTTCCCAGTTAACAAGCACCAACAACCACCATGGAGGTAGATGTAAAGGTAGAGAGGTAGAGAGGTCTGTTTGTGTTTTATTGTTTAATCTTGATCTGGCTTACTCTCTCGTTATCGGTTTCCATATCTATAAATAGCAGGAGGGCTCTTAGTGAAACTCAAATAAAGACTCTTGAAGAGTTGTTTTTGGGGTGAAGGAGGAACCAGGTGGTCGCTTTTTTTTTTTTAATCTTTATTATCAGATTAATTGACAAAGAAGAAAAGGAAATAGGTTTTTTATTACCTTTGTTTGCTGAGACATATATTTCTTATTCAACTTTTTCAGTACTTGATGGATTGGATTGATAGAAAAGGAAAGGGCATGTAGCTGTAGTTTATTCTCCATATATATCAAAGGAAATTAGACTTCATTTTTTTTTTTTGGTTGGTCAATCCTATATATATCTGAGTTTTTCTTCCAGTTTCCTGGTATGAATGAAGCTTTTTCTTTGAAAAGATTGCAATATATGCTGAAGCTTTTTCTAAGATCTCAATAATTGGGATATGGTTCTCTGTTTTGTGATTGAACCAGTGTTTTGTTTGGTCATTGTTCTAAAGCTCAGATGGAACCAACCAACTAGGTCTAGAACTAGAAGAGAGGCTTCGGCCTTTGGGTACTTGACTGACTGCTTCTCTGTTTTATTCTTGGATCCACAAGTTGCCTTCAAATATAATTTTACAAGGGGTGGTCTAATTGGACCTCTAAAATCTCATTGGACCCCATGGATGTGTGTGGTGTTTATTCAAAAGATGTGTGTGGGGCAAGAGGTCCAAAGAGTATAACCCTTTTATAAAACCCATATTTTAGATGGAGTAAATGATATTTTATAAGTTTCTAAATTTATACATGAGTTAGATCTTATTAGTTATTTTTTAAGCAGTTTGAAATATGCTAGGCGTCTTTATTTATTTTAAACTTTTAACCAGGAGAAGTGTTTTTTACACAACAAAAATTTGTCACACACAATAATTTCTTATTAAAATATTATTTGATCATTACTTTTAAAAGGTAACGTGTGTAATTATGATAAAAATGTTAGTAAGGATAAGATAGTTACTTTATATGAAAATTGTTGTGTATGTCAAAACTTTGTTGTGTACAAATCCTACCCTTTTATTTTAACTAGAGTGAGTAATCTTTGGTGCTTTAGATGAAAACATTATATGTTGAAAATAATTATGCTTTTAAAAATAGTAACTTTTATTGTTATAGATTAAAATGATAAGAGCAAAAAGAAAATAAACTGCGACAATTTTGGGTTAAACGAATGTAAACAAATAATTTTACCATCTATGGTCATATTAATTATATACCATTTAAAATAGGGAAAATGACATGTAATAGCTGTGAACTTTCGACTTTGTATCGATTTATGTAGTGAACTTTTTTTTGTACACATTTGGTAGTCAAAGTTTCAATTTTGTTCCAATTTGGTAGTTGGTCGACCTGGTAACCGGTTTCATCCGGTTGCAATGCCTACGTGGACCATTTTTAAATGACGTGTCAACCCGTTTTGATATTTTACCCGGTTTTACCTACGTGGCGGATCCGTTTTATAATATTACCCGGTTTATACCCGGTTATAACCCAACCCAGTAGGGCGATGTTAAGAAATTAAGGAACCGGGTTGGGTTATAACCGGGTATAAACCGGGTAATATTATAAAACGGATCCGCCACGTAGGTAAAACCGGGTAAAATATCAAAACGGGTTGACACGTCATTTAAAAATGGTCCACGTAGGCATTGCAACCGGATGAAACCGGTTACCAGGTCGACCAACTACCAAATTGGAACAAAATTGAAACTTTGACTACCAAATGTGCACAAAAAAAAGTTCACTACATAAATCGATACAAAGTCGAAAGTTCACAGCTATTACATGCCATTTTCCCTTTAAAATAAAAACATACTTTTGTTATTTTAATGATAATTTCATATTAATTTTTTTATTATCGATATGATATCTATATTATAATTTTTCATCATATAGTCATTTCTATGTAATGAAACCTAATTTTTTATACCAATAAAACTTAATTTTCTTATGTAGAATCGATCATATTAGTATGAAAAACTGAATTACACATATTATATTGGTAATAAAAAATAAAATAATTATCTAAGTAAAATGAAAACCTACGTTGTTATTCTACGATCTATACCCCAAATATAAATTTATGGGATCATATATAGTTAAAAAAATGTTTATTTAGAAATCATAGTTTCTAAAATATATATTTCAAGATCTTAACGCTATGAAATTAATCGAGTTTGATGTAAAATTGGTAATCATATTATCTGTAAATATAAATTAATTTGTGTGAAACATTTACATGGGAAATTTACAATGTCAAAAATCAATTTTTTTCATTTTAGATTTTTTTTTAGTAGAAATATAACAAGGGTTTTTCATTTCGACTTGGCATAATGACCACCTGATTTTCGTATGATAGTGAACGCTATTAATTAGTTTCACGGTTTTTTTGTATGTAATCTAAACTATGATTCATTACATATATATATATATATATATATATATATATATATATATATATATATATATATATATATATATATATATATATATATATATCAAGGAGGTTCAATGTAAAATCCCTATGTATCGAAAAATCCTGAAAACCCACAATGCATCAACAAAGAAGGAAACATCATGATTATTTGATGCATCATGTAGTAGGTTCGAGTCGAACCACAAAAATTCATTTTCATAAAAATTTTCATGTTCAAAATTTATAACTATAATGTTGAATACAACTTTAAGGTATTTTCAAATTTACATGAAAACAAGAAGTTTTCAAAATTTCAAAATCATGTTTAAAATGTTTGTTTTAGGGGTGTTCAAAACCGGATATCTGAAATTCGGATATCCGAAATTTCGGATAGTGAAATTTGCTATTCGGATTCAGATATCGGATTATCCGAATATCCGAAAATTCATATTTATTAAAAAATTTTAGATTAAATCACAATTTTAAATACCTAAAATACAAATTCATATATCCAAAAACATATTAAAGATAAATATATCACAAGCTAAATATATCTGGAATTATTTTACTCAAAACGACTAAAAAAGATTAAAAAAACTAATATATATAAAATACTAGTTAATAAATCTATAATATCAAGATAAAACTCAAAAATATACATTAGAATAATAATAAACACTCAAATATTATGTAAATAATCAATAATAAATATATAAAAATTTTTAAAAAACATTTTTTTTGGATTTTCGGATATCGAATTATCCAAATATCCGGAAATTTGGAATTTTACAATACGAATCCGAAATTTCGGATCAGATTTTCCGATTTTCATTTCGGATGCTCGGATTCGGATTTCTATGAACACTCCTAGTTTGTTTTTAGAATTTTCATTTGTTTTTGGAAGAAGTAAATTGAAAACATTTTCATAAAAATCTATATAAAAAACAAATAAATTTTTTTTTGTCAACTAAGGTTTTGGTAATTTGTTTTCTCGGTTTTCTTTTTTTTCTTATTATAAATGTTTTACCTTTCAATTTCTTTTTGTTTTCAAATTTATGATTAAATAAAGTCTTGTTTTTAGCTCTGGTCATAACACGAGTAAAAATTTCTAAGGGGCCGATTAGTTTGAAGGATTTCAACAACTCATTTAGAATTTGGATTTAGATTTCTGTCTATTTTATGTTTGGATAAAAACTAAAAAGATAAGATTTTGCTTCATGTAGCATTTCATATTCGTTACTTCTCTTTATTTCATAATTCATTGCCTAATTATTTTAAAATTCTATCGTTTTAAAACTCATCATTTTAAATCAATGAAATGCAAACATCACCTTAGTAGTTAGTGCAAAGTGTAAACCATTATTAAGCCGTAGATAAATATCAGTGGCCGAGAGTCCACCGATGTAGTCCTTTGTCCTTGTATTGATGGTAGGATCACAACCCATGAGATCCGACGGCTGATATTTATCTAGATCACCCCACCATACAAAAAGCAAATATGCCCCCACCAATTTCTTTTTTCTCAACTCACCACACTTCCCCCACGGCGGTAATGGCCGAAAACCCACCGCCGTTGCAGCAACCGTCCTCTCCACCGACGGCAGTGTCCAATAGTCCCGATCCTACACAATACTGGTGCTACCAGTGCGACAAGCGTGTCCCTGTCGAAACCCTACCCGATCACTCCGACATCATCTGCTTCGAGTGCAAGAATGGATTTGTTGAGTCCATACCAGCTACTTCTCAGGCTCGCCAAGTTAGCGATGAAGATACTCCTGCTTTCGGCAACGAGTTCCTTCAAGTCCTTAGGTTAATCGCTCAGGCGGCGCATGAGGACGACGAGCCTCCTCCTCCTCCTTCCGACCATCCCGCCGATGACAACGATTATCTTCGTATTGAGCTAGATGGATGGGATAACGGAAACGTTGATGTCAACGAAGACGAAGAGGAGGATGATACATTTCAAGGAGATCAAGATAGGGCTTTATTTGATGATGATGGTGATGATGATGATGATGAAGTGCAAGAAGAAGAGATCGATAATCGAAACGAAGGAGAAGAAGACGCGGAGGATGAGGAGGAGGATTTCGCTGAATTCGTTAGAAGACAGAGGTATGGCGTGCACCGTCTTCGTCTCCGCGAGTTTGCGAGCCCAGCCGCGAGCCGTCGTAACCGGATTCTGGATTGGGCGGAGATCCTAATGGGACTCGAGGATCAGTCGATCGAATTCAGGTTACAAGTTCCAGGAGATGATGATGGGTACGTAGGCAATCCTGGAGACTATGTTGATGCAGCTGGATATGAAGCCTTATTGCAAAACCTAGCAGAGAATGACAGCAGCGGAAGGAGAGGTGCGCCGCCTGCCGCGAAATTGGCGATTGAAGGTTTACAAACAGTTGAGGTGAAGTCAACTAACATGGAAATCTGTGCTATATGTAAAGACAGAGTGTTCAATAACGAGGACAAAATTGCTAAGCAATTGCAGTGTGGGCATATGTATCATTCTGACTGTATAGTGCCTTGGTTAAGTTCAAGGAACACCTGTCCTGTTTGTAGGTATGAGTTGCCTACAGATGATCCTGATTACGAAGAAGATAGAAAGAAGAGATTGATATCTATGACTGATCATGGCTGTTCTTCGAGTTCCGGTGGTGGTAATTAAGAAGTGGTATGTATGCATTTCTCATTCATCTTGTACTTCAGATTTCAGAACTTGGGTGTTGTTTTCCGTTTCTCTTAAAAACCAGTGTTAATTTCTTGTATCCTGTTATTGTTGTACATACCTATTTACTCAATTTGAACATTGGATCTGTCTTTTTTTTTTTTCCTGTCATAAAATTCAATTTAGTTATTTACTACAATATATCTCATGGGTTCTTTGTTTTTGTACTCCTTTATGGGCGTTATAATATAACTAGAAGCCTAGAATGGTTGAATCTTCATCCGTCAATTGGTAATGAGCAATGACCATTATTAAGAGGTATGTATTTGTTAATTACGCAGTAATGTAGTAACATAACTGAGCTTTATGGTAGCTACCTGTGCTGTCATTTGTATTGGTAAGTGCAATTTCGAGGCTGGAAAACATGTGATGGTGTACATCTCAGCCAGTCCGAAGAGGCAGGGCTAATATTGATTTGAATCTAGGCTAACATGGTACGTAATAAAGATTGGCTTTTGTTTCTCTCCGCTTTATAGTTACGTGATATCACAATTCACAGATAGTGTTTTCTTCCTCCTCCACATGTGTGTTGGATTTAGCTAGTCCCATTTAATCATGAATTGGGCAGTGGTATAATATGAATATATGATGCTTGAAAAATATGCACTTGATCATCATGTGCAGAGGTTTCTGGTTATTGTGTATTAAGCCATTGTAATGTAAATGTGTACACTAATTTTTGCAGTTGCTGGTTTTGCTTAGGGAGTTAGGGGCATTGCTGAAGCAACATGCCAGTTGATATGGCAGGTATTTACATTTTCACAATTGTTTTAGTTTAACTTACTTTTGGGAAATCGTTTGGTGTTCAGTAGAAATCAGTTGGTACTAGGATGCTTATATTGATTCATTGTGATCCATAGATCATAATCGGTGTTCTATTCTCTGGGATGTCGCTATTTAAGTTGAGTGTAGCCAAAAGAGAAATTGAGTGTTGCTTCCCAGTTTCCATCTGAGTCTGTATTTTATAAAATTAAAAGTATACATACAACATTAAAAAAACAGGTCTTCATCTTCCTACAAGTAAATCTTGATTAAAAAGTTCTTGGTAGTGTGAGAAATATCCAACATATCGATATCATAATTCGTACCAGTCCTTAAGATTTCCGCTATAATTAATTTATTTCACTCTCTTGTATGAAACAATAAGAACTCATTTATCATGAAAGCAACTTGGAAGAGATCTTTGATTAACCATGAGTAGACTGTAGACTGACCGTGGACTCTTGAGTTGTCTAGTTTTATTTGCTCAGGAATCAACGGGTTTGAGAAATCTAAGGGTGCATCTAACAACCCTGTTTTTTGAGAAATCTAAGGGTGCATCTAACAACCCTGTTTTAAGTGAAAATTCTCATCGAAAACAAAGGTTCTTCAAAAACGCATACAAGTCATGTTTTTTCATACATTTATGCTGAAAATTGAGAATTCTCAGTTTTCGATTTATAACCGAACTTTGAAAACTGATATTTGATGTTCTCAATATTGGTTTTTGGTTTTCATCTGGCCCTTTTGTTACTTGTTCCACTGGAAAATAAGATTGATTTCAACGGAAAAAACAATGATTCCAACATAAAAACACAAATCGATTCAACATCTATAGATGGATCCAAAATTTATTAAAAAAAACACAGATCCAAGAAACAAGGGCTCCTCTCCTCTTGCTCTAACGAGAGTCAGATCCAAGAAACGAGAAATCGAAAGTAGAGTCTGTAGTCTAATGAGTTGTGAAGACTGATTGTTGCCGAAGGCTTATTTGCCGCTGCGAAATCTTAGCTGGGGTCCCGCTAGTGTGGACGTGGATGGAGGTCATTCTTGGACCGAACCGCGTAAATATGTGTTCTTACTTTTTTGCGTGTTTGTGTGTTTTACTTTTTCGTGTGCCGTTTTTCTCAACAAAATCGATTGGTACCTTAGGCACAAGAAACAAGAATTGATCAATACCTTCAAAATCAAAATGATGGATGTAGTGTCCGGTGCTTGGTGCGTTCTGAATCTGGTTTTTGTTGGATGGTCTTTGTTGTCAAAATCAAATTTGGTCTCTATTCTGAATATGGTCTTCAAAATCAATATCAATGGATGGTCTTTGTTGCTCTCAATCGGCGGTGGTGAATCTGGTTTCTCAATCTTCGTTCTTGATTAGGTCTTCATCCTCTTCAATCTTGTGCATGGTGCATGTATAGAGAAAGAGAGGGATTGAGGGCAGAGCTCTGAGTCCGGAGCAGTGAGATGGTTCTTTGTTGCTGTTGGTGGTCTTCGAATCTCCATCTGTGGTGGTGGGTGATCTGTCAAAATGCAAATCCCAGAGAAAAAATCTGCGAACCAAACGCCCCCTGAGTGGGTACTGGTCAATCTTTTTAATGTCACATGAGCAATGGTTGCCTGATAGCCGACATGGAAATAGAACACTGAAACTTCTCGACTTTTTGCTCATGGACCGGTTCTTGCTGCCAGTCCGTCCTATTAGGCACCTAGATCTGTAGGGGACTTTTTCCCTCTTGTAAGCTCTCCATACCACTGCATTCGAAAGAAAGTACTTGTCTAAAATAATGTTGGCGTCCACTTTATCTTGTTAGGAAAACAACGTTAACAAATATTGTCCCTGCACAATAGACTCGTAACACTTAGTTTTTGGTTGCCTTTTCTCCTCGTGTATTCCTCATGCTCGTGGTGTTATCTGGAATCCTAATATAATTATATGAAATGTTACAAACGGCTGGTTTTGGCTGTTAACGACAAGCTGCTGCAACCAATTGTGATTTATCATGTTTAGTAGTCCCTGCCTTTCCATATTGGTTGGTCGATACGGCAGCTGCTTGCTGCTTTTTTTTGTTGAGATGCAAGTCCTTTGTTTCTTTTTTTACTGCTTCAATTTAGGGTTGCTTTGGTTGATGTTTCTGCTCTGTTAGCACATGTTTTTCTGCTTCAGGAGAGTCTTGTGTGGGTCTCCTAACACAAAAGGAAGCCCAGATCTAGTGTGGTTAGTATGCTTCCCGATACCAATGGGGTTTAGCCCATTTGGTAACAGGGTGGATATGTAAGTAAGAGGTCACGGGTTCGACTCCCATCGGAGGCAAGTTGAAATTTAGGTGGAGAAAATAAGTCTTGGGGTAAATGAGTAGTTTAGGTATAGGAGTACGATAGTTTGTCGTTCAAAAAAAAAGTATGCCTGTTGTCGACTAGAGGTGGCAAAAATGGCCAGGATGGATGATGAGTAAAACGACTAGTTCTCTGTATTTTGAATACATCGTCTGCGTTCAGGTAAATTAGTTGAAATTCTTGCATGTAAATCGAATATCCAGAAGCAGGCTCAGCTCTGTTTTATAGAAAAAATGGAGTTCTGAACAATGTCCTGATGTCCAACATTATGCAGTCGTTTCGGCTTATTAACGAGGTTTGAAACAAATCTGACATTTAGGTCTGAACCGGTTAGAGTGGTTCCGGTCTCGATATGTTGTGATATATGATTTATGACCCAACCCCTAGTGGATTATATAATTTGATATTAGGGTTGAATGCGTCAAAAGGTAACTCACTGTCACATTTTTTTCAATTTGGTTAACGCACTAATTTTTTTTCTAATCAAGGTAACATATTTTTCAAATCAAGTCAATCAAGGTAAGCATCTTGGATTGAAAGGTAAAAATTACCGATGTGATAGTTTTTTTGTTCAGTCAGCATTTTTTTTCTTTAAAAATGACAATTTAAGTGTTACATGATATGCATTATTTTGTGCAATTTGAAAGTACTTTTTGATAATACCTTGCTATTTGAGCAAATTTAAAGATAATTAAGCAATATTAAAAATTAAAAAAACTGATAACTGGATAAAGAAACTGTCATGTCAGTAATTTTTACCATTCAATCCGATATAGTTATCTTGATTGACTTGATTTGGAAAGTATATTACCTCAAATTAAAAAAAAAAAATTAGTATGTTACCCAAATTGAAAAAACAGTGACAATAGATTACCTTTTGACGTAATTAACCCTTTGATATATCATCTTATGATTGATTCCAAGTTATACATTTAAATAGATTTATATAATTCAGATTGATTTAGTTGTTTATTAAAAAAAAATTTCACCACACACATATACCATCTCAAAATAAATTAGCTTGTGTGCTTTCCATAGTTTTTTTTTTTTAAAAACAAATATATACTATCAACGTTCTTTAATCTTATTTGTTCATTTTGAGCTTATCATTTATCATATTTAATGATGGAATACAACATAATTTTTGTCATTTTTAACATCTTATTACATAGTATAAAATTCAATGTCTAATATAAAATTTTACTGCAAATAAAACCATTTTTTTTTTGGTATTTCAATGTCTAATTTATAATTACATACCACACGGTGTCTTAGAAATTCATAACACAATTTCGTTTATTGAGTCGGTAAATAGACCAACTTAATTTGTCATGATAATTGGTTTGTGCAAGAATGCTGACAAATTAAGGTATCATATATTTAATTAGCTTAAGTAATATATACTATGTTTCTCCTCATAAAAAAAAAGGGATTTGTTATAAAATAGATAAATAAATGATAACGTTACTTTGTTTTTGGATAACATAATTATTAATCATACACAGCATGTCACACATTTTAGTTGGTTTTATATTTTTAATAAAGTCGATTAATTAATTTTAATGTAAATTAATAGTCAGGAAACACCGTAAAAACACAATTTCGTTAGTCTTCACCAAATTGATTAGTTTAAATGTAAATTAACCCAGGGGAAAACATAGTAAAAACCAATTTAACGTAAAATTTTATCTTTATAATATACTTGCATGATAGTTTCTTCCCGTTTTAATCGCCTTAAATTTAAGACAAATAAAGAACAATTTAACCTAAGAAAAATAGCCTTTAAACTAGGGTGACCATTTTGACCCATCGGGCCAAACGGACTGTATAATTAAATGGACTTGTTGTAAAAAAACTAACGTAGAACATAAATTTTTTTTTTTTAAAATGAAAATTTATAAAACGATGTATTAAAATTTTTTAAAATTATGTAAAATTTATGACTTTTGATCGTCAACCCGTTTGACTCGTTTGCTTGAATGAGATGAAATTGTCATCCCTACTTTAAACCTTTATCAGGCAATTCAATTAGTGTTGGTACATCCTGTGTGACGACAGCAGTCTAAGTGATCCTACATTGTGATTTTAGCAAGTGTGTGATATATATGTTTATATATGGTTGATATTTATTAGTGTTTGTATGTTTGAACTTGATGTAACGTATTACAAGAAGTTCAAACATAAAGTACAAAGATAAATTCAATCATAAGTAATAACGTAAGGTTCAACACTTAGTTGTTTATGTAAAAGGCTAGATTCGAATTATATATGGGTTGACATTCGAATCTGTGATAGATTCGAATGTAACCATAGATTCGAAAGAAGGCTAGATTCGAGACTGTCAATATGGACAGACTCGAATGGGCCTTGGGCCAGATTCGAGGTTGGCCCACAACAGACTCGAATCAGGGTCTATAATTAGGGATAGACTCGAATATTAGGAGACTTTTTGCAGAATTCGTGAGGAATTAAGCAAGAGGCGATCTCGAGTTTATCAGCTAGGTGAGTGCCGTTTCGGAGAGAATTAGTACGTAGGATCGTTCGTGTGTCGTTCGTTCAGCGTCTAATAGTCTCCGTGTTCCGTTGGTTGAGAGTTGTCCGTCTAACCGTCAACGAGGATTCCGCACTCGTTCACGGATCCGCGTCTAGATAGATCTTGCAGTCGTAGACCTTACAAGTGGTATCAGAGCCTACGGAGTGTTCTTGGTGTTCTTCGTGTTCATCAGATACATTCTAGGTTTCTTGACGCTAGTTGGACGGTTTTGCTCTCAAAAACGTGTTTCTGAGCTTAGCAAATTCATATTCGGGAAACACTTTGTGGTTTTTCACGTTTTTGATCGAAATCATTATTTTTCGTTTGAAAAATAGTGGTTTAATCTGTAAAACGTCAAAAAATCAAAGTGTTAGCCGTTTTTCGAGTTTGCGGCGCTCGAATCTATAGGGGTAATTAGGGTTTCACTTTAGTCTCGAGTCTAACCTAAATACGCTCCTTTCGAGTCAATTTCAGCGAGTTTCGAGTCTACTTTGTTTCGAATCTGTTACTACATTCGAATTGGATCTCGAGTCTGTGTTGTTTCGAGTTTATTTTGAGTCTGTTACTGTTTCGATTCTGTGCTTCGACTCTGCTGAAATTCGAATCTGCTGAGCCTTCGAATCTAAGGACCATCGAATCTAAGGAGTTGTTTGAATCAGACATTATTTCGAATCTAATTGACTTTTAAGACTTAATCGAATTTATTCTCAAAAGATTTAATATTAATTAGTTTCGAATCTATCTAGATTCGAATAAGTTAGTCTAAATCAGTTTCGAATTAAATTAATTAAGGTCAAATTCAATTTGTTTCAGAAAAGATGTCAAATCTTCAGAAATTCCTTGAGATAGATCACGAAGTTGGGAAGGCAAATGCACCGCCTAAGCTGATGAAAGTTGAGGACTATTACTGGTGGAAGGACAGATTTACAGATTTTGTACGATTCAATGATATGCGCATGTGGGTGTGCATAGATGAAGGGTACATTCCGCCAGTATCTGAAGTTGAAGGCCGTCAAAAGGTCTTGTCATATCAGATGATGAAAGAGGATGACAAGAAACTATTTGAAGCTGAAAACAAAGCTTTCTCCATAATCCGTATGGCTTTACCTCAAGATATTTTACACACATTTCGGACTCAAAGGACGTCGAAGGAACTTTGGGAGTCTCTCCAGAAAAGGTGTGAAGGTAATCCTCGGGTGCGTAGAAAGCGTACAGAGCTGTTGACCCAACAGTTTGCGATTTTCAAGGCAATTAAGGATGAACAGTTGGATGATATTATCACAAGGTTCTATCATCTGATAACGGAACTTGAAAGTCATGGAATTGAGTATTCGGACACTGACAAGAACAACAAGCTTCTTGATGCCCTACCAGCCAAATGGGCTATGTACGTGGCAATGATTAAGCTGAATGAGGACAAATATTATGCTCAATCACTTGATGACATTGTGGGAACGTTGAGGGCATATCACTTCGAGATGATTAAGGCTGAGACTGATTACGAGCAAGTCCAGAATCCGGCTATGTATTTTGGAAAGACATCTAAATCATCCGTGACAGCTGAACCGAAGAGTGCTACAGCGTTTTTCACCGGAGAAACGTCATCGCCACCAGAGTCCGAAGACTCACTGAATCGCGCGTTCTTAGGGTTAGGAAGATCGGAAGAACCGCAACCTCAATTCCAACAGGCATCGACCAGTCAGAGCTATTCGAAGATGCCCATGAGCGCAAAGTCAGCGGAAGAGCATCTGAATCTACTTGCTTCGTTTGTGGCCGCTTATGGAAATTGTGTTCAAGGGAAGATCAATGATCCGGCTCTTTGGGATGAAGATTACGATCAGGTCGACCCTGATGACTTAGAGGAAATGGATCTTAAATGGCAACTGGCCATGGTGACCCAGAGGGTTAAAAGATTCATTAAAAGAACTGGAAGGAATTTGCAGATGAATAACAAGGGGATCGGGTTTGATAAGTCCAATGTGAAATGCTATAACTGTCAAGGACTAGGACACTTCGCAAGGGAGTGCCAGAGGCCAAAGGTAGAGACATACCAGGGACAGAGCCAACATCAGGGACAATTCCAAAATCAGTCCCAACAAAGATACCTTCCGAGTTCCTCATCTGGTCAAGCCAATCTAGCGGGACTACTATCCAATGTCAGTTCTGACAGACAGCTAGATGGTACCTATGACTGGAGTTCACATCCTGAGTCAAATGCTAGAGCTTTCATGGCTGAAGTTACTGAGAATGGTTGTGAAGAAGACGAGCAGACCACAAGGGACAGCAGTCCGATGTGGGTAGAGAAGGCGAATGATCAGACCGTGCTGGAGTTTGCTGCTCAGATGGCCAACGTGGAATCTGATAACTCTAAGGTTAGTCTATCTTACTCTCTATTTCAAGAATTATGTGCTTTGTGTGCTACTTCTAATGATAGGTTAAATCTAGTCTTAGAATCACATAAAACCATATCTGCTCAAAATGATAACTTAAAAATAGAAAATGCTAGCCTAAATGATATAAAGCAAGATTTAAAAGAAAAGCTTAAGGCTGATGCTCAAGACGTGGTAGTTCTAAAAGACAAACTCAGCGAGCAGTGTGTTAGGATAGAACTAATGTATGAGCACGTAGAGGCCTTAACAAAAAGTCTGAAGGATAAGGACATAGAGCTAGCCGAGACCAAGGTTAAGGTAGCAGAGGCGAATAGCAAGCTGGAAAAGTTTAGGAATTCGAGCCTAAACCTAGGAAAAGTCTTAGATGCCCAAAGAGAGTCTAAGAAACCTGTAGGTCTAGATTTTCATGAAATTCCTCCACCATTCAATGCGAACTATGTGCCTCAGCCTCAGGAGCAAACTGACAAATCAGTAGACTTAGAGGATCTACCTGAACCGACACCTGAGCCTACAGTTGATAATACACCTAAGGTGGTTGACTCAACCGTCAAGGTCAAGAAAGTGAAATTTGTGTCTTCCTCCAGTGAAACACATGCAGGAAAACAGAAAATTTCATGGGCTGACCAAGTCGAAGAGACAGACACTGTAGATGTACCAAAGGCAGTAGACACTAGTGAGACACCTAGATCTAAGGGAACAACCAAAAAGTCCATGGATAAGATGTCTTGCTTTAGATGTCACGAGAAAGGGCATGTTGCTTCTCACTGTCCACTTAGGAAAGCAGATGTTACCCCTAAGACAGTGAACCCAACACCTGTTAAGCCCTCACCCAGTGTGGCAAGCAGCAGTAGTTCTCAACCTACCGAGAAAACTGTGCAGGCCGCACCCAAACAAGTTGTGAAAAACACACCGGTTAAGGTTGGACCAAAGGAAGTGATTAGGACAAATTCACCGAATCGTGTCAATAATCAATCTAGGTCAGCACCACAACAAGTCTATAGGAGCACCACACCTAGCAGGTCACATACTCCAGTTAGGTCTCATACTCCAGTTAGACAGTATGCACCGGTAAGAGCTCAAGGATCACAGTCAGAAATGGCATATAATAGGAATTATTCTAGAGCTCCACAACAAATGCCTACACCAAGGCAAAGAGTGAACTTAAATCACTCGGCACCACAACAGAATTCAGTTCAAAGGCCCAAGTCACCTGAACGGCGAGATGGGTACTTGAAAGAGTTCACGTATGTGGACGAGAATGGTATTACCAAGTCAGTCATGGCTTGGGTTCCCCGTGATAACTAACCTATTTTCTTTCATGTGCAGGAGATAACTACCGGTCCAAACAACAAGTGGTTCGTCGACAGTGGTTGCTCCAGGCACATGACGGGGGAAAGAAGTCTTCTCACAGACTTCAAGGGGGGTAATAGGGGATTTGTATCATTCGCGGGTAACAAGGGTGGAAATATCACTGGAACTGGAGAAGTCACTAATGGGACGATTACTTTGGATCAAGTTTATCACGTTGATAAACTGGTTCATAATCTCATTAGTGTCTCTCAAATCTGTGATAAGAAGAACTCGGTGTTATTTACTGACACTGAGGCGTTAGTGCTAAAGCCTGGATTCAAGATACCTGAAGATTGGATATTGATGCGGGCGCCAAGGAAGAATGACTTGTACATGCTCGATATGAACAAGCCAGATACTTCGATGGGTCCGATCTGCTTACTATCAAAAGCTTCAGAGACGGAGTCCGTACTGTGGCACAGACGCATGGCTCACCTGCACCTGAGGAAGATGAATTACATTACGAAGCATGGACTGGTGCAGGGTGTGCCCATGAAAAGTTTTCAGTTCGAGGATAAGTGTCTACCTTGCATGAAGGGCAAACAACACAAGAAGACACACAAGTCCAAGAAGCAGAATTCCATAGCCTCAACATTCGATCTGTTGCACATGGACCTTTTCGGCCCAATCAACAAAAGGAGTATTGGAGGTAGTTGGTACTGCTTAGTTATCACCGACGATTACTCACGTTTTTCTTGGGTTTTCTTTTTAGGTACGAAGGACGAGACGGCTGCAAGGCTCATCGGGTTCTTGGACCAAGTGGAGAACTCATACGGAACTAGGGTTAAATGTATTCGTAGTGATAATGGAACTGAATTCAAAAACACTGTAATTGGTGTATATTGCCTATCAAAGGGCATAGTGCATCAATTCAGTGCACCATATGAACCTCAACAGAATGGGGTGGCCGAACGTAAAAATAGAACTTTGATTGAGGCTGCAAGGACTATGCTTTCGGATTCAAAGCTTCCTACCATGTTTTGGGGGGAGGCAGTGAATACCGCGTGCCACATTTTAAACCGAGTCCTTACAGTCAAATCATTGAACAAAACATGCTATGAAATTTTGAATAAACGGCCACCTAACTTAACTGGATTCGAACCGTTTGGAGTACCATGCACACTTTTAAGAACAAAACATCAACCGAAGTTTGGTGAAAAGGCTGACGAAGGATACTTCCTAGGTTATGTGCCAAACTCACCAAACAAACGGGTGTTTAACAAAACAACTGGTACTGTGGAGATTGTGTATAACATTGAAGTCACAAGTTATACACATGAACCCCAAACTGGTCCGGAATGGATATTTGACTATGATAAGTTATTTGAGTCATTTAACATTCCTCTGGATGATAATGCAGGTACAATCGAGAAGGACTTGGCGACGTTGCATCTGAACGACGATGGCCAAATCTTTCCAAGGACCACGTTCGAATCTACGTCCGAGCCTACTGCGACTGTAGATGGATCTCCAGAAGTTGCTGATCAAGAGGCACCTAACACTGAGAATCAGACTCAAGCTTCAAGTTCTAACTCTGAGGAAAACGTCCGTGAGGAGGAAAATGTAGAAGCTGAGCCTGTTCCCCCTTTAGGTGAAATAGGATCCAACTTAGGAGATAATCTAAGGGTTGATGAAATAGAGACCTCTAGGATTAACAAGAACCATCCAATAGATAGCATCATAGGAAATCCTAACGAGGGTGTGAGGACTCGGAGTAGTGTAAATAACAACACTGTGTTGTTGTCGATGATAAACGACTCCGAGGCATATCACACATGTCTATATTCGTGTTTCATATCGCAAGTAGAGCCCAAAAATGTGCAAATGGCACTTAAGGACAACTCTTGGGTTGAAGCGATGCAGGAAGAACTTTCACAATTTAGGAAACTAGAAGTGTGGGAGTTAGTTCCGTTACCTCGAGGGGAGATTGCAATAGGAACCAAATGGGTTTTTAAGTGCAAGAGAGACGATCGGGGTATAGTCACGCGCAACAAGGCGAGATTAGTTGTAAAGGGTTTCAACCAAGAGGAGGGAATCGATTACAACGAAGTTTTTGCACCAGTAGCAAGGCTGGAAGCCATTAGGTTGTTTCTAGCGTTTGCCTCCTTCAAAGGCTTTAAGGTATATCAACTGGACGTTAAGAGTGCTTTCCTGTATGGGAAAGTGAAGGAGTTGGTGTATGTAGAACAACCGCCCGGATTTACAGATCCAAAATATCCTGATAGAGTATATCGCTTAGATAAGGCTCTTTATGGATTACATCAGGCACCTAGGGCGTGGTATGAGACTTTATCCAACCATCTTTTAGAAAACGGTTTTGAAAGGGGTAGGATAGATAGTACTCTATTTGTGAAGAGGAAGGGTGAACACTTTATCTTGGTACAAGTGTACGTCGATGATATCATTTTTGGATCATCAGACGAACAGATGTGCAAAGATTTCGAAAAGGTGATGAAGTCTAAGTTCGAGATGAGTGCTATGGGGGAGTTGAATTTCTTTTTAGGGTTACAAGTTGACCAAAAGAAGGAAGGGATGTTTATCCATCAAACTAAGTATGTCTATGACATATTAGAACGGTTTGGGATGGAGGGAACTAAGTTGACTGCCCACTTCAGCACACCGATTCAAGTGAATCACAATCTCGGGCCGGGTACTGAAAGTGATACCAATGTGGATCCGACTTTATATCGGGCCATGATTGGGTCACTTATGTATTTAACTGCTTCAAGACCTGACATAATGTTTGCTGTGTGTATTTGTGCTAGGTTTCAAGCGAATCCGAAGGAGATGCATATGAAGGCTGTGAAGCGGATTCTACGATACCTCAAGTCGAAACCGAAGCTGGGACTTTGGTATCACGCGGAGGGAGATCTAGAGTTGGAAGCGTTCACAGATTCTGACTACGGAGGATGCAGCTTGACGCGCAAATCAACGACTGGAGGTTGTCAGTTCCTAGGAGGGAGATTGGTGTCCTGGCAATGCAAGAAACAAACATCGGTAGCCGTGTCAACGTGCGAGGCCGAGTATGTTGCTGCTGGTAGTTGCTGTTCACAGGTTCTGTGGATACAACAACAATTGCGGGATTACGGTTTGGCTTATACTCAAACTCCAATTAGGATAGACAATCAATCTACAATTGCTATAACTAATAATCCAGTTAAACACAGTAAAACAAAGCACATAGACATAAGGCATCATTTTATTCGTGATTGTGCTGAAAAGATTTTAATCAAACTGGTAAAAGTGGCAACAGAAGATAATAATGCAGATTTATTTACCAAAGCGTTTGATAAGTCACGGTTTGAGTATTTGATTCAACTGAATGGAATGCGCAACCCAGAGTAATTTGACCTTAGTAGTATTTTATTTCCTTTTATAGTAGTAGTATTTCTTTCTTTTTATAGTAAGTTTGCTAATTTAGGAAAGTTTCTATTTTTAGTAAGTTTCTATTTTTAGTAAGTTAGTAGGTTAGCTTATTTTACTGCTTTTTCTTATGAAAAAACAAAAGAAAAAAGAGAGAAAATTACAAAAATACAAAAAAAAAGAGAATATCAGAAAAAAGAGTTAGGTCTTAGATACATAGGTTCAAAGTGACGAAAATTAGCACAGTCGTTACAGACTCTAAGTGTTTAGGCTTTCACACATAATGCAACTAAACTCTAAGTGTTATACTTTATTTAGTTTGATGTGTTGGTAGGCATAATACATATAGGGAATCTCAAGGCTAATAAAATATTCTAGAAAAAGTCAAGCGTGTCACTAACTTAGATGTACGACCAATCGGTCTTAATTTTTATGTACAAGACATACAAACTTTGAGTCTAAATGAGGTATGCAAACTTTCTGGGGATGTATGGAAACATCAAATACATCTTAAAATGGAATGAATAGAAAAATCATATAAAACTGAGAGTCGAAAACATGCAACTCTGTTGTACGTAAGTACAGACCTGTTGTCTCTGTTTAGATTCGGGTTAGCAGATATGTCGCTCTGTTGTACGTCAGTACAGACCTGTCACCGCTGTCTGCTAACTTTAAAATAAACCTTAAGTCGAACTAAGACACTTTGTTGTATGAAAATACAGACCTGTGTCCGATGTTTGTCTTTTAAAGAAAGTTTGCAAATACCAACAAGTTAGAATCTTTGTTTGTGTGCCTTGATCATAAAAGTATGTCTATGTCTGAGTCACGTAAGATAATTTCCTGATAAATAAAAAGGCCAAGGGATATTCCGAAATGTAGAATGTTTAACAGGGTAAAATACCAACAATTGGCTAAATAGGTATGTCACAACAAACAATCAAAGGAATCAAAAATTCCTAGGTGTGAAAGTTTAAGTACTGAAAGTTAGTATCAGACATCGCTATCTGATTGAACCTTTCTTAGACTATACTCATCAAAAATATGTTGTTTAGTATTCAGCTTAGCTTGTAAATTCTTTAAGTTTAGCTTAAGTCTAGAATAAATTTTTTGGTTAAAATTTTATTTTATCTGTATTCTTATTTTTATTTTTTTATTTTATTTTATTTTTAATTTTACCTCAGTTTATTTTATTTTATTTTAGTTTAGTTTAATTTTTACTTAGGTAAATGGTCAAAAGTTACTGTGGGTGCATTCAAAGTTGGATAAAATAAACAATGCGTGAAACATCTTGAGCTTAGGGTAAAAGAATTGGCATAGTTTATCTGGTTACACGACACCGTAGAAAAAAGTTGGAAAAGTTGAATTTATTTCAAAATTTTCGAAAATTTTTCTAAGTATTGGTGGTTTCGAATCTAAGACAGACTCGAAGCAGTAAGACTTCGAATCTGTCAGTAGATTCGAATCTACACTTAGACTCGAAGGTTGGTCGTATAAATAGGTCAACAGTGAAGTCATTTACTACTTACTGTTTTCGAATCTATACTCTCGAATCTATATTGGAGATTTCGAATCTGTTCTCGAGTCTACCGTTTCTCTCCTAAACGACATTTTGTCGACTTTGAAGACGTTGTGTTCGATTCTACAGACACTTCTAGGTATAATCAACCGGATTATACAAGATTTGTGTAGTTTTATACACAATTTTAGGCTAAAACATCAAATTTTGAAGTTTTATAGGTCGAAATAGGGTTTTTGTTAAATTACCAAGATTGGACCTATAAAAGATCAAATTAAAGGCATAAATCATTGATTAGAACCTAGTTGAACTAATGTATGTGATTTACCAAGTTCAAAATGGTTAAAATCGTGGGTTTTAGTTGAAAAATCAGACGTCGGGGCTTCGAGTCTATTCCAAGACTTTCGAATCTGTTCATGGGTTTCTCGAATCTGTCATTAGATTCGAGATGACCATGATATTCGAATCTGTCCATTAGACTCGAAAAGGGACTCTTCGAATCTGTCCATTACACTCGAATATGGACACTTCGAATCTGTTACTTTCGAATCTGTACTTTATTTACTTTGTTTACTTTAAATTTTATTAAACTTGTGGAAATTTAATTGTGTTAGATTTTGTATTTAATCAAGTACAAAATAAAACAAATTTTGAATTTAACCAAGTTTATTGATTTTTAATGAGTCTAATAGTTTTATTTATTGTGCAGATATGGCAGTTCGCGCTTTTGTCCCGAAGCATAATATGGTCCTTAATCCAGATAATAATATCCCTGAGGCGCAGGGTTTTCGTGAAGTTTTGGACTTCCTAGCTGAGTCTAGGATTAGCTATGCTTTATATCATAACATTCCAATTGTAATTTCGTATGTACGCCAGTTTTACGATCATTTACAGGTGGACTGTACTGTCACCCCGACAGTTATCAGAACCAGAATCGCTGGCCAGCCTTTAGTCTTCTCAGCAGATATGTTGCGCCAAGTGCTACAGTTGGGTTCTCAAGAACAAGAAGATGGGCCTATTGACTTTCCATTAAGTATTAGGCAGACTGCTTTTCTGAGAATGGGCTACAGTTTAGATGTGACAAAGTCGTCATACATGAAGAGTGGCCTGATTGGGCAATGGAGATTCCTGGTGCACGTATTCATGGTCTGTTTTGCGCCAAAGAAAGCTGGCTTTGATTACATAGTATCAAAGATCCAATCTGGAGTTATTGCATTGGTGTATAATCGCAAGTTCAGCTTTTCGCAGATGTTCTTCTCGGAGTTCGTTCATCAAATTACGGCTCCAGAAAGGGAACGATTCTTGTTATACCCAAGGTTCATTATGATGCTGATAAGGCATTTCTTGCCAGACTTGCCGCCGTCAAATGATTCTCTGAGTGTTAACATTATGGACAAACGGATTTTCGCTGATTGTTCCTCACACCGAGGAAGATTGGCTGTTCCTGTTGCTCGTCCATTGTTCGGAGCTATAGTGGATAGGGATTTTCAAGCCCCGGAAGTTGCCAACTGGGCAGGGGTCGTTGAGTTTCCACAACAACAACAACAGCAACAACATCAACAGCAACAACAGCCTCGTGCTCGGCCGCGTGACCCAAGACGCCGACAAAGACCAGCCGCGAGTCAAATTCAGGCAACCAGGCCTTCGACAAGCCAACAACCACAAGTTACAGAAGCCGGGCCCTCAAATATTCAAGAAGCTGGGCCCTCAAATATTGCGAGAGAAGCTGAACAGCTAAGCCAGACGCTTAATGAAATTTGGGAGGCAGGGCCTCATGCCAATGAAGACGTTGCAGCAGCACTAGTTGGTGAGCTGCTTAGTCCACCAGCAGAGGAAGATGATATTTTTAGAGACGTGGAGGAATACGAACCAGAAGGGGCAGATGACGGATTAACATCCTCGGAATCCGACTCAGAATCCGCGGAAGTTCCGGCAGCTGCAGTTCCTGATATTCAAATTGGAACTTATGGTTCGAGATTGATTATAAATGAAGGTGGTTCGAGGAGGCGCGTGAACAGGGAATTGGAAGAGTCTGATTTTGAAGAAGAAGAAGTTCCTCAACTAGTGACAAGGCAACGGGCCAAACGTCACAGGTTCATGCAAGGATCATCTTCAGCTCCTGCAGATCAACCAGAAATTCTACAACATCAAGAACCTCAAACCACCACTCCACCACCACCACCACCTCAAGATGAACCGTATATACCATCACCGTTCATTCCTACTCCTATACAGTCCATTCCATCTGCCTCGACCACATACACTGACAATCAAAGGTTTCTGCAGCTTAAAGCTCGCGTTGACTTCCAGAATGTCCAAATCTTAAGCCTAACCAAGGCGATCGGAGAAATTCAGACTCATAATGCAAATCTTGATAAAGAAAATGCCGATTTGAAGAAGATTGTGGAGCAAGTCCAGGAAGAGAACGTAGAAATCAAAACTTTTGTTTGCGATCAGGCGGCTGAGATAAGGTCGATGCGCTCCCTAATTGAGCAGTTAATGAAAAATTTACAGGCTCAGGGGGAGACATCGTGCCGAGATCAAGAAGTGCAGCATAGAGAGGATGATAATGAAGGCGATGATCCCGGTGCGAATAAAGAGTTTGAGTCTGTAGATTTTCCTGCAGCTCAAGTTACACAAGTTGAGGGGGAGCCTAGTCAAGGCGAAGGAGAAAGAGGTGAGGCCAGTTCATCTAAACAGCCTACAGACTTTGAGATCAGCGAGATGATTGAAGCGCTCATGGATCTTGAAGATGATCCACTGGATGTAGGTTTTGATAACGAAGATGAAGAGCTGGAAGAAGGGGAGTTTGTGCCAGAGGAG
Source organism: Centrapalus pauciflorus (assembly GCA_020465985.1). NCBI lineage: Eukaryota > Viridiplantae > Streptophyta > Magnoliopsida > Asterales > Asteraceae > Centrapalus > Centrapalus pauciflorus. The sequence goes on from JAANYP010003075.1 coordinate 329,995, forward strand.
ATAGTCGACTGGCGGTCGGATGATGAAGTACTTGCTGATGAGGATGATGAAGCTGACGAGATAGTGGTGCAGCAGAATCCTATCACTGATACTTACATGATTGATGGAAATAAAATTGTCGATGCAGATATAGTTAATGTTGCATTGAATCCTCAGCCATCGACAGAGGAACCTGCAAGAGAGCTAACTAATGAAGAAAAACGAAAGCTATGGTTCAGGGCTGAGGAGAAGGAAGCAGCAATTAAAAAGACAATGAGAGTGCCAGGTACTGGGAAGCTGTCTGAGCGAATTCTAAGCTGGTTCTTTGACAGAGATCTGCAGCTATTTATAATAAAGAGAAAAGACGGGCTTCAGTACATGAGGCGAACGTTAAAAGCGTTCAACTCCCTGCCAAAAATCGAAATCAATGCGCTAGCTTGGAAAGATCTTATAAACATTGGCAATGATCCCTACGCGAGCGTAATCGAAAGAATCATAAGAAAGGAAGGGAGATCAAGGAAGTTCGAACGTTTGAATCCAAGGGTCGGGAGAAGAGTAGAGGATCCGTCACGTATTGATCCTCTAACTGGACGACCTTGGATGAGGATTCACTACAAGCCGGCTAGATGTCTTAGGAGGGTTCCTCTCAAGCCAATGCCACAAAATATTCTGAAGAATCTGAAGTGGTGGTATGCTGACACGGAAACTGGGGAAGCGGTTATGGAAGACTTAGAAGAAAATGTTATTCTTAGAGTCTATGACCCGCTTCACCTGGTAAACCTATCTAAAGAAGATCTGCAGATTTTGTATAATTGTAAGATTTCCAGTGACGCACATATGGATACTGAGGCTAGTAAGTATGAAAATGTGGTCAAGGTATGCATCGAGAAAGGTCTGTATGCTGGTAGTGTTTTGAATCAATAAATAAACCAAGTTCTTAAATCAAATGTGTGAATTATTAGAAGCTATCGTCAAGGGGGAGTCTGTTGGTACATCCTGTGTGACGACAGCAGTCTAAGTGATCCTACATTGTGATTTTAGCAAGTGTGTGATATATATGTTTATATATGGTTGATATTTATTAGTGTTTGTATGTTTGAACTTGATGTAACGTATTACAAGAAGTTCAAACATAAAGTACAAAGATAAATTCAATCATAAGTAATAACGTAAGGTTCAACACTTAGTTGTTTATGTAAAAGGCTAGATTCGAATTATATATGGGTTGACATTCGAATCTGTGATAGATTCGAATGTAACCATAGATTCGAAAGAAGGCTAGATTCGAGACTGTCAATATGGACAGACTCGAATGGGCCTTGGGCCAGATTCGAGGTTGGCCCACAACAGACTCGAATCAGGGTCTATAATTAGGGATAGACTCGAATCATTAAGCGACTTTTTGCAGAATTCGTGAGGAATTAAGCAAGAGGCGATCTCGAGTTTATCAGCTAGGTGAGTGCCGTTTCGGAGAGAATTAGTACGTAGGATCGTTCGTGTGTCGTTCGTTCAGCGTCTAATAGTCTCCGTGTTCCGTTGGTTGAGAGTTGTCCGTCTAACCGTCAACGAGGATTCCGCACTCGTTCACGGATCCGCGTCTAGATAGATCTTGCAGTCGTAGACCTTACAGTTAGAATTAAATAAAAAAGGTTTCACTAATAAATTTATATATAATATAAAAGAATGATGATCTAATTAATGTAAAACCCAGCCTCCCCCTAAGATTTTAAATCTCAGTTACCTTGCATTCTTCAGATTAGCAACTTTTTTCTATAAGATAACGCAGATTATTTGACAAAATCCTGACAAATGCAAATGGTGCATAATGCAAAAATCTTTGACAAAATGCAAATCCCAGAGGGAAAATCTGTGAACCAAACGCCCCCCTAAGGGGATGCATGGATTATGAAATGTGGAGAGGTGAGAATATTAAATCCTAAATGAGCTAAATCATTTCCCTTAATTTTTTATCCAAACATGACAACGAAGTATTTCTAAATCCAAATCCTAAATAAGTTGTTTAAATCCATCAAACCAAACGGCACCTTAGTGTCGTTGGTGATGGAAGAACCGATCGATATGAAGCCAGTCTCGGAAATAACAAGAAAGGGACCAAAAAAGCTCCAATTTCAAAGCCTCGATGCCGGAGGTTTCTTTCTCACCAATTCATTTTTTAACCTCCGTTTTCTCTTTTCCCTTTTTTTCATTTAACAATTTTAATTGACTTATAAAACTAAACAATAGACGGACCAAGCCCAATCACAAAAAGTCTGATTAAGATTATTTGGGTCAATAATTTGAATGGTGAAAAAGATCAGTTTGACTAAGCTACAACCTACAAACTACACTAGAAAGTTAGAGTAAATGATTACAATGGTAAAAGATAACAACGAATTAGATGAAAAAACACAACTTTGAGGTTGATTCGGAGATTGTGTTTTGAGCCAATTTTAAATTTGTTAAATCAATTCAAGTCATAAGTCAATAAGTTAGAATTAATGTTGGTATACTATTACTATATTGGAATTTTCATGAACATGACTAAGAAAACCATGTGGAATTACAAGTTAGCCTATACAAGCTTTAGAAGTCAAATTGGGGGATCATCATCTTCAAATTTCCAACCCTTTATGTACGTTATTGCCTTTGATTTTTGAAAAATTTCTCCTTTACCCTCTTTTTCTTGGAAATGAGTGTGAGTCCCACAAAAGACTTACTAGACTCTATAAGACCTCGACACATGACACATTACATGTTTTCTATAATTGTATCGTGGCTCGTATATGCAACACTTGATTATCGATGGAAATTAAGAATTGGTATCCGTAGTCTGTGGATGCTAATCCTTCTAGCTTTTCTTGCTACAAGCAATGCCGTTCAGTCGGATATCGATTGCCTAAGATCAATCAAGGAATCCCTGGAAGACCCTGAAAGCATTTTATCTTCTTGGGATTTTAACAATCAAACTGAAGGTTTCGTATGTCTTTTTGCTGGTGTCGAGTGCTGGCACCCTGCTGAGAACAAGGTTCTGAATATTGATCTAGCAGACATGGGACTCAAAGGACCATTTCCAATGGGCATTACAAATTGCACCAGCATAGCAAGATTAGATCTTTCTAGCAATGATCTCTCAGGACCCCTTCCTTCTAATCTCTCATATGTTTTACCGATGATCACTGCTCTAGATCTCTCACAATAACAACTTTTCAGGTCCAATTCCACCTGCACTTGCCAATTGTTCGTACCTCAATGTTTTAAAGCTTGACAACAACCACCTAACGTACAGGCCCAATCCCACCGGAGTACGTTGTCTACACTTGATCGCCTCAAGGAGTTGAATGTCGCCAACAATAGGTTGTCAGGACCTGTACCCATATTTCCCAATGGTAGAATCATCAACTATGAAAACAACCTAGGACTTTGTGGGGGTCATTTTAACACCTGCAAGAATAATAAAGATCTTCATATATATTTTTCTCATCATCCTTTTTTTCCAGGGTTTATAGCTGGATTTTCTCTAAGTGTGTTGTTTATGTTCTTATATTGGCCTAGACTGTGTACTAGCTACATGGGATATTATCATCTTTTGCTCAACAAATTAAAGAAGAAGAAGTATCACCTGATTACAAGAAGCCCGCAAATTGTATTTTCAAATGAATATATCACTGAGGAGATGAAGGTAAGATCTATCTCCCTGTCATTGTGTCAAGAGAGTAGGAAGGTAAGTAATTATGTGTTTTATTAACATACAGGTAACTGCCATGGAAAAGTATATACGTCGACTGAGTTTGCTGGAACTTAATACAGCCACCAATAATTTTGAATATGAAAACGTAATTGGCTACGGAAACATGGGACTCATGTACAAGGCTGTGTTCCCAAACGACTTGCTGCTAGCGGTCAAGAGGCTCCATAAGTTTGAGAGTTATGAGAAAGAGTTCTTATCAGAAATAGAAATTCTAGGAAGATTGCGTCAGACAAATTTAGTACCGCTACTAGGTTTTTGCTTTGATATGGATAAAAAATTTCTGGTATACAAGTACATGTGTAATGGAACCCTCCATAACTGGCTGCATTGTAGGCCACAAGTACTGCAGGAAGATAACGAGATGGGTTGGACTTTAAGGTTCAAGATAGCGATAGGGATCGCACGAGGGCTTGCATGGCTGCATCACAACAACATCCTCCGGGTAGCCCATCTCAAAATGTATCTTACTAGACGACAACTTTGAGCCCAAGATATCGAATTTTGGCAACGCGAAAATCTTGGTAGATGCAAGTGGTTTGTCTTCGTGTGGTTACAAATATCTGGTTCTAGATTCTAATCCTTACAAGGAGGATGTTTATAGCTTTGGGATTTTGTTGCTTGAGTTGGTTACTGGTAGGGAGCCATCTACCTGGATCGACACCCCAATCGATCATATGTGTGGCGGTGTGGAGATTGATGAACGCCTGATGAAACAAGGATTCGATGAGGATATACATAAAACACTTAAAATAGCAGAAAAATGCATTCATCCATGTAGGGATAAGGCAACAACCATGCTTCAAGTGTACCAAGAAATTCGTAACACTGAGAAATCAAGAAAAGAAATTTCTGTTGATTCGTGTATGGATGTAGAAATTAACGAAGGATAATATGTGTAGCATCACTCTTATAAGTTATAACCTTTAAATCTATCTTTGTCTCCTCTATATTCACTCCAGAGGCTCCATCATCAAAACCATAATTATATATCTAACATACTTGATTAATTAATACTTAATTCAAAAAAAAACCCTCTGCAAGATTCATGTAAAATTTTAGGTTAATTTCAACAAACTTACTGTATATATGTCTATTTGTGATTATCGTTGTTATGAATGCTTAATAAGTTATGAGGAATTTCTATTTGTGATTATCGTTGTTATGAATGTCTTTTGTTCTAGAAATTAATATTCGTATTTTGGTTTTAAAAACCCATTTGTTGCTAATGACATAATTAACATAACTACTATTTCGGTTGGTTTGATAAACTATAATAGGCTATTTATTTGTTCCGGTTTTGAAAAACCATTTCGATCTCATCTTGGCTTTATAACCACTAGCTAATTACTGTTGCTTACTAGTACTACTTACTTACTTAGACCTTAGTTAATAAACTGATTTGATTTTCTCTCACATAATTAAGTATATCATCTATTCTATCTATACTATTAAAACGGTAATTAAATGTCACATGACATGCTCTCATTTAATTTGTCACATGTCGCTCTATCCTTTTACCACGTCATTTACTGATTTTATTTTTAAATTCTAATGCAAATCAAATCTATGTAAATCTAATATAGATTAATTTAATACCCAAATAACTAAAATTAAAGAAACTTTATTATTCATATAATTATTATATTATACATATATATATAAATATCAAATTCTAAAATTAACTCATGTAATACATGGGTAATAACCTAGTTTATGCATTATAAACATACCGTTTTCTTAATCATCTTATATACGCTAAATTTATGTCTGCTTTAAACTAAGTATATTTAATTATTTAAAGTATGCTATTTTTTATTTGAAGTTTCTATTTAGTTAAATTGTTAGTGTTTATGACCAGGTTTGATCAATGTTAAACCCTTAGGTGGCGTTTGGTTCACGTAAGGAATTAGAATTAGAATTTTAGGTATTAATATGGTTGATGGTGAGAGTAGAAGATAGTTTTTAGTTTTGGTTAGTGATATATGTTGGAATCTAATTCATATGTGGGTTGGAATTTAATTCATGTATGAGTTGGGAGGAATGTCAAATTTCTATAAACAAAAAAAATTGATGGAAAACACATAAAATATAACCTTTGATTTAGTTATCAAAAAATCTAAATAAGCTAAATTCTAATTCCAATTCAAATTCCATCGAAATCCATTTAACGAACCAAACGCCACCTTAGTTTGTCAAAACATGTTAGTTGGTTGAATTTTTTGATATATTTATAGGACATATACTTGATTAAATTAGTTAAAAGAATTATTAAACTAAAAATTCACGAGAAAATCACGACAATCAAATTGGCAAACATTTCATACAAGTGCCACCAGTAGTAAAATTTTATGGATTCGTGACTACGATGCAATATATAAAATATTAAGAATAGTAGAAACTGCATGCATGCACGCTTCAAGTGTTCCAAGCAATCCATGTTATCAAGACACGAAATTTCTGTTGATTCATGTATGGATTTACAAATTAACAGCCTTACCATACAGACACGGATGATAGTATGATGTCTTCGTACCCTATTACCTCCTCCTACCATATCCTCTATATTTGATCTCCCGATATTCCATTAAAGCCGTAATTGAGTAAACTTCTTCATTAATCATGTGTAATGTTCGAATCAACCAAACATAAAGATTTATATATGTTTTCTTTCATGAGTCTTGTTCAAAACAATACCTAGAATGTTGAAAACATCAATGCATACAACAAATAGCGATTCCAATATCACTAGAAAGCAAGCAAAAATGAAGATTTATCAGAATGATGAATATTCAAATGTAGTCAAGCTCACAAAGGGCTCCGATCCTTGTCATTATTCATATTGAAAGAGAAAAGTATCAAGAAAGATAACATAAAACACAGATTTTGTCAATAAATGTATCATGAAATTTTTTAAACCGAAAAAGGATCATAAAATTTAATTTTTGTCAAGAAAGGGAATGAAATTTAACTTTTAAGCTATGAAATGTTACTTATACCAACTAATGATTATGATATTCAAATTTTACCTTGATACCCTTTTTTTTGCAAAATTAAATTTTATAATCATTTCTTGGCAAAAAGAAAATTTTATATTCTATTATCATATTTGTTGGGACTTTGTCCCACGTAGAAGGAAAATAGAAAATTGTTGTGTTTGGTAGGCTATAAACTCGTTTGATGTTCTTGTGGTCATGGGTAATTTATATATGACAAGAATTTGTAGTACACAATAATTTTATATAAAATAACAAATATATTCTTACTGATATTTTTATCATTTTTAAAATTTTATTTCTTTTACTAAATATAAATTAATTATTTTATGTAATTTTATTGTGTTTGGTAATTAGTTCTTGTAGTGTACAAATCACCTCCCATTTATATAGGATGTATCTATAACAACCAAATTTTAATCTTAAAATGAAGTAGTTCCTCTCCTTCTCCTCTCTCTTGGTTTAAATTAAAAGGATTGAAAAGATAAAAAGATGCGGGACGTTTTAGAAAGATGGATAGAGTGAGGAGAGAAATATATGATTTGGTCTAGACATATAACAAAGATAGAATTTGGAAGAGTAAGCATACCCCTCACACTAAATAATCCATTACATGAATTAACTAAAACTTAGTTAAGAAATATTATATATATTAGTTAATCTAAGAATTTCAACTTTTTAATTTTTATTTTTAAGATAACTTATAATAGTCGAACTCAAAATCTCCTTTAAAAATTAGTTAACTCAAGTGTATCTGAAAAGAAGTAGAAAGTAAAATGATGTGTTAATTAGTTAACTTTACTAAATATGTGTCTTCTTGTGTGTGTCGCCTTGCATCTTAAGACGGCAACCTCACTTTCATAGTCGTAGTAAGCTAAAAATGACGTTTTTGTATTTTGGGATTGATTTAAACAATATTAACGACTTACATAGTTCGTTATATGTTTTTACTTCTTATTTTCTATTATAAAAATATATAAATTGTTTTATTTGAAAATTCTAAAGATCGCACGCAAACTTATACCAGTTTGTCCTTTAGTTTAACCCCAAATTTATGCTTTTTTTTAATTAAGAATTATGTTGGTATTATTTTCGCTATGAAGAAAATTATTAAAGTCATGACTAGGTGCGTAATAATTTAACAATTATGTAAAATTAAACTTTAAAAAAATTCAATTTTTAATTACGTTAATCTACATCAATCTACCAATCAAAGAAGATCTATTATTATTTTAATTTGTAAAAAGACAAATCGAAGATTGCATAATTAACATCGTTTATGTCTTATTATTCTTCCGGTTTTCCCAGCATTATCTCAAATTAATTAACCATTTAGCATATAATGAAATCAAATGGTATTTACAAACTTGTTTATCGATATACTTTGCCGTGGAAAGGATGAGAATGTAAATTTTGTTTCTTTCGTTGCTTTATCAAAATATAAGGCCTTATTTGTTTTTTGATAGAAAATCTTTGAACCTCTTATGTCTGGAACTCGAAGACGCGGGAAGACGTTTTATATAAAAGTGCGTTTGTTTTTTTGCGTCTACAGACGTCTTCCCGCGTCTGCGGACGTCTTCCAGCGTCTACGAACGTCTTCCCGCGTCTGCAGACCTTTAGGTCAGCTCTTCTGACCGCAGAATTCTACAGCTAAGTTCGCAGACTGCAGACATCAAACTCTTAAAAAACAAACAACACCTAAGTAATCATGGACATGACAAAAGAATGAACAGTTTAATATTTTTTTCCTTTCATTTTCGATTATTCATTATCGTTATTAAAAAGATTAAAAAAAAAGAATGAAAAATCAAACTTGTAAACTTAAATAATTCGATCCATTCTCCAAATCCTATCACGCCAGACATATTTTAAGTTACTATTTTGATTAAAAGCGAACAGAAATTATAGACTTAATAATACAATATTACAACATATAAGTTATATTCAGCGTTTTGTCAAAAAAAAAAGTATTTTAGCCATTTTGGTAAGATGGGTGTGATGTAAGTGTGAGGTCACGGGTTCGACTCCCGTCGAAGGCTAGTAGAAATTTAGGTGGTGGAAGTAAGTTATGAAGTCCCCACTTGGCCAAATGAGTAGTTTAGGAGTAGGAGTAAGTTAGTTTGTCGTTCAAAAAAAAAACTTAATTGCTTTTTTTTTTCAATTTATATAAGTTGTATTTTCTTTTCATGATTAACTCTAATAATTTAATATAAACTTTTTTTGTAAGTGAAAAATCTCTAAACTCACCAATTAACTTAATCATACAAAATTTTTACAATATTCAAACTGAAGAAAAATACAAAAGGTATCGGTTTTTTTTCCTACAAAACCTCTACAATATTTTAAATCTTTAAATTAAAATATATTATTAAAAATCAACATACTTCCCCTATAAGTATTCATGACTCCTAAATACAAGTCAACATGGCCATGTTTGCCTTTGCATGCTAACCAACATGTCCATCTCTCAATCTAAACTCTATTGCATCCAAAAACCAACAGATTTTACATTTTCTAACATCATCCCAGAAATAAATTATGATCAAAAGCATGTTGAACACCAAAACTCGTTTGACTTTTCATCTTCATCGCCCGTCTGGTCTAAAAACGTTCATTCTTCTAACTACAGTTGCTCGTCATCTCCTACGATGTCAATGGTAGACGAAGGAAGTAAAGAGTTCATGGAAATAATCAAAAACTTGCCAGAATCATGTTACGAGTTGTCACTTCAAGACATAGTGGTGAAAGATCCAGAAAACTTAGCGTTGATGATGGAAGAAAGGGTTGATACGATGCCAGAGATGATGGAAAAGAAGAACTTTACAAGAAAAGTTCCGCTTTCTAGAAGTGCGAGCCTTGATGCGGGAGTTTTCCTTCTTAGGATGTTTGTCCCGAGTTCCTTTGGGTCGAGGAAGCATAATAAGGTTTCTCGTAGTATATCAATGGATGGTTCGAAAAAACGTCTTATTGATACGAAGGGTTGGCCCTTTGTTGAAAACAATAATAAGGTCATGAATAGTGGATCATGCAACAATAGTAGCCACAAAAACAGGTATGCATTTAGTCACCAAATTCATGTTAATTTGCCTTTTCAAATCTATTTGTAGAAATGTCACGTGACTTTATATTAGACCTGACAATTGAAAACACGAATACACGACTTTGTGAGAGACACGACACGAATACATCTTAAAAAACTGAGATAAAACTTATTGCCCTTCGTGTGTTCGTTTCTTGTCAAATTCTTGTCTGGCACGTGAAAACGACACGAATACACGAATTGTCAGGTCTACTTTATATTCATTTGACATTTGTAATTTGTAATTTGTATTTTTTTTTTAAAAAAAAATATTCATTTTTTTTAAATCCCTAAAAATGTTCGTATCATGTACGTAGGCATGCAGAAGGAGGGATGTTAAAGCCGGGATGTTGGTTCACAAGCAAACCATCAAGCCAAAGGGGGTGCCACTGCCATTGCCTCTTCTTTTGATCCACCTTTATATTTTAATTGTGGAGATATTTTAAAATAAGCTAATATATCCATACTTTTATATTATTTTTTTTTATTCACATATATATTTTAATAAAAATATTTATCTACCTCATTTATATTCGCATAACTATAACAATTACATATTAATTTTTTAATCAAATTATTTTACATAAACCATTAATGTATTACATTTTATCCATTAATTTGTTTTTTTTTTTTCAATTTACCGTCTTAATTTGATAGCTGATATCTAAGTGTTTAGTCAGTTGCTTGATTACTAGTTATGTACTTATGTGATCGATCAGTATGATGTTTATTCTTGTTCGTTGATTTTTGCTAGACCGGCCGTCTTCGTTTAATTGCTCCTCCTCATGTCCTCAAAGCATGGGTTTTTTTTTTTTTTTTTTTTGAAGGTTTTTGGTTTTTAATAATGTTGTCTAGCTTTTTATAACAAATTAATATATATAAGTTTAAACTTATTGAACAAAATAATTTAAGAATTGAAGTAATTAAGCATCTAAATTACATTTTGATCGACTTGCTTTCAAACGATCTTCTTAAGTTCTATTTCTTTCTTAATTAAAATATTCAAGTTTTACTTATTTTTATCGTTATTCAGTAGTATTTGACATATATATTGCAATTAATTAAAAGATCAATTAATCTCTTTTAATAAATATAGGGTTAATTACTAAAATAGTCACGTATCACACTCCTTTATCATTTTTTAGCCATTAAATTTTCATTTTACCAAAATAGTCACACTTTACGTTACCACATTTACTTGATAACCATCATTTACGTGATATGTACTTTTTATTCATATTTTAATGCATTACGTTACAAAAGGTGTTTGGTAACGTAAATGCTTGTACTTTACGTGACCACTTTTAAAAATATGCTCATTCCCCATATGTAATGATTAAAAGTGGTAATGTAAAGTACAAGAATTTACGTTACCAAACACCTTTTGTAACGTAATGCATTAAAATATGAATAAAAAGTATATATCACGTAAATGATGGCTATCACGTAAATGTGTTAACGTAAAGTGTGACTATTTTGGTAAAATGAAAATTTAATGGCTAAAAAATGATAAAGGAGTGTGATACGTGACTATTTTAGTAATTATGCCATAAATATATCATCTCAAAACTTCTAGAAGACGTATAGTAGGTTTACAAATACAACCTTGACTTTTATGATCGAGAAAGAGAAATAATAACAAATGCACACACGCATTAATTATTTGATAATGTTGTCACAACATACATATATATCATCAATTAATTAAAACTCCTTAATTAAATCAATAAAATATATATAGTTTGCCGACGGCGCAACCCTTGTTTCATCTGCCTTTATATCAATTAATTTTTTCCAAAACTAAAATGACACTATTCGTTTAAGTTTATCACATGAGTTTTTATAAAATTTTAATAAATTATTCTAATCAACTTCATGTTTTATTATATTTCATGATGTATTATAAAAAAGTATCGTTAATTCTCATGATTATTATTATTATTACATTCTAACCAACTTAATTTACGACAATCAAACCCGTAAGATTGAGACTACTTTTAAAATTAATATCTAAATTTCAAATCGTAAATAACACACGGATCAAATTTTCATACCAAGATGTTATGAATTTTAAATTGAGTCTTGCAATAACACAAGAATTTAATTAATTACAAGTTATTTAAGCTCAAATAGATGTTAAATTAAATTGATTAAACATACTTGCTCTCCTTAAAATGTTGTAAAAAAATTGAAAGGATATAAATGTTGACTAAAGTTGTCATGAGGCACGTCCGATCAAACATACTTGCTCTCCTTACAAGGTTGTAAAAAAAAAAAAAAAAAAAAAAAGATTTGTAGCACCGTGTTTAATTCTAAAAAATATATATATATAATGAAAAGGTCATGAATGTTAGAATTTTTATTTGAATGATCTTGAAATATTTAAAGTTATTGAACTTTTAAGTTATCAATTAATAAAATAACTCTATTGGGCTTTAAGGTTTGATGTTAACATTAATTCTCAATTTATATACAATGAGAGTCATCAATACCTCAAAGCAATTCTAAAATCCCTAATTTTAATTAACTGGAGATCTGTTGTTTGGTATAGAACACTAAAACTTTAGGTGAGGAAGACGCTCACAACTCTGTTGGTTCATCGTCAGATTCCGCATAAAAAAGACGAAATCATTGGATTCATGTATTATTCACTTTATGGTTTATCGTAATGATTTGACAATATGGTTGATCCGGGTTTATTATTCAAGTAATTTTTAATGTTGAATACTTATATTATTGAAAATTAAATTATTATAAAAAGGTTTCGAAAGCATTAAATTCTTGAAAACTTTTCTACAATCCATGAGATTTCATGCAAGTCGATTTTACTGACTTGATCGGTAAATAAAGGGTCCATAAATAAAATTATTATGTTGTATAAAATTTTCACTTTATAAGATTTAATAAAATTCATAGAATCTAACAACATTCATAGGTTAGTAGTATATACAACAAGATTCATAGAATAATATAATTCAAAATTATTTATGGTTGTTCATAATGTATACAAAATGTGATTTGTAATTTAGAGTTTGTGCTTGGTTCATTGTGGTTGGTGGTTGTCTTTATCTTTTTGGATGGCATCGTGTTCAAAAGTTTATTTATTTATTTAAAGACTAATGACATGTAACAACTATAAACCTATGTGACTATGTCAATATTTCGATCAAGTTATATGTTCTTTAACATAATTATCTGGTCATTGACTTTTTTTTATTTCAATTTAACACTTTTACAATCTAAAAGCCTAAAGTCAATTCTACTTTGTATAAACTTATTTGTCTTGTTTTTTATAAGTTGAACATCAATATCATGTAGTAAATTAGGTTGTTGTTTCGATCTCTCGTTTGATTTTAAAAAAAAAATGTTTTTATGAATAAAATATAAAACGAATAATTATATAATCTTATTTTATATGTAAAAGTTTATTATCCGTTTGTTACGCGTATGTTTTAATATATAGTTGTTTATATTAAATACATACAAACTAAGAATTAAAATATAAAAATATTAATTTTATTAAAAAAAAAATACAAGAACTATATTTATTATTTAACATAAACTATAATCTTTCTACACTTCTAAATACATATAAATGATAATAAGTTTTTTTTATCATCTTTAAACTTTCTGTTGTATTGTAGTTATCAACAGTGGCGGACCTAGTGTTGTAAGGTGGATGTCACTCGACATCTATAAATTTTCATAATGTTGAGTTACATGTGTCTCAAAATTCTGAGTGACATCTAACATTTTTTTTGAGTGACACCTACGAAAAATTAAATACATATCTAATTTATATATGTTGTTTTTATTATTTAAATTTATTAAAGTAACACTGAGTTTTAACAAAAAAAAAAATAAGAAAAGACCAACAAAATATAAAAACAATATTGAAGAATCAGTCAAGTGAATTGAGTTAGCCCAAACACTTTAAAAAACCCAAAAAAATTGTCCAAAAGCCTAACCTTATGACTGCTTGTCGCATTTGTTGTATTGAGAAAAATTATTTGTCAATACTTCGAACGAAGATGTCATGACAAGATTCAAAAGATATAGACTCGAAGGTAACAATTGTAAAACTTTAATACTTACGGTATTTATTGCTTTTAAGTTTTAATGTATTGTACTATGTAATTTTTTAATTTGAAAAATCTTGTTATTCGTTAATTTTGTATTGGCAACCCGTTTCGGTGACCCGATCCATTTTAGAAAATATTTCGAAAATCTATGTATTAAATTTACTTTTAAAAAGTGACACCGATGATAAAAATTCATGGATCCGTCCCTGGTTATCAATATTGAAATATGAATATTTAATTTGAATTGGTTTTAAACCTTATCATATTAGATGTAAAATAGAAAGATATAATTTACATATTATTTGTTTTTCTTGTATATGATTTGACACGTGTAAATTGTTGGGTGATGACACATGGAATCTCGAGAAATAAGTTATTCATTATTATTATAATTTATAATTACGATTAAAAAGTGTAACTTTAATTTAAAAGTTTAAAAATAAAAAAAATTATTTTATAAATCAATATATAATTCTAGAACAAACATTTTAGGTAAATAAAAGGTTAATTAGAAAGTTTAAAATCATTTAATTATATTAGTAATTTTTTAGTTTTTTTAAAAAGTCAATTATATAAATTAACTGAAAGAGTTATATACTTGTATTAGACAAAATGAGTGAGAAAACAAAAATTATGAGCGTTGAGGTGTAACACGTGTCATGAATTATTTTGCTTTACTAATATATATAGAAATAGATGTTTGTAAGTGTTACTAAATTGATAAGAAAACCAATTATTACATGCCACTAATCCTTTAATAGATAATTCTCTCAATAGTTGTATGAGATCGATAATTTGATTATTTATCTTGCGATACTTCAATTCATTGGGTTTTGAATTGTAGTCGTTCTGCATTTACCAATAAGTTGAAGTATTTATGCGATATCAATTAAATACAAATTATAATTTTCAGCTTTATTGTTTTTATAAGTTGTATGTAACATCTCAATTTCAGAATAATTGCGTGTAATTATATTAGTGGATGTTTAAATAATTATTATTGTGTTGGGCCAATGAGATCCCGAGTAGTGGATTATACGTGTCGCGTTTATGAGTTACCTGTCTCCGGGTTATAATATTAGTGGATTAATTATATATTTGGGTTTGTGGAGTTAAATGGGTTAAAAGGGTATTAATTGTGAAAATGCGATATCGGGTTCGGGACCGGCCAAAATAGAAGACGTATATACGTGTGTCTTCCTTTCATTCTTCCTTCACTCCTAAAACCCTAAATGTGTATGTGTGTGTGTTTGTGTGAGCTCCAGCAGCAAAGAAGCTTGTAAATCCAAGAAATTGATTGCTGAAACTTGGATTGATTCCTCCTTCTCCTTTCCTTTGTGTTCTTGAGCATAAAAGAGGTAAGAATCATGGGATTTGTCTCTAAATTTTGGGTTGAATGTGTGAATTGGTTTCCATGCTATTAGAGGTTTTTATGTGCTACTTCTATGTGTTAATTGGAGCTGTAATTCGTGTATTTGAGGAGTATTACTCCTGGGCAGAGCTGAAAATCGCAGGTCAGGGTTCAGGGTTTCGCTTCGTCGCGGCGCGACCTACAGAGGGTTAGCGGCGCGACTGGTAGCCTGCAGTGAAAATCCGAGTTGAGTCTCATTAGAGGGTTTTGGGTCGAATTGGTATCGGGTTCCTTCGGGATTATCGGGCTGAGTTTTGTAAAGATATTAAGGTTGAGTTTTGGGTCTTGTTGGGGTTGCTTTGGGTCGGGATTGGTTTGGGTTTCGGGTATCGATCGGGTTTTGTCTGGGCTTCGGGGTTTCGGCCGGGATTATTATTGGGTCCGGTTATGTTAAAGTGTTGTGTTCGGGTTTGCTTTCCGTTTATGTTGAGAATTGTGTTAACAGTTGGGCTCCGTGTATTTACAGGGACGAGTCGACAGCGAGGCGAGTCGAATCAGAGGTCCTAGGATTCAGGGATTGAGACGGATTGTCTGACAGTCAGGTGAGTACCCGAGTTCTTTCCTAAACCGCGGGATCGTTTTACGGGTCTTAATTACGTAACTCGTATCGTGTGTATGTGTATTGCGTATTGTGAATGAGACAGGGACGCGAGCAGCAGGTATACTTCTATTCTTTCATATGTGTTATATGTGCATGAGATGAGATCCAGTCCGGGGGTCCGTGATGAGTTCCATACGGACGGTGATTCGCGATGGGTGATTCGCGATGGGTGATCGCGCGGGTTGACTGTCCCTTAACAGTCCTTGGGGCGTGTATACACGGCAGGGCCTGTAGCCGGTTCGCGTCCGTGCTACAGGGTGTTAGCTAACCACCGGTGCGCACGGTCGTTAGCTGGGGAAGGGTCCCCCTTAGTGATTCTGTGTGTAGGGCTGTGGATCTCATGTTGTGTGTTCATACCTGCTTATGACGCTGATTGTCAGTGACAGAGATAGAATTTGTGTGTGTATGTGCTATGTGTACGCATGCTATATGTTTATTGTGCAGAGTCTAACCCTCGCGTACTCACGAGCTTCCGAGCTTACGTATTCGAGTCTACTATGTTCAGGGTATCAGTGACGGGATCAGTAGTTGTGCTTGTCGATTTGGGATCGAGGATTATCTGGGAAGCTTTGTGTTAGTTTTGTATAATGATCTGATCTGTATTGTTTATGTTAGTATCTTTGGGGCTTATATAATTAGCGGTTTATGTGTTAATAATGTTTATATGAAATGATTCCAGTTTATCTTGTGACATGTGCATGATAGAGTTATTGAGATGTTGCCACCTGTGTATTGTATTGACGTGGCATTTCCGGGATCGGGAGGGGTGTTACATTGTATTAGAAAAACTAATATATTTTTATTAGTATAATACTTTTTCTACTTTGGTTTGTTTATTTACATTTTCTTTCGTATATATTTTGGTCTATATTTTAATAAAAAAAATAGACTGAAAATAAATATGTTATAATATAATATATTTATATTATATTAAATTTTATATATTCATCGGTTGTTCACTCCTATATATAAAGAGGCAAAGTGAACACGACGATGTAGTGCAAGAAAAATAACATATGCTCAAACTAATAAAATTATCATATTTGGTATTAGAGTTATACATTTAGTAAGATAGAATAATTTTATTTATATATTATTGTTTTATAAATTAATGGTTAAATTATTTATGTAAATTATTAATAAAATGTATGATAGATTATTAGGGTTAATTAATTGGTTAAATTATTTGTTAGATTTTATTATTTGGTTTAGTTTGAGTCTATTGTTGCCTGATTAATAATTGAATAGTTTTATTTTAATATTTATTTGGTTTAAACTTTTTACCGAATGCCAATGAATCTCTTTTATTTTCTCGGAATTATGAACGGTATTTAAATACCTATAATATAATATTTTTAATATATAATATGACTGTTTTAGAATATTATTTAAGAAAAGAATATTAATAATATAGAGAGCCACTCAAGTTCCATTGAATTTCATATTAGAATAGAGTATTAGAGTCTAATATTAAATATATATGTTTATTACAATAAAATGTTCTATATATAATTATGGTTATTATTGAAAAATTTTTATAAACTTTCATTATTTTTTACGATTAAGTTAATAAACTTTTTTCTCGAGTCTTTATGTCCCCAAACTATTTTGTCTTATTCAAAAGCATATATTTTTGACTGGCTATCGGATGAGCTGGTAAAATACAACCGAAAAAACAAAAAGTCTATAGACTTAATCCTTAAAATGTGTAAAGGTAATGAATTTTTCCAATATTAACTGGATGAAAAACCGAGGTTGTTTGTTTGGTAACAAGTCAAATACATACTTTTGAATAAGATAAAAATAGTTTAAGAACTTAAACAAACAGAAAAAAAAAAAGTTTAGGCATTTAATCACGAAATTGAGAAAAGTTTACAGAGTTTTTTGAATATTAACTTTATAATTATTATAAAATTTTGAATTTTAAAAATTGTTAACTAACTATTAATTAGATTAGTTATATCGTATTTTTTTTTAACAAATATTATTAAGCATCTCAAGAACAAAAAAAAAAAAAAAAATACACTGCACCAACACTGAAAGATCTCCAAGATGAAAGATCGAAACCTAGATTTGAATAAATTTAAATGAAGGAACAACTTAAGGGATTAAAAATACTCGTCAAATTTTAAATTACTTATTTTTTTAAATCTATATAAAAAGATTTGAAATGTTTCAACTTTCAATATCGTCATTTCCTTTATTTTCAAAATTAATACAAATACTATTAAGTTTTATCATAAATTAAAAAAAAAAAAAAAAAGCTAATAAAAAACGAAACCTCTTGACTACATATTAAAAAAAACCCTCGGTAATTAACTAATTACAGTCATGAAGAAAAGTTAAAAAGGAAAAAACAAAGAAAGAAAGATACCAAAAATATGAATTAGTATCATTTTCGATTTATACAATACACTTTTTCTTTAAATTTAAATTTAACATTTAATTTGGCCTTAATTATCATTGGCGGTTCATGGCTTGCTGCTGTGGAAGTCTGAACCGGACCTCTGACGCCGGAGACTTTACGGCAACACCGTGCCAACATATTCCACCTCGACACATCTCGTGAGCCACCTCATCATCGCCACGAGTAACCACCGCACACGTGGCTACTTTGCGAGACACATCCCACGTCAGCGCCCCTACCAACAAAACCCCGACGGCAGCCGTTGACAGAATCAGCACCGCCGCTCCACCGTAGCAACGCCCGCTTATCTGGCCGTACCCCTTGATCGCTGCGATCACCGCCAGGTACAAGATCGTCAAGTTTCCGACCACTATATCAGAAATTGCCATCAGAGTTACACGAAATCACAGAACAGAGAACGATCGACGTGATGTGGGTGAATTGATGATGGAAAGGGAGAGTGATTTAGAAGAATCTGGAAGCGGAATTAATTGATGAATGTTTGGTGGGGTTGGGGTTTTCGATGTGTGTAGTGAGTGGATTCTACGAAAACAAAATGGGTTTGCTTCTTCACTCACAACGATGTTGGGGTAGAGCTTATCCACTAAAATTTCCCTTTACCATTATTGGGTTTAAGTTTTAAAATCTTAAATAATTTGTGCGTTGTATCGGGATCATATATTGGGTTTTTATAAATATATTATTTTAAAATACTAAAATATCATTAGATACTGATTGATTCTAACCTGAGGATCACTCTCTGCTTTCAATCTAAGTTTATAATTGAAAAAATGTGATTGATCAGCAAAATAAATAATAAAAATTTTGTCATTTTAAAAATAGTTGAGACGAAACACAATTTTATGTTGTAATGTAGAAAAAAAGAATGCGGTCATAATGATATATTCGTCGTTTTGTATAATATAATATATCAAACGTTATAACACATAAACAATACAATTATATATTATGTATGAAACAAAATAATTAGTTAGATACATACCTACATGTCTAATAAAAATAATTCTACCAATAACAAATTTTATATAATAATGTAGACTAAAATAATGCGATCAAAATATTATATTCAAATTTTAATAAAATATAATATATCAAAGGTTATCATAGGAACACACAAAAAGTTATACATTTTATATAAAGTAATAAAAAAAGTTAATTGTTCATCTGTCTGCCAGCTAGCTTTATTATTCAGTGAACGAAATAATGCGATCGATTAATCATATATATATATATATATATATATATATATATATATATATATATATATATATATATATATATATATGAACGGGTTCAATGGAGAACCTCTATGCATCGAAGAACCTTGAAGAACCACAATGCATCTCTAGAAAATCGTAATGCGTCACGTGGAAATAGATGCATCACGCGGGAATTGTGATGCATTTGTGGTGGTGCATCGATGTTCTTCGAGATTTTTCGATGCATGGAGGTTCTCCATTGAACCTCTCTCTCTCTCTCTCTCTCTCTCTCTCTCTATATATATATATATATATATATATATATATATATATATATATGATTTAAAGTAAATTGAGTAGTACTTACAATGCAACGCACCAGAATGTATCACTCTTAAAATACTTTTTTTTAATTTCTTTTTCACAAACATGATTTAATTAACATTACAAATATGATATATAAATTTCCACACACATTGACTCATTCTAAGTGTATGAAATCATGCATCACATAAAATGTACGTTCACATACATGCAAATTTATGTAAATGCACATTCACATCATTTTTACGGAGTTAGGAGATGTAAATGTATGTGAAATTTACATGTCATCTTTATAACATTAATTAAAACATGTTTATGAAATTTTTTTTTCTAAAGATGATACTTTTAGTGCGCTGTATAATGAGTGGTACTCACTCGATTTCCACGTGATGTATTACGATTTTCTAGCGATGCATTGTGGTTATTTAAGGTTCTTCGATGCATAGAGGTTCTCCATTGAACTCGCCCATATATATATATATATATATATATATATATATATATATATATATATATATATATATATATATATATATATATATATATATATATATATAGATTCAGGTTCAAAAAGGTACCTGTCGAAATCAAGTGCACCCGAAGGTACCAACCTTAAAAAACTTTTTTTTAATTTTTTTTCTCATAACCATGTTTAAATTAATGTTATACACATGATATATGAATTTCACATACATTCACACTTTATGTGTCCTTAAAAATTATGTGAATGCTTAATGCATATTTATGTGAATGGTCATCCATGTGAATGGTCATTTCACACCATGTGAATGGTGTGAATGACCATTCACATGATCTTTTTTTACCATTCACAAGATTTATGATGTTGCTCCTTTTGAAAAAAAGTCTTATAATGTTGTTTTATACGTGTCTATTCAAAAAAAATATATGTGAATGATCATTCACATTAGGGTACGCTGGGTACGCTGGAATCTCATAGGTACGCTGATGAACCTGATTCTATATATATATATATATATATATATATATATATATATATAATCAGGTTTATCAACATACCCATGAGATTCCAGTTACCATGTTGTGACTAATCATTCACACATTTTTTTCATAGACGTGTATGATACAAAATTATAAGATTTTTTTTTTATCAAAATGACCAACATTAAAATTCGTAAAATAAATCTTTGGAATAGTAAAAAAAGATCATGTGAATTCTGTGAATGATCACTCATTTGGATGATTATTCACATAAAAGTAAAATGTGTATGAACATTCACATAATTTTTAAGGACATAGAAAATGTGAACATATGTAAAATTTATATATCATGTGTGTAAAATTAATTTAAATATAATTATGAAAAAAGAATTAAAAAGGTTTTTTAAGTGTAATATTGGTACATTTGATTTTAAAAGAAAATTTTTTGAAGCTGACTCTATAAATACATATATAATGTAATCATTTATTTATTAAAACAATCCACATCATATGTGGATTATAAACTAATAAATGATAAATAAATATTGTTTATTTATGAATGATACAACCAACTTGAATTTTGTTGTTTTCATTTTTAATAAGATTTTATCGTAAAATCAATGGTTTCTTTTGCTACTATTATATTATATAGATTTAGAAAATTTAATAAAAAAATTGGTTGCCAAGTAGTTATTTCTGAATTATTTATTTCTAGTGCTCATTCAACATTTTAGTCTTATCTTTGTTTTGATTACTTGTATTTCAACCTGTATAAATATATCTTATAAAAAACATGTTTTGGTTTATTTTTAATACATATATAATATATATGTTACACATACAAACGACATATGGGACAAGGAGAATTAATGTGGAGTGATTCAATGAAATATTGCGCTCTTTTTAATTAATGTGTTCACATTAAAGCTAAAAACTAGCAAGCCCAATTGACATACTTGTAAATCCAAAAGTTATTTTAACTAATAATAGTTACATATGATGTAAAAAAAAATTTATAAACCCTTTATTTTCTTTTCATCCTTTTGATTCACTGTATGTTAATAAGGAAATAGAAGAAATGAAAATTTTGCTAAACACCATTATCTACCCACTCACATTAAGAATCACTGTTATTGTTACATAATAAAAAAAATTATAATTTCATTTGATTCGATTTGATTTCATCATACCAAACACCCCTTTAAAGTTATAAAATGAAAACGTGATAGACTAAAGTTATACAAACTTGTTTTTAGCATGTAGACATTGTTTGTATAATATATCATATATCTTACAATTTACAATCTTGATTTATTGTAACTTTTAATAATAATAACAAGTTTTGTGGTATTCGGTAAATCCTATTCCAATCATGATTTTTGATTATTATGACCAAAATGATATTATATTGACAAATCCACAAATCTGTAATTTTATTTTGTTATGATCATTATAATTATAATTTTTTAATGTCGTATAAACTATTTTGAGAGTTCACGTCCAAAATACCTTGTGAAAGTCTCATCCAAATGATGTTGCTTGAAATCATGGACACGTTCAATACGTGAGGATGTTGTTTTGCTATGAAGTTGAAGTTAGGCCCAACAGAAGATTAAGTACTTCACTAATTAGTATCATTAGAGTATGTGACGGTATAAAATCTGTACCAAAAAGATAAGAAAATAAAGATAATGCATCGAATATTAGATAATACTGATGTAAGTTTGGCTTCGGTTTTGATATGATACCGTTTTAACTTTACAATAAAAAGTTTTATATATAATTAAGTAATCATAATTGTCATGTGTCGCTCTTTCAACACACCATCATAGTTTATCTAATTAATAAATATTTTATATGTAATATGTTGTATTATTATTATTTTATGTGTTTATCATTATGAATCATAAATTAAATTTAAATTTAAATCTTATCTTATTTATATTTATTTATGTATAAAATAGAAAAATATATATATGTTTACAAGCTTACTAAAATATATTAAAAATAAATACAAGTTTTATGAGAAATATTAAATGTTTGACAAGTAAAAAAGTAACCAATAAAATAAATTTCATGATATCTTATTAATTGTAATAAAATATATGAATATTATGTTATATTAAATTGAAAATAACAATTTATATCAATTAAAATATATAGATCTACAAAATACAAAGTTCAAATGTAACAACTATTCGTATTTATTAATAAAGCTAAAAAATATTAATTATGACAAATAATAATATTATATGTTTTTTAAATAATTAATGTTTTTATATTCTATTTAGTTTATATGCGCACACACACAAATATATGCATGCATCGGAAGCCAAAAAAACCAAAATGCATGCAACAAACTCGTTGCATGTAAAACAAGAAGGATTAAAGCTCATTAAGGGCAAATATTTAAAAATCAATTTGTTTTCTTTTAAAAAAAATTATTCAAATATTTATCTCTATTTTTATGGTATGACTAAATTAAATCAATATTAAAAATATTACTACCTTACTATATCCTTCCACATCCATCCCTCTTTATGCTGGTTCCTAATTGACTACCGTCGTCGCCGCCAAAGCCACAACCACCCAAACCCTCAATCGTTGTCATGCATCGTCGTTGCTGCTAGCCTGCTATGCATCGCTATTGTCCACCACCACCATCGTCGTCAAAGCCACCATCACCTTAACCTTCTGTTGCTGTTATGCATCGTCGCCGTTGTTGTTGTGCATCGTTGTTGTCCACCACCACCATTGTCGCCAATGCCACCACCACCTTACCCCTCCATCGGTGTTGTGCATTGTTGATATGCCCACCACCACCATTGTGATTTGAATGAATGGAAGTTTTCATAGCGGTGAACACCATGGATGAACGATGAAGATGATTATTAATGAAAGATGACCACACAATGAATGACGATGTACATGAAGATTAACACATGAAGAACGATGAAGTTAGATGTACATGAAGATGAACAAGATGATGCATCTTTGGATGAACACACGATGAACATGATGATGCAGATGACGGATCGATGAAGACGAAGATGATGTAGACGACGTTTTGGTGATGTTTCTGGTGCATCAACGGTGGTGGTTATGTCAGTGTTGGTGGCCAATGACCGCTTATATTGTTTATGATCTTCAAAATCGACTATTGCGCCAATGTAGATTATATGTGTTGGTGATTGTATCTATGAATTTTTTTGATGATTTGGAATATTGATGATGTGTCATGTTGCTTTATTAATTGTTTAATGGAATTGAAAATTAAAATTTTTGAATGATTTTTAATTTTTGGAATAGATATTTAGACATGATATCTCGAAAATATCACTTCATATGTTGCACCAGATGTATCGTAATGCATAAAAAGTTTCATTAAATTACAATCATGTTATTGTGATCTAAGGACTACAAAGTGATTCCATGATTTTTAAATACATTATTTCAAATAATTTTTAATAAAATTAGTTATCTAATATGTGAGTCAATAAACTAGGATGTATATACACATACAAGACCAATTCCAAGTTTCCAACGAAGTTGAATTGAAAAATTTGGTATTAATTTCATTTTAAATCAATTATGATCAATATAAATGAATTTCATGATTTCTAAATAGATTATAGTTATTCCTTTAATATAATAAAGGATATTTCTTTATACATCATCTCCAATGTCTCATACGTCGTCCTTATTATTTTGACCTATAATATAATGGTAAATAAAAAGACATTTAGAGAAGATAGTGATGTTAATAAGTTAACCCTATTATATATTATAAACAGAGGGGGCGTATGAAGTAGAACCTATACTTTGTTGCAATTATTTTTGTGATTAAACGTTGTGTGTTGTTATTTGATATGTGTGTTATTTCATGCACCACATCTACATCCTATAATTGACCTAAATATGTCTTTTTTTCGTAACTCTTCATTATAGTTTATTTGTTTACACACTTTTGTCCAATCATGAGATAAATATTTATAGGTCAAATGCATGGAGGTGATGTATGAGAAATCAGAGGTGACGCACGAAGAAATAAACATTTGTTATATATAGGTTTAAGGTTGACCTAAGTACAAACACATGCCTCCCGATCAATGCGGCCTCATAAATCCTCTTAATCATCATCGTCTCATAAATAGAAAATTTTCACAACGTCATCACATACAGAACAACACTCTCCCATCACTCCTTGCCGCTTCTGCAAAATCCTACATCCTGTAGCGAGAGAAAGGGGGAGACATGGCTGGTGCGGCGTACGGTCAGCTTAACCTCGAAGAGTCGCCATCATGGGGTTCTCGAAGCGTAGACTGTTTTGAAAAACTTGAACAAATCGGCGAAGGAACATACGGGTAGGAACATTTTCTAGCCCTAATTACAACATTCTCTTTTTCCTTTTTTTCCTTTTTTTTTTTTTTGTGATGCGATGTGTTTTCCCTATCGTTTTCTATATCTGGATGCATTATTTTGTGTATAGGGTTTCGATTTATTGTTCGGGCATAGTATTTATTTAAATTGAAGTATTTACTGCTTAATTATACTTGATGATTGTGATGTATATGCCCTTTTGTTTTGAGGTGAAAACTAAATGTCTTCAAGGAAAAGTTGCAAACTATATTAACTAGATCGCACACACAAGGAAGAGAATTGTGTTGATCATACTATGCAAGAAAAGTGATTTCAATATTGCATTTTCATATTACTAGATTTGACACCCAAATTAAACTGCAGCTACTTGCCTACTTTAATCAGAACAGAAGAAATACATGTATGTATCTAGAGACAGGCGTGTGTGGCTATAAGGTCGATTGTGTTTAACGGTCATGATGCTCCATTTTGGACTCAAATGGCTTTTCTTTCTTCTCCCCTGCTTCCGTTCTTTATGCATATGTGTTAACATTCAGTAGGGAAATGGGGTCCCAAGAAGTGATTGCTTCACATCTCATACACAGGCAATATGCAGTTTACTCTTTTGTGATGGGGATATCCTTGGTTTTGTTTAATAAGATGTAGGGTAAAAGGTGTGTACAAAGACTTCCTCCCATTCCTCGCAAAACATAGGGTCTTGACTCTTGATGAACTTGAGTCACCCTTTATAAAGCATATGTGTGGTTGTGAACCAATCAGTAAATTCTAATGTTATCAGGCAAGGTTTCTTAAAAAATAAATAGACCTGCTTTAGTTATAGAGGAATAAAATGTAAACTCAGCAGTCAGTCTTGCTATTTATGGTTATTTTGGAAAGGCATAACAGGAGACAACCTGTGCGTAGTAATATACACATATATGTTCCACCATCTATACTATTGGTGTACTTGCATATATTTTCTGTGTTGCTAGGTGTTCTATATCGAATGGAATTTGTTACTTTCAAATGATATATTGGTCTGTTGGCTATAAATGCTGTCATTAGTTGATCTTATCAATCAGTATTCAGTAATAGAGTGTATTTAGAAAAATAGCCATTTAAACTTTGCTTTATTGTTTGTCGTGGAACTGACATTCTCGATTTGGTTTCGGCTTCAAGGGTTTACCTTTCTAAGTTTAACATGAACATCTAAAAGGAAAGCAAGGGGGGGTTGTATGGATGCTGCAACGCGTGGCCTGATGAATAATTTATAGTTGGCAATAGGTTCTTTAGAGTGTAGGCACTGAAAATTGTGAGCACAATGGGTAAGTCCCCTAGATTTCTTATTGTTTCTATATTTTCATCTTCATACACTTGTCATGTATGTTCGATTTGAGTAATCTTTCTTGATTTTGTTGACAAAGGAAGAAGTGATGTGTCATGTATTTAGATATACATATTTTATAGTTCAAACTTCAAAGACCCCTTATATGCATACTGAAGGTGCAGAACTATTATATTATTTTTCTTGATTTAAAAAAGATATACATGTATTTATTTTATTATGGTTCACAGTGGAAGGCCTTAAGAGCTCTTGCTTTAATGCCAATAAAAGGTGTAAGCGCAGAAATTGCACTGCTTTTGATTCTGAGTTGTATGAAAGAGTCTCGGGAGCCAGGATGGTAGATTGGTAGTCATTCCCCTGTTTCTTTAGTCTTTCAATGGTACTTGAATTTTAAGTTGCGGTCATCTCTCATCCTAATACAGTAATACTAAAAAAAGACATGGGAATGAGCTGGGTTTTTTAAAAAAGTTATTTGCAGGAATCAGATTCTTACTGAGGCCTAATAAAAGGATCCATGTGATGTGCATTCAAATACATGGAACTGTCATTGGGGAACTGATTTGAGCAAATGCATACAGTTCCTGTTTTTTAAGAAGAATGAAGACCCCCCCCCCCCTTTCCACTCTTGTTAATAATTTATATTGAATTTGGGTGCTAGAAGTGCCAAAATTGGAAACTTAAGACAGCTTGGTTTCGTCATATCAATTTTTTTCTGCTCTCTTAAATGATATGTATGAACTATGAAGATATTTACCAATTAGATATGCATGTTGATGTCTCTTACAGCCCTAGAGGGATCTTGATTCTCTTAAAATCCAGTTTTTGCTGACCGTTTTAATTGTGCTTGTATTGGCCTATTCTTTTTTCCTTCCATTAATTTATTTCCTTCTGTACTGATGATGACTGATGAGACTGATCTAGCGGCTGTTTTGATTTCTTCTGTTATACCAAGTTATTTATTACAGTGATGCTTATATATCATTCTTTCTTATGAAATAAAATTTGTATATACTATTCTGAACCTTGTAGTGATCTAGTCTGAGTAGGCTAAAAATGAAAAGGAAAGAAATTATAGCTACGTGCAATGCAAATCAAAACATAAAGCGATAACCCCTAGGGGTTCCAGGACTTAGTTATATATGATGTAATAATGTCACAAGGCTTCAAACATTGCCATTGTCCTCGCCAGCCTTGCATGTGGGCATAGTACTTAGCAAACCTGTCATCTATGTTTGCGGTGCTTAAATCGTGTATAATAACTAAACCAAGAGGGTGAGAGATTTTTACTGCACAATTTGGTGTGATCTTGGTTTCTTGCCACCAAAACAGAAACTGTGACCAAGTAATTGATACTCTTGATTTTTACTGCCCAAGAGATTTTTACTACACAATGTGGTGCGATCTTGGTCTTTGTGTTGAGCCCTATCATCATTGTTGGCAATAGATTCATCTTAGGCCGTAAGCGAAGGAACTGTAGGGCTTAGGGCAGCAAGCGAGCCTCGGATTTTTCTTCAATAGGCTCTAGGGGAGCCAGGTTATGGGGCCAGAAATTGCAGAGGAGCAGGATCCGAAGCTTTGATAAAAATCTGGAATCCATGCTACATTGCTACCCAAACCGGGACCACAATGTGCCACCCTCAAAAAGGATAAAAACACAAAATAAATGCTGGGAAGTGTTAGTGTGTGAAGGTGAACTATTAATCACTGATAGTTGTGATAGAAGCATGGATAGAGGGGCATAACAGTGGGATGAAACTCGATATGGACATATGGTTGCTTGAGACAATTCATATGCCCAAATTCAACCAACAAATCATTGGACTAGTTATTCACTGTCCGGCTAGCTGATCAACTAGTGCAGGAACTATTATTGGTCTAACCACTTTGTTATACTTATTATCTCTCCCTTTCTTTTACACAGTCAAGTATACATGGCCAGAGAGATTAAAACTGGGGAAATCGTTGCTTTGAAGAAGATACGGATGGACAACGAAAAAGAAGGAGTAAGTTTGTTTCCCTTGTCTTATTTTGTTTTCTAGATTACAGTCCTTAGATGTGGCTTCTTGTATGACTATCTTGTTGCAAACACTACATTTGCATAACTTATTGAAATTATATTTTGTCACTGTTTCCTTCTTTCTACAGTTTCCTATAACTGCGATTCGGGAAATTAAAATTCTAAAGAAGCTGCAGCATGAAAATGTAATCAAGCTAAAAGAGATAGTGACCTCGCCAGGTACTAAGGTTCTACTCACATTGTTATGTTAAAGTTCTAAGTTTCATTGCAAGCTTGACAACG
The DNA here is from genome assembly GCA_020465985.1 of Centrapalus pauciflorus. NCBI lineage: Eukaryota > Viridiplantae > Streptophyta > Magnoliopsida > Asterales > Asteraceae > Centrapalus > Centrapalus pauciflorus. The sequence continues at coordinate 358,802 of JAANYP010003075.1, forward strand.
TATGTCATATGTGATCAATGAATCTTATCGTCTTTAAATACTTCCAACTCTGATTACAGGTCCAGAGGTGGATGAGAATGGGAAATCAGGTAATTATTTCCTACACTAGTAACACTACCTATTGTTTTTCCAGTTGCTGTATTTTATTCTTATCATATGCATGGTTACTCTTTGGTTCTTGGATCTTATTGCTTCTTTTTTAGTTTTGTGTTGCACCAACATCATCTTACACGGATGATATATTCCTTTGAGATTATAGGTGGTCACAAGTACAAGGGCAGTATCTATATGGTCTTTGAATACATGGATCATGACTTAACGGGTCTTGCTGACCGTCCAGGACTGAGATTTACGATTCCCCAGATCAAGGTATTATATCTAAAATTGATGAAAGTAATGTCTATAGCAAGTATCTAGTACCATCAACACACCTGATTCCTGGCAATATTTCCTTGCAGTGCTATATGAGACAACTACTGACAGGGCTTCACTATTGTCATGTTAATCAAGTACTTCATAGGGATATAAAAGGTGATTACCAGAATAAATTCTTCAACCTGCATTTTCTAGTTCTCTTCAATTCTTCATTGATACACATTGATATTCGTCTGTGTAGGTTCTAATCTTCTTATCGATAATGAGGGGAATTTAAAGCTTGCTGATTTTGGGTTAGCACGGTCATACTCAACGGATCATAAGGGAAATCTCACAAATCGTGTTATTACTTTGTGGTATAGGTAAGTGCTTATTTGTATCAGTACCCTACACACACATCATATGATCTCCTCCCTGTTATAAACCATATATATCGCTCATGAGTCACGCGACTCTATTTTTGAGTAGGCCCCCAGAATTGTTGCTTGGAGCAACAAAATATGGTCCGTCTGTTGACATGTGGTCAGTTGGCTGTATCTTTGCTGAACTTCTGCATGGCAAACCAATCTTAACTGGTAAAAATGAGGTTAGTCGTGTGATTTATAAATTTCATTTCTTTTGATCTAGAGTCTGATTGCACGCTTGTTTTCTTATGCGATTGATGCTAAGATTGAAGAAAATTTCTTAAGTAAGTAGCTTGTTTTTGGTTTTATTTTTTCTATTCACTATTACTTTCATATTTACACATGTTTCATTGTTGTTTTTATCAACTCGTATACACACACATACATACATACACACACACACACATATATATATATATAAATAATATTCTTTCTCCCCAATTAATTTGCGATATGAAAGGCTTGAATTGAATGACTATGAAACCTACAAATTCAAGTCTCCACTCTTCACAAAATCCGCCAAACGCAAGTGTGTTTTTATAATACTACAATTTTCATGCACCTAGAAAGTTCGTGTAAAAGCAATTTGACATCAAACAGGCTCTTTGTACTACGCTTGGGTTTACTCGATGTTACAATTAGTCGAGGCCACACTTATTGTTTGTTTTTTAAGAGGTTAAATATCTGAAGTTTGAAAATCACGTCTGAAATTAAGATGTGGCCTTAAGATCTGAAATTACGAGGCTCTTATTTTCAATTCAGACCATTCTCTCCCTCTTAAAAATCATAGGGAAATTCAGAGGATAAAACCTCTTTAAGTCTGAATTTAAACAAACAGTCCAAGTAAGTTTAGATTTGAAATTCAGATTTCACACCATTTTCAGATGCTCTTAATTGCAAACAAACACACCCTTACTTGATATCTCTAACTTAAAGATGCTCCTTATGTTTTATGAATTAAAAAAAGGTCAACATGCTATTCTCGTATTCTCAAAATGTCGTTGTGGAATGTTTTGTAGCCCAGTTATGATAAATATAAGGTCATGGTCTCTATTCTTAACTGTTTGTTCATTCTTTTGAATCATAAAGGGTCAATGCATGAGAGAGTTTTCACTCTCCATGTTGCGGAGCGTCACATAGGGTAAACATCAATCATCAAGTATCCAACTGCAATTTGGTCTAGTAAATTCTAATTTCTAAATTAACATGATAGGTCACTGGTCATATGTAGCACATTTTAGTGTTATGTTGCACATGGCCCTTCTTTGTGATGCATTGTCAAGCTGACTTACACTGATCATTGTCTTCCTCTTCCCTCTACATCTCCTGTTCATACTTAGTTGCACCGACGCTTCCTAATTGTCCTGTGCTAATGACCAGTACTTCTTTTCTTACTGTTGTTTGCTTTTGTTGGCAATATAAACTTTTCATGTTCAGTTTATTGAGAATCTCTTGATCACTTTGTCTGCTTTTATGGCGTTTGCTATGTAAGTTGTGACTGATCTATTGTTACTTTATTGGTATTCATTGCCACTGGGAAATGACACACTCACTGCAAATGAATTTAGAGGGTTATGTTGACGTGCTCTTGCCTTCTTGCATAAACTATACTTTATTCAGCAGTCTGCATGTACTATACATTTTTTTAACTTTTCAAGGGGATGCATTTTAGCTTATATGTGCTTTAGATGGCCATTGTGACCCCAAAATAGTTATCCACATGTTTATCAGTACCCGTATGCTTCTCCACATCACCTCACATAATCCCTCCCACCTTGCCACCCCTCCGGGCCCTCCCCATCCCACACTCCAACATGACCCGACCACAGTCATGCCTTTTCCCATACGTCTTGCACCCAAATCCAATGCTGCACCCTTTATATCTTAACCCCGATTTGCACTCCCATGTGCTCCCGTTTACACACTCTTCAAAGAATAAACAAGAAACCAATTTTAGATTTACAATGTTTCATACTTGATGCAAATTTTAGAAACCCATAAAAACATTTTAAACAAGTTCTCAAGCTCCTGAATTTATTATATACTCTTTGTAGTGTCGAACATGCTATTTTTCTTTAATTGTTTAATTTTTTTATTGACTGAAACAAGGTTTAAATTGCTGGATCACTGCATAGGATAAAAAGTCAGATCACTGCTATATATACCATGAACTTTGAACATTTGTAAGAAACTTGTGAATATAAGTTCAAATAGACAATCAAACCCGAAATCTTATTAGTACACATTCTAGTTTTTTAATTATACTTGCTCATTTTAAACTGAATGAACTATTAAAAGTATATCCTATTTATATAATCAAGTGTATAAAATAACACAGTAATTATATAAGTTATTTATCATATATTGAAAGTTTATATAGTTTTTAGTTTGTTGAATTAAAAGGATTAAGTACATATTTGACCATCCACCTTTTAGATTTGTAGACATTTAGCCGCTCAACTATTTTGTCACTTTGAACCACTAAACTATGTTTTGTACACATTTAGCCAAAAAACTATCATATTTATACACATTTAGCCATTAAACTTTAGTATTTTTTCCTTAATAAAACAGTCAACTAAAGTTTAATGGCTAAATGTGTACAAAAATAGTTTAGTGGCTAAATGTGTACAAATCTAATGTTAGATGGTCAAATATGTACTTAACCCAAAATAAAAAGGTTAGATATGCATTAAATAGCATGAAAAAATTTGTTGATAAGCGTAATATAACAAAGTAATATATAAAATTCTAAAATTTATTAAACTAGTTTTTTTTTTAATTTTCAACTAAGAGAATTTGAACAATATTTTGTTCAAATTTGCAAGGAAAAAACAATATAAGATTAGCAAAGCATAAAGTCTGAGAGTTTGATAAAACATCACAATAAATTGGAATGAATGATGCTCTTTAGTTTGCTAGTTGATATAAAGGTATAATTGGTCATTCATATCACAATACAGTAGCATATGAATATATGATACATTACAACATATGATCATAAATCCGATTCGAATCTTCTAGTGAAAATCATAATTCATAAGTTTTGGATTTATTGCATTAAAAGTTGTGATGGCTCTTGTTTTTCATTGTTTGGTAAATGTCATTCGAAATCTTTTTATGGATATAATAAATAAGTTTAAATTTGGAAGAATGAAGAAAAATGGTGGTCCCGAGCACTTGCCCCTGTTATTAAATCATCTATAAGGTAGGATCCGAGAAATTTATTTTCTTACTTCTTTTTTGATTCAATTTATTCAGCCTGAGCAATTAAACAAGATATTTGAGCTTTGTGGATCTCCTGACGAGGTGAACTGGCCTGGAGTTTCCAGAATCCCCTGGTATAACAAGTTCAAACCAAGTAGGCAGATGAAGAGGCGTGTCCGGGAGGTTTTCAGACAGTTGAGCACACTTCATGCTTATTTATGTTGATAACTTGATATTATTGCTCGGTTGCAATTGAAGTAACTATAATTTATTCTGGCTAATTTTCCATGCACAGCTTTGACCGTAATGCTCTTGAGTTATTAGAGAAGATGTTGACTCTTGATCCCTCACAGGTATGCTTTTTTTATTTAATGAAAATTTTTTAGTCTGGCAATGATGCACTTTGTTGTGAACTTTAAGGCCCCTCAAAGATCTTTGCCTGTAACCGTTGTATCTTTCTAATATATGCTTGCTTTGATGACTTGATACCTGATTCTGGTAACTTGACTTTCTTTCTTTGTTTCCCTCATCTTGTTTATATAGAGGATATCCGCAAAGGATGCACTGGACGCCGAGTATTTTTGGACTGATCCGTTGCCTTGTGACCCAAAAACGTATGCTTTCATTCTTCGAATTTCCAGATGTTCAATAATGCAATATTCTACTCACTTGATATACTCCAGACATGGCAATGACAAGAGCCTCTTAACAAGTCCCATTTGTTTCATCTTGAGAGGACCTATGCAGTTATTGCGGTCAAAAATCAAATAGCGGTCAACTTATGCTATTTACTATTGCAGTTATCGCGGTGATATAGCGGTTACATACATACATAGATATACATACATACATACATACATACATACATACACACACATACACACACATGTATGTGTATGTATGTGTGTGTCTCTATACATACATATACAAACACATATATTACACTCATGAAAGGTTATATAAAAACATAACATAATACACATATATATAACTAAATTATAAAAGGTTTTATAAATACGTAACATAATACATATATAAAATTAAAATCATAAAAGGTTATGTAAAAAATTTAATTAAAGTCATCAAATGGCCAACTAAGGTTCCATAGCGCTATTTTGACCGCTATTTTATCCAAAATTGCGTTCATATAGGCGGTAAATAGCACCGCTAATAGCGGGACCGCTATTTCCCACTGCTATTTTGTGAAAGAGCGCCGCTATTAACTGCCCAGGAGAGGACGCTAATCTAATTTGGTAATTCCATTCTGTTGATCTGTGTCAGTTTGCCCAAGTATGAGTCCTCACATGAATTCCAAACAAAAAAGAAAAGACAACAGCAGCGTCAGAATGAAGAAATGGCGAAAAGGCAGAAACTACAACATCCGCAGCAGCACGCACGCTTGCCACCTGTTCAGCAATCTGGTCAAGCCCAAGCTCATTCTCAGCATTGGGCAGGGCACAACCATCCTATGGGCAATACAGGCCAAGCTCCACTGGCCACAGGGGGACCTAGCCATCACCAGTATGGAAAGCCTCGGGGACCTCCTGGTGGCCCCAACCGCTACCCGGCAGGTGGGAACCCAAATCCTAGCGTGGGTGGATATTATCCAGATCGATCAGGGGGTCAAGGTGGTGTGGGATTTAGCAGTGGACCATATCCCCCTCAGCCTCGTGGTCCGTCTTCTAGTGGGCCCAGAGGAGGAGGTTCTGGTGGATATGGAGTAGGCCCGCCAAATTATTCCCAGAATGTTCAGTATGGTGGTAGTTCTGGAGCAGGGGGTAGAGGTCCGAATGCGCCAGGTAACCGCAACCAGCCATATGGTTGGCAGCAGCAATAGTAGAGAGTTTTTGGAAAAGTTGACCGCAGATTGTATGCAAAACATGTACAGGTTTTAGTTGTTACTTTCTAACTGTTGTAAGGTTTTGGCAAACACCATCATCTTGTTTTTTTACAGTTGATTACATGGATTAAATCATCTTCTATTTCTAATGTGTTTGCGTCTGTTATTGGCTGCCATCGTCATCAATTGATCCAAAGTTAACTTGTCCTGTCACCAGATGTATCCAAAAAATAACGAACTTGTTTATACGGATTATATCATTAAATAGTGACATCATTTGTCGCATTTTTTCGTAGTCAAAACACGGCTTAAATTGTCCATTATGAATTTTAATATAATTTTACCATCATTTCATATTTTTGTCAAATTTTTAAAGATTGGTGGGGGTGTAAACAGTCCTAGGGAGTGCTCAACAGCTTCTCTTATTTCTTGAGGAGCTCAGTAGAAGCTTGCTGGTATGTTAATCAACTCATTGCATTTAATGTGATGATTTACACCAATTTTTTTTTTGGTATTATGGAATTATGGAAATTCCTTGGTGTTTAATTCGACTAGGGTTAGTTTGTCCAACTTTTATTGGTTGAATGCAGGGAAGGGGCGAAGAAAATTAAAAAAGAATTACCTTGGTGTAATTGGCTGTCCAATCTTTTTATAGAGGCTTCGTAACATGTGTATCTATTTTTTTAAGGGATTTTCTAGTTAAAATTGTTGTTCAAAATAATAAAATTATGTGGTCACTTAAAACCTCAAAAAATAAAAGATATAAACATTTTTTTTAATAAAGTCTCTAATATAACAAATTATAAATATATATTGCTGACGTCACTTAAAGCCTCAACATCTCTTGACCGTCAGATGATGATCCATTGATTATGAGCCGTTGATAAACATGGATTTAGATATTTATAAAAATACATTTCTTTTATAGAGTGTAACGGTTATAAAAATAATGGTAAATATGTAAACAGTCATGTCCACATTTCATAATTTTAGGATTACACTTACGTGATTTTATAAACAATCTGATAGTTTTTGATATAGTGAGGTGGTAAATAGATGGTTCCAATAGTTAAAGTTATCACAGTGAGGTAGTTTTTGCATATTTATAGGAATTAGTGGGATGAGAAATGAGCACTTGAAATTTTTTTCCCCAATGATGTTATGTTGTCTTGATAGAAAAAAATCGTGACTTGCAAGCTAAATCGTTTTGGACCAATGACCGTGGATTTTCAAATCGAGATTTTCAGAAACCAACCATCGAATTGAACTTTAACAATGCTCTTTTACGCTACTAATACTATAACAATCATTTTTTATTTTATCGTTTATAATAATATTGTTTATTTTTTTTTATCCTTAATAATATAAATATTTATAATTTCTATAATTAATAGTATTAACTTTTATATTTTGTATGATTAATAATATCAACTTTTGCATATTTTTTTTTACCATTTACAACATCAACTTCTTAAAATTTTTTGTTATAAATGACAAAAATATAAAAGTTGATCCTATTAATAAGAAAAAATATATATAAGTATAAAAAGGTAAAAAAACGAATTGGACTTATTTCTTAATCGTATCTTAAATGTTTGTTGTTTGATTAACTTTTTTTTAACCATTCGTCATGATCGACAATAAATATTAAAATTAATTTTAATTAATTATGTATAATATTCTTCATTTATTAATTAAGTTTGCTCAACTCAATTTTTTAATGAGTGAATTCTTATACTTTTATCGATTAAATTATTTAACTTTTTTAATGATTAAAGTATTATTTTTTATATATTTTTATTATGTCACTCAACTATTTATTGATGACTAAACCATTATATTATTTTTATCTTATTAAAAACTATTTTTGTCATCTTATAAAATAAAGTTTTTGATGATTAAACTCTTGGACATTTATACGTTTGTTGATCAAGTGATTTATAATTTTAAATTATTTTTCGATGATAAAAAGGTCATATTTTTATCAATAGTGCATGAGAAATTACCTTAAAATAGGGTTTTTTAATAAACCCTATTTTAAGGTAATTTCTCATGTACTATTGATAAAAATATGACAGTGGGTTGGTCTGGTATGAGAAGTTATGGGAAAGAGTATATTACATCATCGCTAATTCGTGAATTTCTAATGATTGTCGTGTTCTGCATGTTGGCTCCTCTACTAAACTATGTTCTTCCCGAAAGCGTGTTAATCCCAATGTTGTGCGGAGCTGAGCATCTTATATTCGTTGGGATAAAACTTTTTCTCTGCAAGGCCTTGTGTAGTAAACCCCCTACGTAAATCATACTATTTTTTATCTTATTCTAAATTCATATATATAAAGAAATGTAATTTTCTATGGTTAAACTTAAATGATATATATAATAATGAACAAGTTTAAAATAATTTTACATAGTTTTGAATAATACAAACATAATAAATGATTTTATCATCATAAAAAAAAAAAATGAGTCATTTAATCAATAAATGTATGAAAGTCAACGGTTTAACTATTAAAAAGTAGTTTTTTTAGAGACAAGTAACCCTTAAAATTGGTGTAGAGTTACAGAATCAATTTTCAACATTAAATAATAAAAAAATTATTAATCTTAAAAAAAAAGTATACCATGAGAAATAAGAATTTTATCATTTTCAAAATGTGACCGATGACGTTACATTTTTTCTAAAAAAATTGTATATTTACTACTGAGTATTCGACATCAAATTCAACATTAAAAAATTTAAATATTTAATACTGAATATTGGTTATACACTAAAATTAGTTTATTCAATCTGCCTTGATTATGTGATTCTCATGTGAACTCAATCAATCAATCATACACACATATGGTTCCTTGTGATTACCCAAAAATAAAGAGTATTGTGTGAATTTGTGAACACACAAGTTTCGGGTGTAAACATGCTGTAAAAACAATTTTTTTGTTCTTATTTTCATATTCACGTAAATAAAATAATATAAGGTTATATGTACAAAAAAATTACACATATTCACATCTTATATTATCTTAAAAGTCACGTGAATGTGAAAAATTTGATGTGAACATGCTTAGTGTGAACATGACGTTTACATTGGTACAGTTAATGTGAGTATGCATGTTTCTAGTATGTGTTTATGTGTGATTTTTTGCAAGTAGTGTTATATGTGTGTGTGTATGGTTTGGTTTCGCTGAAACTAGAGGTTCTGAGTTCGATTACCAATTAAGTAATTAAATTTTTTTTTTGTGAACAAACATAGATTTGATGAACCGACTTCGAGTGAATAAACCAGTCCAAAAACGGACTGGTTTGGACCTATAGACCGATCCGACTCGAAGCAGCCACGTGATACATCAAGTAATTGTGATGCACAAACTTCACTGCATGAAGTGTCAAATGATCATGATACACAATTCTTTCCGTGTAATGCACAATCTCTTTTGCGTTATGCATCGTATTTTTCCTAGCGATTCATTATATTTTTCATAGCAATACATTGTGGTTTTCAAGGTTTTTCGATGCATTGTGGTTATCCATTGAACTCATATTCATGTGTGTGTTTGTAAACGTGCACAGACACACACATAATTGGGTTCAAGCGAGAACCTTAAGTTCATCATAATTGTCGCATGATGCATCGAAATCATGCATCATGAATCGCATGATCCAATGATTATAAAATGGTTCCCGGGTTCTCGATGCATTATTCTTGTGAATAATAAAAAAAAACAATATGAATGATCATTTAATTAGATGATCATTTTTATAGATATACATATTATTTATAAAATTTTTAAAGATGTAAATTTAGTAAATGTATCTGAAATTCATATATATTATGTATAATATTAATTTAAATACGATTGTAAAAACTAAAAGAAATTAACTTTCTTTTTAAAAGATACATTCTATTTGATGTACTATTGTACTCGATTTTGGATGATATTATTTTAAGACTGTATATATATTGTCGTTCTACACTACTGACCTTCCTTCTCTCTCATTCTGGTGTGTGAAATTTCGAAAATGGCGAGAGTCCGACCATCATATCAACAAACACTTCATTTTCATGGCTTTCATGTCACTCATCTCTAGCTTCACCACTTTTACTTTGGGTTCATCTTCAAGCGACACCTCTACACTACTCCCATGGCGGTCAAGGTCTATTCATTTTCTCATTTTCTGCTTTTCCCCTCCCATTTATTCTTTCTTTAACTCATGCTTCTTTCTTAAAATCAACTCCAACTTTCTTATCCGTAATCCGATTCATAAACTGCATGTTATTGGAAAATGTGTTTCGATTCGATTACTGATGCGCTTTCTTCTTCATTCTTAAATCAAGTCGAAGTTTCTATATTCTCAATTCCTAATCGGAATCATAAACTGCATGTTATTCGAAAATGTCCTTCCATTAAGTTGACTGAATGAATATTGTATATTTTACTAATTTCATCTTCGTTGTTGTTAGAAATCGCTTCTCCTTGCAGTTCAATAATTTTTTTTTTTTTTCATTCTTTGACCAGACATTTATTTCGATTTTAGTAGATTTGCTATAGCATGATATGTTTTTGGTGGATGATTCTAACAATTTGTGGTTCGCTTCAGCGATATTTTTTGGGCCATGAATGTCTTTTATGAGACTGTGGGCCCTCTGTGAATGGTACCAAATGAATAATAATTAGAACAGTGATGGAGAGGGTGCCTCCAATCCATATTAGGTCAGCTGGAGCCTTTCCGTATTTGAATGGGACATTATGTCTTTTTTTGTTATGATCTTTAAAGGGTTAAATACGTGCAATAGTTTTATACTTTCATTTATGTTCTTATTTATGCTACATTTTGTGACCTGTAAACCAGTTTAATCCAACAAAAAGAGTATCAAGACCTATTTAGTGGTTACCCAAACACAATCTGTATAAAGTAATTTAGATTATATGACAATCTATTATACTTTTATCTTTGTAAAGTTTTAGTTAATGTCGAAGTAAAAGAAAAACAATCTAATTTACAATATGAAAACGTTGTTTGGGTCACCAGTGGATTGCAACATGAGTTTTTTTTACTAGATTCAACTCGTTTCGGATTATAAAAGTACCAAACTGGAAGAACAAAGAATGTACAACGACTAAACAAGCACAAAAGAAGGGTACATGACACAAATGGAAACACCAACAATAGTATATGGCTATTACATGCCATTAACCTTTTAAAAAATATTATCCTGTAAATCACAAAAGCAGAAGATTATTATCGTAAATGTACATTATATTAAATGATAGGACGATGTTTCTTGTTAGAGTGATGCCTAAGCTTCTTCAAGGAAAAAAGTTATGATGATGAACTATGGTGGGCAATAGTTGCAGAAAGTTTAAGGATATTTATGTAACTTGGTTAGTACTTATGCTTAAAGTTGCTACCACTTGATACACGGTCTATTAGTGTGTAAGATTCCTTGTTTGTATAACAAAAGTGATGTATGTTTAAAAACAATTCATGGCATCAGATCAAAGCAGAATTGAAGTTAAGAATCATAAGCTGCGAAGCAACCCAGCATATATCCAACTGAGATCCGCAGCTGGATATTTCTAACACTAAAATATAACCAAAGGAATGTTAATTAGTGGATTATCCACAGTGAGAAAATACTTACCTAGAGGACATTGCCCATCTTCCCTACTGGGAATCAGGGATACTGGACCTTGTGATATCTTAGAAGTGACCCAGGACATGGCCTTTTATATACGGATTAGAGACACTCAAATTCAGGGTGTTCAGATGTAAGTCATGTGGGTTGCTTTCCGTATTTGTCAGAGGTTTGTATCTCAGAAAAGAAAAGAAACAAGTTGCTGTCCCTCTTTCCGATGTTGAGATAAAAGTATCAATACAATGCCTAGAACTCTCTCGTGAATAATCATCGATGCTGCGTATCGGTACTAGACTAATGAGATTCTTCAGTTCAATTGATGGAAATGTACTTCATAAATAAAATTTGTAAATTGTCATGCATACTTCCAAGAAATAATCATTCCATGAGTAGACCAACGTTACTGAACCTGGTTGTCACTTCCTCAGCCATCATCTCAGAAACCCCAATCTAATATATATGTGTATATCTCAACTCTCAAGGATCAACTTACAGATATTTTGACAAGACCTTCCAAAGAACACAATATATGGAAACAAATATGCCACAACTTGATAGGAGTGCAAAAAAATAGTGTATAAAGTAATTCTGTTTGTACTCTACTGTTGGATTTCCATTGCTCAACCTAGGGCTGTGAATGAGAAGCCCAAATGAACTCGATATGATAGCTCAACGATTCTTCTAATTGATATCTGAAGGAGGATTCAAGAGCTTGAGTAGCTAAATAATATCTACAAGAACCATGTTCAATAAAGCAAATTAGTTTGAGTTCATCCCTAAAATATTACCATGTACATAGTCCTGGAAAAGGTCAACAAGAGCGAGCCAAGTCCTAGTAAGCTTGGGCTCGACTCGTTATATGTTTCAAGCTCTTACTGCAACTGAGCTCAAAGAATTTGATAAAAGCTCGACTTGTTTGCGGCCCTCGGCTCTATCCATGCAACCATTAATGGTAATTAATTGAGCATAATATTAATAGCAACGCTTTATATGGTCTGAATGACTGTGGTGATTCACATCTCCAACCAATATTGGTCATAGCTGATTGCCAAATGTGTGCGATACAAGTGCACAGTTTACCACGTAGCTACCAACAATTGGTGCACAAGTGGAACTCTGATTAGATTCATTTACCGACTTAATTACTTGTGGCATTACCTCTCATAATTTTGAATTAAATTTGATTCACCACTTAAAATACACAATTACATCTTGACATTTTCAGTTTTATTTTCATTTATAAGATTGTGTAGTTGGATCGTCTTTCCCTACAGAATTTAGTCTAGCCCTCACCCCAAAAGCTAGGACTTGCCTATACCTTACATTTTAGATCTGATTTCCAACTCCATGGATTCTTATATGTCAATTAAGAAATTTAATAATCATCTCCTCTTTCATGGATTCATCATATTAGGAAACTCTTCTTTATAGCTGTTTCTATCTGCATCTTTATACCAACTTAAATATGAACATCCATATGTAATCATGTTTACGGGTTAATTTCGTTGGCAAGAAGGGGTTTCTTCATACTTGTGTGGGTGAAAGAGTTGGTGTTTGACTTGATGTAGTCACTGTCCATGCACATGTGTGTTGGTGCATGATTATCTAAAAGATAATATATTATTTTCTGCATATGGTTATCATTTTCCAATAGTTGCATTTCATGGACTTCTTTCAGTAAACTTTTAAGGAACTGGAATTTTGGTGGTATACGCCCAGAGCTATATGCAACACTTTCTAATTTGGGATGTCCACAATAAATGCATCAGTTTTCTTATTGGCAAATTTTCAATATTGGGATTATCTCTACCCACCAGTAATCATAACAGTATATGAATGTTGATTTTGATTTAAAAATTATCACGGGGTATTTTAGATATTAGTCTGGATTTGTATATGTATTTGGGAGTTGGGACAGTTGGGTGCTCTTTTATATTTATTGCGATGATTGATGAAGTTACCAGATCATGCGTGTTTTGAATTCAGACACCATTTATTAGGCACCCTAGTGTGGTTTGTATGCATTATGCAATTATTACTTCAAATTTGAAGTGCTAAGCGCACATCTGCTAGGTGCCGTGTTGTAAATTAAAGACAGCTAGGTGTAAATAAGCATTATTTAGTGGCAATAAACTTCTATCATCCTACTTTGAGGAGACTCTTATCTTCATTCTATGCAGGGCTGTGATTCTTGTAGTGTTGTAGCTTTGGCTGATGAAGGCAACACTATACCTCACTGCGAATTGCCAGTTGCTCTCTCAAATTCCATGGAAGTTTATGTGCCTCTTAAAATCCAGCTTTCTTTAGATGAGAAATTGAATAGCCAAACCTACATCAAGAAGATGGTTGAAAATGCAACTGCTTATTATGAATGTGTTGATAAAGATGTTGATATTGAGAAGGGGAAGCCAGAAACACCTAGAATCAAAGAAGAAACAACCATTTGTAACCTGAAGAATGAGGAAGAGCAGACGGTGAGTGAACAAGTTAAGATATTAGTCGAAAAGGATCCAACTTTTCATCAATTTCAGCAGTCTTTCTCTTGTAGTTCCATTTATTGTATATTCACACCGTTCTTCCAATTCACAGAAACAGATTAGTGAAATGGGAGACAAATACATGCAGCTCCTGATGAATCACAGCCTGATCTTACCCAAGTTATCTACTCGAGGTATTTAGCATATGCTAGTCTATACACCATTGCATCTATTTTTGGTTAGCAAATTATGTTTCATGGATGATATGTAATCAGTGACGTGCAAAACATGTCTTTTTTAAAATTGAGATGTAAAATTTGATCTATGTTATGTTGCTTCAACTGGACAAAAGGTCATATCAATCTTCCTGTTAAGGCTACTAGAAAATTGGTTAAACTTCAAATCAAGTGTTGTGGTACTGCTGTACAAGCTCATCTTGGTATCAGTCAACTTAATTTTTAGTGTGTGTGTGTGTGTGTACTTGTAGGGATCAACTTAAAACATGGTTGGAGCTGGGCATTCTCTATTGACAAAGCACTTTTTGTTATTGAACAGATAAAATTGCAGCTGAGAAAGTTCTTGAGGTGGTTCCCAGAATCAGGAAATATAAGCGTACTACCTCGTTCAATTCAAGAAAAGTTGTTCTTCTGTTCTCAGTATTGTAAGCTCACTACCTATTATGCTATCTATGCCCTTGCCTGAAACTTAAAATTAATGACCACTTGTTCATTATTTTAGTATTTCGGTTAGGAAATATTTTTTAAAGAAAGGCATCATGCTTTTAAAATTTTTGTATAGAGAAGGTAATGCACTTTTAACATTTTATAAAATGACAAATTTAGTTATTAGTGAAATGACCAGAAACATATAATTCTACCCGTATTAAATGATGTTACCTTTGTACATAATTATAATAGATTAATAGGATGTTACTCAAACAGAAATTGACCTAAAGTCCCATTTATACAAATTGACAAGTTTCATGATGGTTGCAAACTTGCAATGAATTATTTTTCAGCCAAATTTCAACTATAAATTAAGTGCACATTTTAACCATTTCATATTATTTATATTATGGTCGGCAAAACTCCTTTTTGAAGACATTTGAGTAATATCAAGATATTTTCATCAATGCATCGAGTCAAATTGACTTGTTGAACATTATTTCGAATGTGTAAAGTTAAGTGTCAGTATCAACAATGCTGCTGCTTTATTCAACCATCAACATTTTTCTCTTTGCTTCTTTTTCCAGGTCGAGTTTGGGAACGATAATACTCATATATCTGACACTGAGAGTCAAACATATCAGTGATGCCTCTATCCGTTCTGAGTAAATTGTTTTCGCTTCAGGTGCTTTGTATTTTTGGGAAAAAAACACTCTAGGATTGTGTTTGAATGTTTCAAAGCATCATTTCCTGTCATCTGTACATAACTTGAGAATAGGGTTTCTTACCTATGCTAGTTGATCTTCACTTCTTTTCACACCATATTTTTTAATAGATGTAGCTTGGGCAGAATGAAAAGCAGAAAAGGTTCATTTTCAACCCATTTACATTAAAACGATTTGACTTTGGGTCATCCGTAATTACTGGCGGGGTCAATCAGGTAAAGCAAATAGCTAGAAGGAAAAACAAGTGAAAATGTGAAATGCTTTGGAAGGCATGCGTTATTCTCAAGAGCAGGCAATTTTTGCCCAACTCAAAAAAACAGGCCATTTTGGATTCGTATAGATTGTGTATGGACTACATGTTTAATAAGCATGGGCGAAGGTTAAAAGAAGCGTTGTTCACCGATGGGCCACTTCTATTACTCGCATACGGGCGACTTTTGGTTCATGCTTTCACCCATCATGGAGTCATTTCAAAGTTGCAGTCCTAGAATCATGTCCTCCCTTGTCGATGCGCCCTCGGCTTGAATACTCGAGCACACAGAACAACAAAGTGTTTGTAATGCAACCCTTATGCCCATCTGCACCCGGCTGTATTGTTAACTATTAACTAATCATGGTACGCAAATGTTGTTAACTTCAAATTTTTGACCGCTTTCTGGAATATAACATTATGCTCAAACGCCACACTGGCCTCATAACTCCATGTGACTTCAAGGTTTAGAGTTTGTTGTCTCTTTCGATTGTGCACAATAACAATGCATACAGGAGTATTACACACCACATTTCAAATACAATCATGCCGATTTACTCTTCAGTTGGTGGGTATGTGGTATTAAACTCAAATCTTGGGTGAAGACTTGGTCAACAAAAAAAAAATCAAAAGCTAGCCGAGCAAATCGATGCATCATGCATGATATTGTTAAGTCTGTTAGCCACCTTATAAAGAAAACATCGAACAAATTGAAAACTAATGAGTCACATATCATAGACGCATACTTGACGATGAACAAGAAGCTATCTATGTTGCTATCAATAAACCCTGTCTGCCACCATCTTTTCCAGGAAACTGAGCATCCCTCCCGACAATTCATATCTCTAAAACTGCTTAAAAAAGCCAGTCTCCTGAACCTGCACATCACGCAAGTGCCAATATCCTATTAATTGTACTTCCTTTCCTATGATAAACTTATTAAAATTCTGGAATAACAAAACTTACCACACATTTTACAAGCTAAAGCTGAATTAATCTATACATCAATACTGAATTTGTGGGCTTCGGAAGCAACTACTACAAAGAAGCTATCACAAGCTACTTCAAGTTTGTGAATGTAAAGACTAAAGCACATAGCTTTCATCAGTGGGTAGCTGCTTGGCAAGGGCAACAAGAAAGCGGGTTAGGTATCTTTTAGCTTTCAATAGTCCTGAGTCTGTTTCTCCTCCGTTCTCCTCTGATGTAGCATTACGTTCTTGCATCGAGCAGTAATCTCGTACAAGTTTACGTAACTCCTGAAACAGGAAGATCATGCGAGACGAGAAACAAACATGTAAGGTAATAATACAACAACCGTATGAATTTTAAATTAAGTTTGTTAGCACGAGTCAAATGTGTTTTCTGAATTCTGATTACATCATTTCCAGATAAAACCAAAGGAATTCTGACCAAAACCGGAAGAAGAAATGATGTAGATCCTGAGATGCAATGCATGAGCAAAAAGTTATAGAACTTACTTGACGGTCAAAGTCCACAGTACTAAGAGAGTAAATCTCATTAGTGATATCGACATCTTTGCTAACCAAGCCATCAAACCATCTGTTTGCTATATCATGGTAATCACCAAATCCCTGCAATAAATAATAAATGTAACAGTAAGATTCCATATAATCCATGAATATGAGAAGGGTTGATTGCAGTAAAATGGAACATGTTCTCTTCAATTTCTATGTGGGATTCATACTCTCAAAATCAATTTTTAACGACCTATGCTATCGGTATATAATCAAATAGTGACCTAAAGTGCCTAAATTTGAAATTGACAGGTGATTTGTTTACCATTGACACTACTTTCCTTTCCAAGTTTACCCTTACAACTTCTTTACTATGTGTGATGTATATAGTAAAAAAAGGTGGTATACAAATTACAAATTACCTCCCTTTGGTAAATGTTTCCTTATTTGGTAATTAAGCCCTTTTATTTGATTATGCACTTCTAAAGCATACCCTAAAATGTTGATTTTAGAAGTACAATCCCCAAAATAGAAACCGAGTGAACAGGTCGTTCCTATCGTTTTTGGGGCCCGGGACAAAAATTTACAAAGGGCCTCTAAACATGTATGTATGTATAACATTTAAAGATTAAAGGAAACAACCATGTAAATATGTATGTAAATATCACAATCAAACAACTAGCAAAACAAGTAAACTACTAGTATTAGTCTAGGTATTAGAGGGAAAAAAAAAATTTTTTTGGGCCCCCTTGGCTGTTGGGCCCTGGGCAGTAGCCCATGTTGCACACCCCAATGGGCTGGCCCTGCGAGTGAAATACATCATATATTGGTGCAATTAACCCGTATGATAATTCAATTGCTACACCTAATCGAGAATAGGACCTTGAATACAAGTCCCTTGTTTTAGATTGAGGTGGTCAAGGATGGCATAACCAAAACAAAGAATCTAATAAGACCAACGGCCAAAAGGTGATAAAAAGAGGCCGAAATACTTCATAGAACCCACACAAAAAGGATTTATTCAGTACACCTCCTCTTCCTTCTCATAGAAGGTTTCTTCTTCCTCTTCACTGGCATCTCCAAGATCTGATTTATCTGAACCAGATAGCTCCTGAAACTTCTGCTGATCACCATTCTTAATTGCTTGGATCAATCCGTCCATTAACTCAGGTTGCACGTCACGCAATAGTCTTCCTGCAGATTAAATAATAAATGGTTAAACAAAACTTGAAATTTCACCAAAGCAATGAATGCAAGATTCTTTCAGCGGAGAGCCCTTTGTAAAGTTTAGAAGTAGAGATATATAACACACTAGTTTCACAATAAATGGACACTGAAATAGTTCTATAAATAACTTGAATACCTTTCAGTCTCAAAGTAAAATCTATTTTCAAGGGCCCTGGAATGACTTCCAACTTATTAACAATCATGGCAAACAAAATAACTACCGTCAAGAGTATCTATCAACTACAAAGGACAGTCATAAGAAATGTTTGGGGAGAATAAATTTAGAGCAAAGCATGCTAGTTATTAGGAATATTAGCAAACTTGCATGTATTTTGCAATTCTCCGTTGTTCATGTACTTCTTTTGCAAGTGAATTACTTTATTGTATCTTCCTGCTAAAAATTCATTTAACTCGTTATTCGGCATTTCATAGGCAAAGAAACAGGATTCTGCATGCTAATTTTAACTTAACTGCTCTATCAAATTTGAATTTATGATTATAACATATTATCGAGTTATATTACACAAATCTATTGACCCTGGATATTGTTTGGGCTTTATATGATTATAGGATATGGGTAAATTCTAGAGATGACACTTCCAACCCCTTATGGGAAAATTCGAGTTAGATTGCATAGGAATACGAATCAACCCTATTGTAAGGGGGTGCTAGGTAATTATTTAATTGTTGGGGGTGGGCAGTAGTTTTATTAATTTAGATAAGGATAATATCAGTTATTTTAGATAATGATAGATGTAAAATTATTAGAAGATAATGATAACGATAAACTTATTAGTCTCCTAGTTAGAGTTGTTTTTTAAATTTCCTTTTAGATAGACATAGAATAGCTATAAATAGAGATTAAAGAGGGATGTTTTGGGGGTGCAGAAAATTATTGGAGTATTTAGACTTTTGGGGGAGCCTACATCTCGACTTGTAGGAACCTTTTGTTACTCGTTTTGTTCGTTTATGCTGTGATTAATAGTATTATTAGTTTGGTTTGTATCACATAGATAGCATGTCAAATGTATAGGGAATGGGTCAAAAGACACAATAGATGTATAAAAAATTTTACAAAGCTCCTAAATCATTTTACTTATAACACAATTGTTGTGCTAATATTTTGTAATCATATTATATACATTAAGTATTTCTAAAGTGTTGGAGGGTCAAACCGATCCAACATTACAACCAGCATAATATACCCGCTTTGACATGAATCCATTACTCAACTCTGCAGCCCAGACAAGACTGATCACAGAAGGGGCATGACTCAATGAACTATGATATAGAAACAATCACGGCTGTCCTTTTGGTTAACATCTAGAATTTTACATTACATATTTATATGTATCATATGAAGGTCAATATCTTCTTGAAATAGAAAGGTGTGTTAATCATTTCATAGATCATACCTATATAACTGAATTGCCTTCGCTTCCCCTCTCGGACATCACGACCTAATCGCTGTAGCAAATGTAAATACATCATAGGTAGTAGTAAATCTTAAAATCAAACTTCAAAGTATATAAATCTATCACTGAGTCTCACCTTCACCAACATGAGAGCATCAAACACCTCTTTTTCAAGCGAAACCACTCTAGAACCCAAAAAGAAAAAAAAGAGCTTTACACTTTCACATGAAACGAAAATATAGCAAGCCTTCATCAAACTATCTAGTAATTAGATCAATGCTGTCTGCAACCCTGAGAAAGTTGTACATAAGCATCTATAAATGATGCTTCTTGTCTTTTATATGGCAAAAATACTTGCATACCTACAAATCTCTTGTGAGGCTTAACAAGTTGAAATATCAAACTTAAATATGATCCATTCACCGTTTGGTCAAACCTTAAATCTGCTCCGTGCCTCTGTCATTAAGATATCAAACTTGACAAGATTTCTCAAGTACCTTCGCAAATATCATATTTTACTCCTCAAGTTGATATTATTAACTGATTTACGTCAATACTAATATCTGTTAAGCTTTTAATCCAAAGTCTGATCTACAAACTACAAAGTACCATATAGATATTGAATACAAGAATTCATCAACATTCTCTCAATCTGCGAGGCAGAAGATAATCTACAACGGTGTTGAGTGTAGATATAGTTGAACTTGTCATACTGTTTCCATCAGTAAACAGTAACACAAAGATACAGTTTTTGGTTACTGTCCAGACAATGATTTTAACATTCATTGAACTTAATTCGAATATGCTACTTTCAGGTTCCAAAACTGTGAGGCTTCCATGTTCAAATTATGTCTTTTTTATGAGGCTGTAGCAAAAGAGTGAAGTTGGTGGAATTCAATAATTACTGTACGTTAATATTGTTTGAAAAAATAGGGGTACGAATTTGGGAATCAATTCTGGATGTTCTTGTAATCGTGTATATTCACTTTCCGATAACAACAATTTGCCTAAAAATGCGGTAGTCTGTGCCGTCTGCCTTAACCGCAGAAAAAAACCGGCAACATGAAGCTGCACAGCAGCCAAAGGTGCACAAGATCAGCAGTAGCGATCAGCAGCCATCGAACCTTCACAGCGAAGGTTGCTGTTAAGCTGTTAAGATTTCAGCGTTGCTGAAACAAGTTAACACATCAAAGCTTTCAATAGAGCCACTGCCAGGGGCTCTGCCCATGGACCCTGCTTTAACACTGTCTTCACTTCGGTTAAATTTATAGGAGCGCACCTCCAACCTCGTTCCAACCAATATCGATTACACTAAAATAATCACAAATATATGGCTACACATGGAGCTTTAATATTTGAAATGAAACTTGAGCATAGAGTATTGTTTGATTTTACCTGAGGATACGTTTAATTTGAGAGTCACTGAAGTCAGCAAGCTCCATACCCCAACGAACAGCGCGACGAGCTTCTCGTTTCTTCTCGTTCCGGCTCTTCCATGCCACATCTGAAGAATTTGATTCGCTATCGCTCTGAGCAAGTTCGGATGGTAACGGAGCGTCAGCTGGACGGAGACCACGCGATCGAGATATATGAAGATTCTTCCTGTGGAGAACGACTGAAGGACTTGTATCCGTAAAGAATCGAGCGTATGTAACACCTCCGGTGAAAAAAGGCGAGATTCTTGAGTAGAAAAGAGAGTTTAAGCAGCGCCGGAGAGGCCATTTGGACGCCGGCGACAGGATTAGGGGCCTTACCAATTGAGCCATATTTCTCTCTCGACGACAATAATCCTTTGGAGTTTGGAGTGAGAAGACGGGGAATTAAACTCCAAAAGCCCAATTAAAACCGCAAGTCCAGATTAAGGCCCAATCATTGGCCTATGTGTTTCCACGTAATAGGATCATTTTGAGGCCCAATCTTATCACTTGCGTAGTTGCGTATCTGCTCTGTAAGTCTGTAACTATCGCAACATTTTTATTCTGGATATTCATCAAAATTTTATGAAATTAAGATCGTGGTTGGTAGAAAAAATTGGAGAGAAAAAAAATAAAGATAAATTATAGTTAGGAGACTTGAATTGTATATATGAATTCCTAACTATCAATATATGGTTAAAATTCAATATTAAATCATTCAATAAAATAATTGTTTTACTTGCTTAATAAGTAGCAAGTAAAAAATATTTAGTTTTGAATAAGAAACAAATAATTGAAGGACTTAAACAATCGAAAAAAATGTCCAGAGACTTTATCAAGAAAATGAAAACAGAAAAATGATTTTGTTTTTTCAATATTAACCTTTTAATATAAGAGGTATACCTGTTCTTTTCATAACTTTTTCACGAAATTTTGATTGGAACTTGATATTTGGATGACATGTTCTAATATTTGGGTGACATTAATGAAAGTTTTTTCAATACTTTTTAATTTTTATGACCTCTGAATACATTTAAAACCGTAAAAAGAGAAGAAATGCGGTATACAAAACTGTACACATATAATTTATAAACTTAAAAAAAAATGCTCAAATGACTAATTTACAAGTACACATATCATTTAAATATTTTAAGAAAACCCAGTTACATTTGTACAGAATTAATCCAATAAAATATGAAGTTTGATGATCTAATCTAGTCTTCAAAATAGTAGTTATTTAATAATCATTGTGATCACATATAATAAAAATATCTAATAATCACAAAGTCATAATTAAATAATATCCATAAAGCGTTGATGGAAAATAAATTTTTTTTTTTTTAAAAAAAAAGACATATTTTCTATTAATTGACAAAAAAAAAAAAAAAACAAACAAATGGCATGCATGGCGCAACGCAAGTAAAGCAAGAAAAATGGAAAATAAGCGGCGGTTAAGAAAAGAAAAAATGAATGGAGAAAAAGGGACGTTGCGCCCTTAACTTCCTCCCGCTAACAAACTAATATGATCCTTCAAATAACCTCTCCATTTTTAATTTTTTATTATTCCAACACAAAAACATAATCATAATCATAATCATAATCATAATTAAAGATGAGAGAAATCTTGAACATTCAAGGAGGCCAATGTGGCAACCAGATCGGTGCCAAGTTCTGGGAGGTTATCTGCGACGAGCACGGCATCGATCCCACCGGTCAATACACCGGTTCTACCTCCGACCTCCAACTTGAACGAATCAACGTCTATTACAATGAAGCCTCCGGCGGCCGCTACGTTCCACGAGCCGTCCTTATGGATCTCGAGCCTGGGACTATGGACAGTATCAGATCTGGTCCTTACGGCCAGATCTTCCGCCCTGATAATTTTGTCTTCGGCCAGTCTGGTGCCGGTAATAATTGGGCCAAGGGACATTATACCGAAGGTGCTGAGTTGATCGATTCCGTTCTCGATGTTGTTCGTAAGGAAGCTGAGAATTGCGATGCTTTGCAAGGTACATGTATATATATACATACATATCATTTTGAATATATTGTATATATGCTCCATCAGTATAGTGGTGGTTGTCAACAAATCAATCAGGAAGCATTTAATTTGGTACAAATGAAACATGGAGTATGAAAAACAACATAATCTATTCATTTATTGATTATTATTTCAAAGGTAAATGTTAATTTCAGTGAGAAAAATGAAAAAAAAACCTAAAAATTTGGTAATAGAAAGATCTATATCCATATATATATGTTCCATCCTCCATGTTTGGTCTCTTAGATTCATGGCACATTTTGGATCGAATGATGCCTATGAACCGCTTGATGTTTGTCTGTTACCTCGATAGGTTTTCAGGTATGTCATTCGCTTGGAGGAGGAACGGGTTCTGGTATGGGTACGCTCTTGATTTCGAAGATCCGAGAGGAATACCCTGATAGGATGATGCTCACATTCTCTGTTTTCCCTTCGCCAAAGGTATCTGACACCGTCGTCGAACCCTACAACGCAACGCTCTCAGTGCATCAGTTGGTCGAAAACGCTGATGAATGCATGGTCCTAGACAACGAGGCGCTTTACGACGTCTGTTTCAGGACTTTGAAGCTCACCACACCAAGTTGTGAGTATCTTAATTCCTCATTTTTTTGTATGTTTGATCGAGTTAATACTTAATATGCATGATTTAATAAAAAAAATTGATCAGTTATATATTTGTTTTACGTACAGTTGGTGATCTGAACCACTTGATCTCTGTAACCATGAGTGGTGTAACATGTTGTTTGCGATTTCCTGGTCAATTGAACTCGGACCTTCGTAAACTAGCCGTTAACCTAATCCCATTCCCACGACTCCATTTCTTCATGGTGGGGTTCGCGCCCCTTACTTCTCGTGGCTCCCAGCAATACATCTCGCTTAGCGTCCCAGAGCTGACTCAGCAGATGTGGGACGCTAAGAACATGATGTGTGCGGCTGACCCTAGACATGGTCGATACCTGACGGCATCAGCCATGTTCAGGGGCAAGATGAGTACCAAAGAGGTAGACGAACAGATGATCAATGTTCAAAACAAGAACTCGTCGTATTTCGTTGAGTGGATCCCAAACAATGTTAAATCGAGCTTTTGTGACATCCCACCGACGGGGTTGAAAATGTCGTCAACATTTGTTGGAAACTCGACGTCGATCCAAGAGATGTTCAAACGGGTGAGCGAACAGTTCACGGCTATGTTTAGGCGCAAGGCATTCTTGCATTGGTACACTGGAGAAGGAATGGATGAGATGGAGTTCACGGAGGCGGAAAGCAACATGAATGATTTGGTGGCGGAGTATCAACAGTATCAGGATGCAACGGCTGAGGAAGATCAAGACTACGAGGAAGAAGGCGGCGGGGAAGAGGACGACGGCTGATCCATCGATCGATCCATTTCAGTTGGGAGTTAACGTTCATGACATACATACAGACATACATACTACTTGGATTTGGATTTAATTTCTTTTCTAATCTACACATTAATTATATGCATCTTTAATTTTTCATATGATTTCTATATATTTTTCTTTTTGATAATGAATGATCTTCAATGTACTTTGATTCTTATTATGCCTAATTATTTTTGGTTAATCCAAACATTAATTTCAATAAGCATTCAACCAGTCTAATATTCCATCATACGATCGATCTATGGGATACTGTTATTTTAGATCCTATATATAGTTACTTTTTATTAATCATTATAATTTGAAATCAAATATTAGGGGTGAGCAGAAACCGAACCGGGAACCGAAAAATCGGGAAAAAACCAAACCCAAAAAAACCGTAAAATCGGAAAACCAAAAACCGAAAAGACCGTTTCAAATGGTTTGGGTTAGGATTGCGTCTCAAAACCGGACCGAAAAACCAAAACCGAACCGAAAATTAATAATTAATTTAATTTTTTAAATATTTTTTAAGTTGATAGTAGGTGTTGGTTTTATAGTAAATTATTAAGTATTACGTTTCTAAATAAGTTGTTAGTTAGTATTTACAAATGAAAACGACTATATAGTCTAAATGAGTAATAGTAAATACTAGTTAAAATAACCATTTTAAGATAAAAAAAAATCAACGAAAAAGAATGGTTTTAAACCCAAAAACCGATCCGAACCCATGAAAACCGAAAACCCATAAACCATGGGTTCAACCCGAAAAAACAAGAAACCAATTCGGGAAACCGAAAACCCGAACCCGGATGAAACCGAACGGTTTCTAAAACCCAAAAACCGAAATAAACGATTTGGGTTCGGTTTGGGCATGAAACCGACCCATGTTCACGCCTGAAGAATATAATATCAACATGAATTTAAACATTACGAAAATATAATAAATAAATAAATTTACGCTACCCGAATTTCCCATGCACTCATTCTTATTTGTGAGAATGCAAACACTACTTGTTGATAGGGGTGTGCAAAATAACCGAACCCGAATAACTCACCCGAACTGAACCTTATTCGTGTTAAATGGGTCGGGTTATTCGGTTTTTAGGTTTGTTAATCGGGTTAAATGGTAACCGAATAAGGTTTTCGGTTCGGGTATCGGGTGAGAAGTAAAAAATTCGGGTTACCCAAATAACCCGAATAACCCATATATCAATAATTAAAAAATTAATAATAATAATATATCATCCCATCTTGGCATCTTGCGTCTACTTTAGTAAAGACATAGGTTTTTATTTTTTGCAAACCAAAAACACGTCTCTTTTCGACTCTTCCACGGTTCCCCATATATAGAATTTAAATATTTAATTACATAATTTTAAACTTTTTAACCCGCTTAACCCGTTCTACCCATTTTACCCAACCTATTTAACTCTTTTAAACCATTTTATAGAAGATTCTATTTTTATACTAAAACCGATTAACCCATTTAACCCAAACCGAATAATCCGATACCCATTTAACCCAAAACCGATTAACCCGTTCTCTTATTTGGTTCGGGTTCGGGTAATTAACATATACCCTCATACCCGAATAACCCGAACCGAATAAACCGAAGCCCGTTTAACCCGTCCGAATAACACCCCTACTTGTTGACGTACTTGTGAGAAATCTGGCATCCAATCGAAATCCAATATTCGGATTTTTTGTGCATTTTTAGACGAGAGATGCGGTTAGGGGTTTTCAAAATTTTGGGGACCAACCTTTTCAAACAATGTTTGGGTTAATTTTTTTAAAAGAGTAAAGGACATTTTTGGTCCTTGTGGTTTGATGGTTTACCCGGATTCAGTCCTTTAACCATAATAAGGTCAAATTTCATCCCTATTTTGCTAATTTTGTGCCCTTTTAGTCCCTCGTCCGTTAAACTTAACGACACAACCGTTAAATTTGTAAGAATGACATTTTTACCCTTTTCATTGAGACGTTTTTAGTCCCTATGGTTTTATTAGTTACCCATTTATAGTCCAATATTTATTTTATATTAGTTTATCTTTATAATTATATAATTTATAGATTTACTTAATTTATTATAAACACACTTATTTTATTTATAAATATACTTATATTTTAATATTTTATTTACATTTACTATCGTTCGTATTTTATTTTAAAATTTAACTTTTTTCTTTAATTTAAATATATATTTCTTTACTAATTTATTTAAAGTTCATCTTCTTTATTAATTTTAATTTTTATAATATTATTGTTGACATTTATACATGTAATTATGTTAGTTGTGTTTAAGTAAATATAATATAATATCGTCATATTTTTCCTTTCCAAAGTCACTATTTCTTCAAGTATCTTCCAACCTAATCAATTATCAACACATAAATTATATACATATCTTAGGGGACGTTTGGTTCGTAAATTTTTTCTCTGGGATTTGTATTTTGCCAAAGGATTTACATTATGCAACATTTGCATTTGTCAGTATTTTGTCAATAATCTGCATTATCTTATAGAAAAAATTGTTAGTATGAAGAATGCAAGGTAACTGCGATTTTAAATCATTAGGGGGGCTGAGTTTTTAAATAACAAAGAAGGAAGAGATTCATGAAATGTTGAGATTTTAAATCCTTACTGAAATCTACGAACCAAACACAGGATTTTAAATGCAAATACCACATTGGATTTAGGTTCCGACCTGTACATACTACATAGTTTGGTGACTTTGATTTAAATTATCTATTTTTATAAAAGCTTTAATTTTTAACGTGGGTGTTGATGTGTCTGGTTCTTGATTGCAAATTGGTAGCACTCAACAGTTTCTCACTTCACTTGGATCTAATAATCAATAGACGAATCTGATGCAACTTCATTTATCACTGATGCAACTTCCTTCATTTATCGCCTACTCTACTTATGCTACTCCACCCCAACGCCACCGATCCATCGAGTGAACCAGATCAACAAAACTAGGGCACCCATCACCATGACGAGACCTCTAAAACCCTCGTCAAGAAGAACTGCATTTCTTCATCTAATCTGCGCTGCAACCATTTTCTCTATCCTTGTTTTTGCTATCCAATCTTTTTTCTTGAAGATACTTGAAGAAATATACATATGTGGATATATTTATGTGTTGATAATTGATTAGGTTGGAAGATACTTGAAGAAATAGTGACTTTGGAAAGGAAAAATATGACGATATTATATTATATTTACTTAAACACAACTAACATAATTACATGTATAAATGTCAACGATAATATTATAAAAATTAAAATTAATAAAGAAGATGAACTTTAAATAAATTAGTAAAGAAATATATATTTAAATTAAAATAAAAGTTAAATTTTAAATAAAATACGAACAATAGTAAATGTAAATAAAATATTAAAACATAACTATATTTATAAATAAAATAAGTGTATTTATAATGAATTAAGTATATCTATAAATAATATAATTATAAAGATAAAATAAAAAAAATAAATGTTGGACTATAAATGGGTAAATAATAAAACTATAGGGACTAAAAACGTCTCAATGAAAAGGGTAAAAATGTCATTATTACAACTTTAACGGTTGTGTCGTTAAGTTTAACGGACGAGGGACTAAAAGGGCACAAAATTAGCAAAATAGGGATGAAATTTGACCTTATTATGGTTAAAGGACTGAATCCGGGTAAACCATCAAACCACAAGGACCAAAAATGTCCTTTACTCTTTTTAAAATTGTTGTGCTTTTTTTAAATCTTTTTGGCTAGTTATTTGCTTCTTGTCTCTTTTTTTTCCTTAATTTCTATTTGTTTTTTTTTTTAAATTTTTTTATGATTAAAACATAGTAATATTTCAATAAGTTTTAGGTGATAAAAATAACAAATATAAATTAGATATGTATATAATACTTTTATACTTTTTTTGTAGGTGCCACTAAAATTTCAACATAAATTTACATACCTACGTTTGTCAAATTAAAATTAATGAGATTTAAATTATAAATTTTGCTTTTTTGCTTTTCTTTCTTTTTGTCTTTCTTCCTAGGAGAGATTCAGAGAAGCCCATTAACGATTGGGTTTTTAATTGGCAATCGGATTTAGTTTATTAGTTATTGAGTTTAGGACATTGGACCAAAATAAGTAATTGAGTTTAATTTTAGCATTTATAACACTATGAAAACTGTCACTAATTGGTTTAAGGACTATTACCATTTTTTTTTGCATTGTACATCATGCATTATTTGTTGTACATCGAACAATGGTATCAAACGGGTCTGCTACTGATTTCCCGAATACCTGAATATCACAACTTGGTACGGTACTCGGTATCGTATTTTCGTCCAATTTAGGAATCAGGACGGGTCGGTACCGTACTACAGTATTAGTCCCAAGTTCATCCCTACTCACAAGTCTTGGCATGCCTGCCATAAAACATCTTTAAATATTGAATGCAAATATTAAGTATCGCATCCCTGGATAAGTGAATAAATTCCACAAGTTCCTCGATCACATTTCTGACCCCGTTTGGGTTGGGACCAACAGAACATCTGTAAAAAAAAATGTGATAGTTCTAACAAACTATCATGGATATGCATAGTAACTATTTACATTTGTGTGTATGTATTACAATTGTCAATGTCAATGATGTACAAGTTGTTCCTTATAAAAGAAAATATGCATTACAATTGTCAATGTCAAGTACAAACTCTAAACTCCATGGGCATGCTGAATGAATACATGATAGAAATCAAACAGCTCCAGAAAGTATAGATGTTACTCCTTCTAAACAATAAGATAATTACATACAAAAACCATAAAAACCTACAATTTTACAAACATGTCTAACTTAAGATGGGGTCAGTAATGAAGCAACCGATAAGGTTACCCTTCAATCAAAAGGTCAATACAAAGGTTGCCCTTATTTTGTAACGCTAGCACAAATCAAAATCTGTGAGGGTACGAGAAATTACCAAGCCTGAACAAGCATGCATACAAGGTAGAGAGAGCCTCAAGAATGTTTCTTGAATTTACAACAGAGATGAGTTCTTCAACTTAGGAACTTTAAATCTGGATGTAAATAGTCTTGGTTCGGTTTTACTTGCTTTTCTCTTGGAACTTCTTCCACCCTGCATAGAATGAAGGGCATTTAGAACTTAGGTGGCAATTTCAACAAACTATGTGAGCATAAGTGAATCTTAAAAAAAGGATCGAGTAAAATGGTTTAAAAGTTTGCGAAAGCATACTGTAAGTGTTTACAAATTACAATCTCCTAATTTGCTTTACTAAAATATTAGATCATTTTTTTTAAATAAGAGTTCTTGTAATCACACTTATAATATTATGAAATTAAGAAAAATGGTCACAAAAATATAATTATAAGCACACTTATGAGAAGCAGGGTCGTTCTGCTTACCTTATCCATGACGGCCAGGCCACTTGAATGACTGTTTTTGTCTCCAAGGCCAGATTTGCCTGATTCTACCATGCAACGACGCAATACAGGTGTAATAGAATGATTAGAATCACCTCGTAACAACTCCAGTTCTTTGGTGAGTCGAGAAATTTCTTCACTCTTCTTTCTTGAATCGGATTCTAGAACAGCTATGTCATCCTGCAAGGCTGAAATCGTTCTGTCCTTCTCCAAGTTTGACGACTGTAATTTCTCCAAATCAGAGATCAGTTTCTGTAATTTATCATTGGCATCTTGAACTTCAGATTTGGTCCTCTCCACGTGCTCTTGCAACTTGGCGTCAGTTTTCTTGAACTGATTCCATGCGAAATCCCTCTCTGCTTTCAAAGCAGACTCATCAACACATTTACTGCTGCTTCGGGTTACACGCTGCTAAAAAAAATGAGATATATTTACATTTTTTAATGATGTAAATGACATATCCTAACACTAACAGGATACAAGAAAACACCTACTTTTGGCTCAGCCAACAACTGAGAAAGCTCATTAAAGAGAAGTTTCAAATCCGCTCGTTCATCGTCAACGTCTTCTGCAATATAGGTGGAGTTAACATGATGAGAAATCCAGGTAACAAAACAAACTCGGATGTCTACATGAATGTCATCCACCAGGGGCGGATCCAGGAGTTTGATGTGACCATGTTAGTATGTTATGGATGTTTATTGGTTAGGTTTTATTGGGATCAGCACAGTAAGGTGTACCCACACCAATAAAAAAAGCAAGCAAGGGTTCCAGGTGATTATTTAAGTTTTGCTTAGGGTAGAAAGTAGTTCTATTATTTGATAAGGGAGCGTCTCTTGGGTGCGCAGAAACTTACTCAAATAGTCAAATCTTTCTTTTGGGATAGCCAACATCTCGAATCATAGGAACCTTATGTAATCCGTTATTATTCATTTTGGTGTGAGTTTTTTAATTTATCAGTTTGTCCCATATCAGTTTTCCGTTTTCTTCCAAAGGGTTGGTGCACCATACTTGATAGAAATTATGAGGCTCAACTAAAAAGTGCAGCATTAGTAATCAATAAAAAGTTTAGACACATTTTATAAATATAAAAATTGAGCTATAATCTTATGGTTTATAACTTATAAGAAATATAAAAAATGGGCAAGCATTCCAGGATTAGAATAACAAATTTTGGAAACATATACATATATTAATATATATTGAATTGATGATTCACAAGATATGTAATAAGCAATTATTCACAGATTTTTAATCGATGATTCAAAAAAAATTGTAAACCCCGTGTTCTTAGAGACACGGTTCACAAGGTTTTTTTTTTTCCTGAATATCAGTTGTGATTTGTGAACCATTATACTTATTACGATTATATGTTGGAACTAGAATTGTGACTATTCATTTCATTCTTACTTAAAGTATGTCCCTACTTGTATACTAAATCCAAGTAGGGACATACTCTTAGAACACAAATTTGGATAGAGACTGAATTTTGAAGCCAATTTGGCAATTTATTACAAAGTAGAATATTACATTCGAACCCTAATTCCATAATCTCAACATTTAGTATTATAATATAAATTGATGCGGCTTCATGAGGCAGTGAAGTATAAGTGGAGAAAAACTAACCAAATTTAAGTTTGTGTATAATTGCTTCCTTATGCTTCATACTGATGATCAAATTCGCCTTTGCAGCCTCAACAACACGAGCCATGTCTTTAATTTTAGACTCTCTCATCATCTAAGAAGATAACAATATTCATACCAACGAAAACCCTTAAAAAACACAGAATCAATAGTGAAGTGAAAATTTCAAAAAGATGTTCAAGATTCATCTTCAGGATGCACATAAATCGTTGCAAAGCTTAAAAAAAGAGGATTTAAAGTTAATCAGGGAATTCTGCCACTCTCACCTGCGAAATATGATCTTGTAGTAATTTAACATCGAAAACCCATCTATCGTGCTGCGATTGGATTCTTTTTTCAAGGGATTTTCGTTCTTTAACAAAAGACTCGAGCTGTCGCTGTTGGTCTTGTATCAGATCAACGAGTCCTTTGAAGATCTTCTTCCACGAGTCTTGTGGATCTTTAGAAGGATCATCAGCCGAAGAACCTCTGCGTGTTCGCATCTTGTATAAGAAAGCAATTCAAGTGTTTGTATAAGAAAGAAGCCAAAATCTCTGTTCAGGGGATAGATAAAGTGCAAAGATTAGCGAGGTTTTGGGATTCGGAACACTACACAAAACTTGAAGATGATTGCAGCAAGAAAGGGGAAGAATTAGGGCTTTTTGGTGGTATACTAGAAGAGATGATTCATGATAAATTGAAAAAAAAATCTTTCAACGGTCAGATTCGCTAGCATTTATACCCCCCACAATGTTTAAATACTAAAAATGTCTAAATAGAAACGTTACGCTCCGGTTTTCTTTTCTTTTTCTTTTCCCTAAAACGATGGGCTTTGATCTATGATTTAATATTTAAGTTAATTGCATAGATGGTCCTTTAACTATCCTCAAATTGCAGATATAGTTCTTTTTTTGAAAACGTTGCAAATTGGGTTCTTTATGTATCGAAAAGTTGCATTTAAGGTCCTTTCTAACAGAATCCATTAAGTGGTTCCGTTAAGTCAGTGGCATTTTCGTCTTTTTAAGTATAAGTGACCTTTTTTTCAATTTCTTCTTCTTCGTCTTTTTAAGTATAAAGGACCTTTTTTACAATTTCTTCTTCTCCTCCTCCTCCTCCTCCTCCTCCTCCTCTTCTTCTTCTTCCGGTTGGGTCGTCTTCTCAGGCAATTCTTCGTGGGTTTTATCAAAATAATATAAAAACACAAATGGATAAATCCAGATCAAACACCAACAAAAACCAAAAGCATATCAAAACCCACTCCGGCCTTCAAAATCGAACACAATCTAACTCAGATCTGAAACGAAAATCATAGGATGAAGACGAAACCAAAACCCAGAATCAAAGTCCATACCCAAATATTGTCGTTGGGGTTCTCATCGCTGAACATTTGTGTGACAGATTCAAACCAAAACCCAGATTCAAAGTCCATACCCAGAGATGACTAGAGTTGATTTACTCACCGGAGAAGATGGAGGCGGCGAAGATGACCGGAGATGGAGGCGGCGAACCCTAATCAAAACCCCCCAAAGCTTCTGTCCATTATCAGACCCCATTTCCAATTACAAGCCCTCAATCGGAGAAGATGAAGTTGATTTACTCACCGGAGAAGATGGAGGCGACGAAGATGACCGGAGATGGAGGCGGCGAACCCTAATCAAAACCCCCCAAAGCTTCTGTCCATTATCAGACCCCATTTCCAATTACAAGCCCTCAATCGGAGCTCCCATTAACATCCCAAAGCTTCGAGAAAGGGGTAGCAATCGGAGTAAGAGGAAGAAAATATCAAGCATACAAAGTCGACAAAACATTACCTCTATGGTTTAGATGATTGAATCTCAAATCCAAAACTGAACCTCAATCATTCGAACCCAGATTTAAGAAATCAAAATCCCAATCGGAGGTGAGATTGACACTGTGAAGGTGCCCAGAAAGTGATGAAGATGAAGCAACCGTGATGGTTTGGGGGTTTTGAGGGATATACTAGGGTAAATTACAAGTTTCCTTCCTATTAAAATATTCTTTTTAATAATAATAATAATAATAATAATAATAATAATAATAATAATAATAATAATAATAATAATAATAATAATAATGCAAATAAAAAGAAAAAATTGCAAAAAAGGTCCTTTATACTTAAAAAGACGAAAATGCCCCTGACTTAACGGAACCACTTAACGGATTCTGTTAGAAAGGTCCTTAAATGCAACTTTTCGGTACATAAAGGACCCAATTTGCAACGTTTTCAAAAAAGGACGATAACTGCAATTTGGGGATAGTTAAAGGACCATCTATGCAATTAACTCTTAATATTTTTTCCAATAACCATCACATAAAAACAATAGATAATTATATCTTATGTATAATATATATGGTTTAATATAAAAAAACCAACATGTTTTCATATTTTTTTATGTTTTTATCGATCAATTTTTTTTTAAAGAAAGTTCTCACGTTATTGTTTTTATTTTGATTCTCAGAAAAAATTTTGTTTTTTCCAAAAAAAAACTAACATGTATATATTTTTTTCTTCGAAAAGTACTCAAACTTGAATGCTTTTATGGGGAAAACAATAAGAAAATTTCTGAAAATTACACCCAAATAAATAACTTGAGGATTTTAATGGTAAGAAATAACACTTAGGGACTAAACCCTGATATATAACCTATACATCTTTACTGTTATACGTAACAAAATGTATAAATAACCTCTCCTTTAAAAACCTCATTACAAAAACATGTTCTAATGGCACCTTGATTTTAGTATTCGTTTGTATAATAGTATTTTATTTTATTTTTATTTGTTTATTATTATTATTCATGTTTTAGTGTGTGTCTATATATATATATGGAGTCCTAGAGTCTCGTATTGAATGCACAAGTTCAATGTCCAATTAAATGCAAAAATGCAATACACAAATGTTCAAAAGTGTATTACGATCGAGTTTACTTTATTTGAAGTTCATTACGATAAAAAATTAGATTTAATGCAGAATAAATTTAAACAATATTTACATGTGAACTGATAATGCATTTTTAACATGTACAATCTTAGATTCAAGGTTATGTTGAAAACCGTTTGTTGCATTAATTTTGGGTGGTCAGAAACACATGATACATCTTATTAGTATCTTGAGATTTTATTAATTTGGTCATGACTGACGCTATTGTTATAAATCATTGGTTGATGTTATGTTACAATTTATTTGTTGTTGCAAAGGACATGACACCAATAGAAGGTTGTGATTTGGATCTGCAAATGTACATTTGCAAATGGATGATGTTCAATGTTCGAACGTGATTTTAAGGATGGATTGATATTTGATGGTTTTTAGGAGTTACATTTTATGTAAGTTTTAAATGTCTGCATTTCTTTAAATGGTATGATTTGACATTGAATCTGGCATGATATTTATGACCAAACGAAAATATATTGTAATTGTTTCTCCGATTAATTCTGGTAATGTTTAGGACATTTGGTATCTTAGACATACAAAAAGTCTGGAATTTGGATTCTGATGATCTATGTCAACACTTGCATGGTATATTAATTTATGCTTTAGTTTTAAATTAGACTCTAAGATATCCAAACAGAAAATCTTTATTTTGTTTAGTTTCATAATCCTACACGGAACACCCTGTCAAAATCTCATAACGCTAATTATTAGGTGCATCTCTTTCATAATATCACCAAATTAAACAAACACAAAATATCTGATCATTAAATAACCAATAACAAACTATATGTTGTTATTATTTTCATACTTATATTGAATATATATATACAAAAACATACTTCCAAAAAATTTGTTTTATGTTATTTTTCATTTTTTAAGAAAGATATCATACTTTACCAAGTCATGAATGTAAATGAACCATAGAAACCTTTGTTCATTTCCGCATGTTTATTTAGATGAACAACAGATATTGTAAATATTTCTTCATTTAAAACACAAACAAACTTCATAAAAAATAGTTCATTGAACTGAAAGAGATCATACATATCGTCCAATATAAAAAGAAAGGCATGCTGTAAAATTTCTAACACAATGTCAGGCATTAACCAAATAAAAACTACACTTAATCCAACATATGAAAATCCATTTGGAAAATATACCAAAATCACAGCCTCCTTCCCCTTCTACCCCCCTTTCGACGGGTGCTATCAGTTGGAATGGGGGTAACATCCTCTGCAATGAAAAGAAAAACCAAATAATTAAACATCCTAAAATTGAAATAGAAATAACAGACATTTGTATTGGAGTGACTGGATCTTTGGTTGATCTGAATCAGGTTTTTGTAAAGAAAATATTATCATTCTCAGCAAAAGTTTTGGCAATAATGAGAAGTTTCGGCCTAAGCATCGAGCAACAAGGTTATTTCTGCAGAAATCTTCCCATTTGATTCCAAAGAACAAACTTGTGCTGGGCA
This sequence comes from Centrapalus pauciflorus, assembly GCA_020465985.1. Taxonomy (NCBI): domain Eukaryota; kingdom Viridiplantae; phylum Streptophyta; class Magnoliopsida; order Asterales; family Asteraceae; genus Centrapalus; species Centrapalus pauciflorus. Next base: position 394,824 of record JAANYP010003075.1, read on the forward strand.
TTTTCACAACAGTGACAACTGACTAGGAAAAAATGGATATGTATAAAGTATATATCCAAAGGCTTTATACAAATTTCTATTCTGGGTAACATACTTTCAAAATTGTGTAGAAAAATGGTGCACCTTTATAATATTAATGTAATTTATTGTTAAATTTTAATAGTCTTGGAAAATTCTTCCTGGATTTAAGGTTAAAACAGTACCAAGGTGGTGATGTGCAGTTTATTTTAAACATCCCAGAAACAAAATCATTGTCTTTGCTATGAAAACGAGAATATAAATATTAAATAACCTAAAGAGGAAATAAACTTACCTATGCGACCAATTTTCATGCCAGAACGTGCAAGAGCTCTGAGAGCCGACTGGGCACCTGGACCAGGTGTCTTGGTCTTATTACCCCCTGTAGCACGCAACTTAATGTGAAGAGCATTAATGCCAAGCTCCTGCCAAAGAAACCAAAGAAATGAAACCATGATCTCACCAAAACAAAGAGACGCTTCCAGAAACATTTAATTGTTCAAGCATTTTGCATCATTTGAAATGTGAAGCAACCAGGACTGTAACATGATTGCTGTTAGCATCTATAAAAAGTAATTAAAAAAGGTTAGAAGATGAAGAAGAATGAATTTAGAAACCTTGCATCGCTGAGAAACATCTTGTGCGGCAAGCATAGCAGCATAAGGAGAAGATTCATCCCTATCAGCCTTCACCTTCATCCCACCTAGGGTAGCAAAAACGAATAAGCAAAGAATAAATATGTAACTTTGGAAAGCAAACTTCCAGTATAAAAAGAGAAAAAAGACTGTATTTACTATGCTTCCAATTAACATAGAACTTTTTTCTTTAATTATATATAACTTTGGAAAGCAAACACATCCCAAGTTTTAAGGGCTTCCTTTAAATTATCCAAAAGAAAACAATCAACATAAATAATTTGTATCTATTACTCTAAACAATAAAAGTAATCAATTAGCCAAGTGACTTCAATGGATCAAGAGATCAACAATTTCTAGTATAATCATAAGCATATAGCATAACCATAAACATTGCAGATGTGTGAACAGATAACAAAAATCTTAAAGGACATCTTGATTCCAAAATAACTCAACCCTAAATGCTATTGGGTTTAATGTGAGCCTATCCATGTATTTTAGACATGCCTTCTTTAGTATTTAAGTACTTATCTCCTATTGTTATATTTTCATTGTTTTTGCCTTCTTTAGCTAGAAATTGATAACAGGCTGGAGCCTACAATATGGGTCCGCCTACAGTTCTAATGGACCAGAAATGTTATGTGGCTGCAGATTGCAATCAGGTGATCAAGTCAACAGAAGAAAGAGTGCCTGAGGAATTTATCAGTAACAAGCTAAAGTCTTCAGGGGAAGGTGATAGCTAAGGATCAAAGAGCTGTCAGAAATACAGAGATCAACTTCTAAGTGGTCGTATTATACAAAAGTCGACCCCAATTATGTCTGGTTTTTGAGGTGCTGCTACATAGCCTAATTTTTGTGATGTTAACCATAATCACACTGTATTTTTAGTATAGGTTAGAAAATGTCCTGTTTTGTGTCCTTATCTGTATTCCCTTGTTTTGTATCTGCATCTTGCAAACAAAAATTGTGAAAGATTGATGTACGTTCGGATTAGTTTCTATAATAAATGTCTGCTTTTCAACCGAGAAAAAGAAAAAGAAAAAGAAAAGAAATCGATAATACCTGTAATTCGGACCATGGTTTCTCTACCAGATATATCCGTCACATGCTGCAGCATTCATAAAAAACTTACATTAATGAATCCTTAAAGATTCTAGTTTCAAATAAACAAATTAAGACTTCAACTTACAATGAAGGTGTCGTTGAAGGATGCAAAGATGTGAGCCACACCAAATACGAGCTCTCCCTCACGGGTAGCAGGTCCAAGAGTGACATTTTCTTCCTTTGGCTCCCTAACCTTTCTCTTCGACTGTCAACATGAAAGGAATCCCGATAATCATCCGAAACTAATTTCCTTTTAGATAAACCCTGATTTACGTCGAAAAAATATATAAAAAAATCCAAATGTTCTTCTGGACTTCTGGTGAAATTTATCAAAATTACGATATCAAACCTAAAATCACAGATCAACAACTATTCGTTTCAAAATTTTCATAACAACAAAACTGAAATCGTGCTTTAATCGTTAGCTTTCACATTCCCAATCTACTAAAACCATTACGTTTAGTTTAAAAACTCCAGATCCAAGATCATCAACGATGTTCCAATGACTAAACTACAAACACATGACAATATTGACTCACTGAGTGTTTACAAACCGAGAGGCATTACCATGGCAGCGTTTTTCTTGTTCTTCCTCTTCTCAACACAGTCTGCGCAAAATTGGAGTCGACGAGCAGCTAGGGTTTTGTCCCGCGTATAAACCTATAAAGAATAAATAGAAGGACAAAAAAAAAACATTGCAGTTGGATTAAGGGAAGCCCATTTTGATTTTTGGGCCCGATTGTATATGTGTCCAATAAATTGCAACTATATCTGTTTTTCTTGCCGAAAGCAAATTAAACATATTAACAATTAACGATTATACTAATTACAAACGCGTGGTTACTGTTTAATGAACAGTGTCAGGCAGCTCAAGCAGACAGGTAGGCAGCTGACTTATTTTATTACTTTATTTATATATAATATATACCGCTTTTGTTTTTCTATAATAACTTTTGATATATTATATTTTATAAAATTTCGAATATATCATTATGATCGTATTTTTTTATCTACACTCCGATATAAAATTTATTACCGTCGGAACCATTTTCAATAAGCAGGCAGCCATGCAGCTGACTAAATATGTTATTTTATATATAATATATAATTGTTTTGTAATTCTATTATAACGTTTGTGTATTATATTCTATAAAATTTCAAATATATCATTATGATCGTTTTGCTTTTATCTACATTTTAACATAAAATAACATAAAATTGTATTTCGTCTCAAGTATTTTATAAAATTTCAAATATATCATTATAATCGTTAAACTTTTATCTACAATTTAACATTAAATTGTATTTCGTCTCAAGTATTTTAAAATGATAATCTATCGCACTCTTTCGCTTTCACCGAGTTGGAAAGGTAACTGGCAGACAGGTAAACGACTAACTTTTTTTATTACTTTATATATAATATATAACATTTTGTTTTTCTGTGATAACCTTTGAAACATTATATTTTATTAAAATTTGAATATATTATTATGACCAAATTATTTTAACCTATATTTTGGTATAAAATTTGTTATTGTCAAAACCTTTTTTTTTAGACTGACAATTCGTGTATTCGTGTCGTTTTCACATGTCAGACACGAATTTTGCACGACACGAATATACGAAGGACAATAAGTTTTATCTCACTTTTTAAGATGTATTCGTGTCGTGTTTTCGTGTCATGCCGTGTCTTTCACGAATTTGTGTATTCGTGTCTCCAATTGCCAGATCTACTATTTTTATTAGGTAGTTAGGTATGCAGATAACTAATTATTTTATTTCATGTATAATATATGATTGTTTTGTTTATGTGTTATAACGTTTGATACATTATATTATACAAAATGACGAATATATCATTATCATATTCTTTTTTTCTACATTCCAACGTAAAAATATTTTTCGTCTCATCTATTTTTAAAATGGCAATTTTTTTTTTTAATTTCTTTGGTTGATTAATCACATTTTTTCCATTTATAAACTTAGTTTGAAAGCAGAGAGTGATTTTTGGGTGATAATCACGATCGGTAGCTAATGTTATTTTATTATTTTAAATTATATATATATATATATATATATATATATATATATATATATATATATATATATATATATATATATATATATATATATATATATATTAATACAATTTATGATCCCGCTGCAACGTGCGGGTTAAACAACCTAGTTAATAATTAAATATATCAAACTGAGTTTTTTTCCGCACAGTGCTTAAAATTTTTTAAGAAACCTAAAATGATAAATAAGAAGATAAAATTATAGTATCTCTAAAATGCTTTAACATAAAGTTGCAACCTAAAATGATAAATAAGAAAATAAATTATAACATCTAAAAAAACATATAATACAGTTTGAAGAAAACATATCTTAATCAATATATATGTAAAAATTTAGATACTGTAAAATATGTTCTTTTAGAAATTATAATGGTTATAATTAGATTTATGCGAACATTATTTATTAAAAATTATGAAAAAATAGAAGCAGATAATGCACAACTTAGAAATAAAAACTTCATGTGATATTAAATGAACATTATTTATTAAACTTCATGTAACTTTAGGACCAGAAATAGAAAGGTTTTCTAAGGAGAAGGTCCTTGATATCATTGGAAAGTATACCTTCCCTTTGTTGTGCAAGAAAGAACCTCAAGTTATTCTTTTCATTTTGATTCCCAGGAAATGTTTTTTTGTCATAATCAACCATGTTTTTTTTCCACAAAAAAAAACCAACATGTTTTTACATTTTTCTTTGAAAGGTCCTCAAACTTAAATACTTTTACGAGCAAAAAAAAAAAAAAAAAATTACAAAAATTACAAACAAATAAATAACTTGAGAATTTTAATGGTAAAAAATAACACGTAGTGACTAAATCCTAATACATGACCTGTAAAATCTTACTTAAATGGGGAACGAATAGTGATGAAAGATTTTTCTTCTAAACCAGTTTGGAAAGGCAATGTTTTATACCCTTTGAAAGGTTTCTCATCTCAACAAAAAAAAAAAAAAAAAAAAAAAAAAAAAAAAAAAAAAAAAAAAAAAAAAAAAAAAAAAAAAAAAAGTTGCGAATCATTAAAAAAAAAGAAAAAAACCTTTTGAAAACCCCTCATTCAAGTTGCTCTAATAACTTAAGTTTGATGCAGTATAATTATAGATTGCCAATGATCCCATACTAAGATGACCTTTCACAAATTAATAAAACATTTTTTTTAATTATATATTTCCAAAGATGCTAAGATATATATTTTCATTGTTTTGGTTAAATATCTCTCAATCTTTTAATCATCTATCAACTTTAATCATCTATCACTTAAAGTTGCTCTAGTCCTTGTTACTGTTTTGAGCATTTTGGTTTCATTTACAGGAACTTGGTATCAATGTTGTTCATTGCTCTTGCTCGTTCGATCATGAAAATTGGACGCATAGGTAAACCTTATAATTATTCGTTATGCCACGTCTCTTTCAAATTAAATGCAACAACTTACCTTTTAAGATGTCCAAAGTAAATTTAGTGTCTCCTCCATATATGTTTGCTTCGCAAGTTGAATAAAAAACTAACATATGTTGGTCATTACAATATGTCGTTAGCTTGCTCTCGGTTGTCGATATTAGATTGAAGGTTATGTTGTCAAGTCTTTTGTTGCATTAATTTTGGGTGGTGAGAAACACATGATACATCTTATTAGTATCTTGAAGTTTTATTAATTATTATGTTTCATTTAATTTGTTGTCGCAGAGTACGTGACACCAATTCTAACAGACGGTTTTCATAGAAAGATTGGTCGAAGGGGAAGGAGGTTGTGATTTGGATATGCAAAGGTACAGTTGCTAATGAATCATGTTCAATGTTTGAAAGAGTTTTTCATGATGGATTGATATTTGATGATTTTTAAAACCTAAATTGATTGAGTTACATTTTTGTGTCGGTTTTAAATGTCTTGTCTTTCTTTAAATTGTTTGGACATTGAATCTGACATGATATTCAGGACCAAACGATATATATTGTAATTGTTTCTTCGATTAATTCTGGTAATGCTTAATTCTTTTGGTATCTTACACATACAAAAAGTCTAGAATCTGGATTCTGTCATTTAAACAGATGTTTAGGTGGATAATTGGAAATACTTTTTAACAATTACACTCCAAAATTTCAGATGATCTATGTCCAAACTTTCATGATATATTGATTTAAGCTTTAGTTTTAAATTAGATACTCTAAGAGATCGAAAAAGAAATTTTATTTTGTTTAGTTTCATGATCCTACACAGATATGTGCACACCCCTGTCAAAATCTCAAACGCTAATTATTAAGTGCATCTCTTTCCAAATATCACCAAATTAAACAAACACAAAATATCTTATCTTTATATAACCAATATTATTATTTTCATACTTATATTGAACATATATATTATAAAAATATACTTCCAAAAAATTTGTTTTGACATTATTATGCATTTTTAAGAAGATATCATGCTTCTTTTTAATTAGATAAACAAAGGAATTACACAAATTACTAAACATTAATTCACAAATGTAAATGAGCCATTAACCTTTGTTTATTTTCGCTTGTTTAATTAGATGAACAACATATATTGTTCATATTTCTTCATTTAAAACACAAACAAACTTCTGGCAAAATAGTTCATTGAACATTCGGTTCATTCATAGCCATGAAAGAGATCATACATTTGGTCCGATATAAAAAAAAAAAAAAGACATGCTGTAAAATTTCTAAGACAATGTCAGGCATTAACCAAATAAAAACTAAACTTAATCCAACATATGAAAATCCATTTGGCAAATATACCAAAATCACAGCCTCCTTCCCCTTCTACCCCCCTTTCGACGGGTGCTATCGGTTGGAATGGGAGTAACATCCTCTGCAAAGAAAAAATAAACCAAATAATTAAAACACCCTAAAATTGAAATAGAAATAACAGACATTTGTATTGGCGTGACAGGATCTTTGGATGATCTGAATCAGGTTTTTGTAAAGAAAATATTATCATTCTAAGCAAAAGTTTTCGCAATAATGAGTAGTTTCGGTCTAAACATCGAGAAACAAGGTTATTTCTGAAGAAATCTTCCCATTTGATTCCAAAGAACAGACGCTTTATACAAATTTCTATTCTGGGTAACATACTTTCAAAATTGTGTAGAAAGGTAATGTACATTTATAACATTAATGTAATTATTGTTAAAGTTTAATAAAGTCTTAAGTGACGTTTGGTTCGTGGAATTGAATTCGATGGAATTGAAATTTAAATTCAGCTTGTTTAGAATTTGTAATAACTAAGACAAATGGTTAAATTTCAAGTATAATCCATCGAATTTCTTTGTTTATAAGAATTTGACATTCCTCCCAACTCATACATGAATTGATTTCCAACACATACATAAATTAGATTCCAATCTACATCCCGTTAAATTTTATCTACCCTCGATGTACATTCCGTGAACCAAACGCCACTTCCTGGAGTTAAAGTTAAAACTGTACACAGGTGGTGATGTGCTGTTTATTTTAAACATCCCAGAAACAAAATCATTGCCTTTGTTATGAAATCGAGAATATAAATAACCTAAAAAGAAAATAAGCTTACCTATGCGACCAATTTTCATGCCAGAACGTGCAAGAGCTCTGAGAGCTGACTGGGCACCCGGACCAGGTGTCTTGGTCTTGTTACCCCCTGTAGCACGCAACTTAATGTGAAGAGCATTAATGCCAAGCTCCTGCCAAAGAAACCAAAAGGATGAAACCATGATCTCAACAAAACAAAGAGACGCTTCCATAAACATTTAACTGTTCAAGCATTTTGCATCATTTGAAATGTGAAGCAACCAGGACTGTAAGATGATTGCTGTTCGTATCTTTAAAAACTAATTAAGAAATGGTAGAAGATGAAGAAAAATGAATTTAGAGACCTTGCATCGCTGGGAAACATCTTGTGCGGCAAGCATAGCGGCATAAGGAGAAGATTCATCCCTATCAGCCTTCACCTTCATCCCACCTAGGGTAGCAAAAACGAATAAGCAAAGAATAAATATGTAACTTTGGAAAGCAAACTTCCAGTATAAAAAGAGATAAAAGACTGTATTTACTATTCTTACAATCAACATAGAACTTTTTTCTTTAATTATATATCGGAAGGCAAACACATCCCAATTTTTATGGGCTTCCTTTAAACTATCCAAACAAAAACAAATAACATAAATAATTTGTATCTATTACTCTAAACAATAAAAAAGTCAATCAATTAACCAAGTGACTTCAATGGATTAACAATAACAATTTCTAGTATAATCACAAGCATATAGAAAAACCATAAACATTGCAAGTGTGTGAACAGATAACAAATATCTTAAAAGACATCTTGATTCCAATTTCCAAAATAACTCAACCCTAAATGCTATTGGGTTTAGGGTGAGCCTATCCATGTATTTTAGACATGCCTTCTTTAGTATTAAAGTGCTTATCTCCTATTGTATATTTTCATTGTTTTTGCCTTCTTTAGCTAGAAATTGATAACAAGCTGGAGCCTACAATACGGGTCCGACAACAGTTCTAATGGACCAGAAATGTTATGTAGCAGCAGATTGCAATCAGGTGATCAGGTCAAAGGAAGAAAGAGTGCCTGAGTAATTTATCAGCAACAAGCTAAAGTCTTCAGGGAAGGTGATAGCTAAGGATCAAAGAGCTGTCAGAAAAACAGAGATCAACTTCTAAGTGGTCATATTATACAAAAGTCGACCCCAATTATGTCTGGTTTTTTAGGTGCTGCTACATAGCCTAATTTTTGTGATGTTAATTGTGTCGTTGTCTGTATTCCCTTGTTTTGTATTTGCATCTTGCAAACAAAAATTGTGAAAGATTGATGTACGTTTGGATTAGTTTCTTCAATAAGTGTCAGCTTTTCAACCGAGAAAAAGAAAAAGAAAAGAAATTTATGATACCTGTAATTCGGACCATGGTTTCTCTACCAGATATATCCGTCACATGCTGCAGCATTCATAAAAAAAAAGTACATAAATGAATCCTTAGAGACACTAGTTTCAAAAAAAAAAAATTAGACTTCAACTTACAATGAAGGTATCGTTGAAGGATGCAAAGATGTGAGCCACACCAAATACGAGCTCTCCCTCACGGGTAGCGGGTCCAAGAGTGACATTTTCTTCCTTTGGCTCCCTAACCTTTCTCTTCGACTGTCAACATGAAAGAAATCCCGATAATCATCCGAAACTAATTTTCTTTTTGGATAAACCCTGATTTACGTCGAAGATATTTAAAAAAAAATCCAAATGTTCTTCTGGTGAAATTTATCAAATTGACGATATCATACCTAAAATCACAGATCAACAACGATTCGTTTCAAAATTTTCATAACAACAAAACTGAAATCGAGCTTTAATCGTTAGCTTTCACATTCCCAATCTACTAAAACCATTACGTTTAGTTTAAAAAGTCCAGATCCAAGATCATCAACGATGTTCCAATAACTAAACTACAAACACATGACAATATGACTCACTAAGTATTTACAAACCGAGAGGCATTACCATGGTGGCGTTTTTCTTCTTCTTCCTCTTCTCAACACAGTCTGCGCAAAATTGGAGTCGACGTGCAGCTAGGGTTTTGTCCCGCTTACAAACCTATAAAGAGTAAATAGAAGGGGAAAAAAAACATTGCAGTTGGTTAAAGCCCATTTTGATTTAGGCCCGATTGTATATGTATTTGGTCCAATAAATTGTAACTCAATCTGTTTCTTCTTCTTCTTATTTTTTTTTTTTTTTGCCGAAAGCAAATTAAACATTAAACATATATATAAATAATTAATTATAACAAACTGAGTTTTTTTCTCTCACACTGCTTTAAATTTTATAAAAAGCTTTAACATAAAGTTACCACCGAAAATGATGTGTATAAGAAAATAAAATTATAGTATCTGTAAAAAGCTTTAACATAAAATTACAACCTAAAATTATAAATAACATCTAAAAAAACATATAATAATATGCAAAAACATATTTTAATAAATACATATGCTATATTTAAGGTGCCGTAAAATATGTTCTTTTGAAAATCATAATGGTTATATTATTTATTATACGAACATTATTTATTAAAAATTATGAAAAACGTATATATAAAATTAATGTTATATGATATAAAATAATTAAATAATAAAAGTTTGAAGTTTGAAGCTTTAATAAGAATAAAGTTTATAAAATCCCGAAAATTGTGGATATTTATATTCATATATTTCTATAAAAATTAAGTTTATTATTTTTGTTAACTTTATTTATTCTATTACTTGAACTATTAATCTAATATTATTTTTTATAACGATAATAGCAATTTATTATGTTATTAACATATATATTATTAGTCTTTATGATTCGTGTGTGTGCAAACACACATGTATAAAACAAATATATCCAACTATTTTCTAAACATGTAAAACATAATTCATGACATTCGGCTGTTGTTTGTTTTTTAAGAGGTTGATGTCTGCGGTCTGCGAACTTAGATGTAGAATTCTACGGTCAGAAGAGATGGCCTAGAGGTCAGACGTCCGCAGATGCGGGAAGACGTTGCTGACGTGGGAAGACGTCTGCGAACGATGCGGTAGACGCGGGAAGACGAAAAAAAACAAACGCACTTTCATTTAAAACATCTGCTCGCGTCTTTGAGTTCGCTGACAAAAAAGGTTCTGTGATCTTCCAAGAAAAAACAAATAAGGCCTTAGTAAAATATTGTGCATTAAAATCAACTTTGTTCGATGACCAATGACTTCTTTGTGGTTAGGTGGCACTTAACGCTCACGTGTCATTGCCACGTAAGTAAAAAAATTGCACTATCATCGTGTCACCATTTTAACAGGTTTAGCACATAATCAGTTACCAAACTAGGTCGTTACAAAAGGTTTAATTATTAAAATAAATTCAGAAAACCTAATCAGAAGATATTTAGGTCTAGTTCAAGCTTCATGAATAGCCCTGCAACCAATCCATGTAAGACCCATCATAAAACTCCATTAAAGTTCCAACAATTTCAGCTGCATTTGTCAAGCTTCAGAGTAATTAAAAACCATTTTGGGTCAGTAAAACTTCTCTTCATTTCACTAGCTTACAACAAAATGATCGAATTACACTAGATGGATGTATAAGAATGAGTAAGTCAATCTCCAAGCAATATTTAAAAAGAAATACACATTCAATCTCCACACAAAATGGTAAAAGAAAAAAAACTCGAGCTTATGTTCACACCACCATGCTGCTGCAAAAACAAAGAAATCGCACTCGTTGCATTTCACTCTTGCTTTTCCAGCTCCCCCATTCGCTCTATAATTGCCTGTAGACCAAAATACAACACGTTCACAAATTACAAAAACTAAATGAGCGATGACCAGATATAAAAACCAAACATGCTATAAAAACGAGTAAGATTTCACAATGCTGCTCAATAATGTTTAAAAATAATGTACATCGTTCTTGTTTCATTTGCTTCGTCCTCATGACCGCACCTAACTCATTTGCTTAGAATGGTATAACCTTTTAGCATACCTCTTCTCGTTCAAGATACATAAAAAGTATATTGTAGTTGGTGCATTTGTGGCCATGCAAGATTTGCACTTGCAAAACAACAATTGATAAAAGTTACAGTCGCCAATACTTTAAACAAAAAGTCTAGATTGCTTTACTAAGGGTGACGGGTGTACCCACCCCTCCCAAATCTACCATTTTGGACACCTAAATGACACATCAGCTTTTCTCTCTCTACCATTTTCATTCTAATATTTAGATTTACCCCATCATTCTAATCAATCTATCCCAACCCCATTTACCCAATTAATTTTAGAGAGAGATGAGGGGGAGAGAGAGAGAGAGAGAGAGAGAGAGAGAGAGAGAGAGAGAGAGAGAAGTCGAGCAGGGGGAATGGAGCCGTTGCAGAGAAGACTCAGCGGGGCCACCAGTTGGGGGGGGGGGGGGGGTGTGTTCCTGCCGGGGTGACGATACCCCTTGCTCTAAAGCACTGTAAAGAAAACTAGGAGCATAGAGTTTACAGTTGCCAAATACAGAGATTTAAGAAGCCATACCCTCTTGCTTGTTTCTTGTAGTTCTCCGGCAAGAATGAACTCGTCTAATATCAGATACACCTTTTGACAAAAGACAATTCAGCATTAGACATAAAGACAAGAAAGATGCATGGAAAAGAATAATTACACATTCAAATACCAGAACAGTGAAAGCGTAATATTAATCGCCATCAAGCTTATATTCGAGAGTTAGGAATCAATCAAAAAATAAAATAATGAGGGCATAAAATTCCATCTCCATTGTGAGTTTAGAAAGATGGTAAAACTCAAAATTTTCTATTTGCCCAAACTTTACAAAAGTACACATATTTCCTTTGTTGGTGTTAAGACGTTGTGGAACTTTCATGTCCCTTATGCTCAAACACATCATCCTAGAAGTTTTGCAGGTGTGCTTAGTTGCAGAAATTTTTCGATCTCTAGTTTTCTAGAAAAAAAAAATCCATTTTCTATATCTAGAAAACTATTGAAGATCTCCAAAGCTTATTCAAATGTTGTCCTTTCCTTTTGAACAGGTACGTGGCATTTAAATAATTTTGGAAAACAAGGGGCATCTACATAAAGGAAGACTAGAAAAGAATAACCTTGTTTTCTAAATAGTTTCCTTGTGCATTTTCTATTGGTTGCTCCTGCCTAAGCATTTGGTTACCAGTTTTGGATTATATGCTTCTTGTGGTTATACCTTTGAATTGAAGCTGTGTTATGTATCATGTACTCAAATAATCGTGTGCTTGCCCTTTTTATACTGCTCAAAACCCAGGTGGATACAAAACAAACATCGCCACAACCCATATGAGCATAAAGTAATTGTGTGCAGCTTAACAATTTAACTTCAATACTTGAAACAACAATAGTGATAATGGACGTATGTATAGCACTTTTAAGGATACCTACAAGACCACAACATTAAAGCATGACAGAAATAATTTAAAGAGAAGAAAAAGAGAACATGAAAAAAAGGAAAAGAGAAATCGGTTACTCCTTCAGTGCCAAGAAGAACACTCTTTCTGACTTCGCATGCATTTCAATAAAGGCCTAGCTAATCAAATAACTAATATACCCCTTAAAGGACAAAATTGAGAAAACTTGTGGACCACAGTTGATTACTTGATCCCACTGGTATACTTTGTATAATGTTACTAAAGTGCAAATAGAAATTTTGGAATCTTTCAAAAAAGAAAACATTTTTCTTAAGGCAACTCAAAATAAAAAGTTTTCATATTTTTTGTATGCTTTCAAGGGACTCGAATGAAAAAGACAACACTACGTCACATCTTATTAGGCTAACATAAGTTTGCCAAACAACCTTCTAAATCTAGATCTGCATGCAACTTTATCTCTAGCTTCATTGGATCTACAGATTAATTTGCATGTAGATCTAGAAGCACCGGTTACAGTAAGAGCTGAAATAACATGCGGACAAACCAAGTCAGGAAAGTACAACACATACAGTATGGGCAACCAGAAAATGTTAAAATAGAGAAGACGAGAACTCTGAATTACCTTATGGAAGTTGAAAACCAAATCCAGCTCGCACACATTGCTGAAGAAGTGATCCAATATTTCTACAAATAAGTGGATGCACTCCAGATACGCTAGCTCATTATCGGTTATATCAACACAAAGTGAGAAGAACAGTCCAGCATATCGCCTATAGATAACCTTGTGTGTACGGAACTGCGAAAAGAAGCATAATGAACAATTTAATCCCGAGGCAAAGCCTTTTATACGCTATACATTTAACTGGAGTGAGAAAGACTAAAATCTACCAATTCTGACTGGATTTCATAACAAGCATATTGGATTAAGTAGAGAAGTGTCAAGCCCAGTTGGCATAACATGAGTTGTTGATAATCTTGGTATACTATATGTGAATGCATAGTCACAAACAATGTTACTCGATTTAGCGGTGTTGTCGCCTTCAAGAAGAGTTACTCAAAAGTCATGAAAGGAGACAACCATAGTGTAATACAATCTTTTAGGTTCTTTAGACAAATTTAGATGCAAGAGATACAGAATTCTCTTAGAAACAGATATAGAAACAGGTTTTCAGAATTCTCTTAGCTAATGCATAGCTCAGAAATAAAACAGACCTTAAACTTCATGTAATCCTTATTAACTCTAGGACCAGAATTAGAAACAGGTTTTCTAAGGACTAAGGTCCTTAATAATCATTGGAAAGTATACCTTCCCTTTGTTGATTTTTTATTTGTTTTGCTTTAATCAGCATTTTTTTGAATCCGGTGTAATGTTTCCTCAGAATTGTTCAGCTACTAACAAAGCCATAAATTTTAATACATACTCACAGACAAGGACACTTCACACGAGTATCAAGCTTGTCAAACGTATGATGAAAGAAGCTTTTTTAGACATACTAATGTCCAGAAATGCATTTTGGGTAATGTCCTAGGAATCATGCATGAAAAACATGATTTTGGTGTCATACAAGGCATGCTGACAGGTTAGTTTCTCTACATGTGTGTGAGGTATATATGGAAAGAACTTAAACAACATGACCAACAGACCACAATATTATTTCAAGCTCATTGGCTAATATCTGACCACACTATCATTTCAAGCTTTCTACTCCCATTTTAAAAATAATGACCCTTCAATGTTGTCCTAGGTCACCAAAAATAAAAAAAGAATAACTTCTTGGCAATTCATATTTCGTACTGCGTGCCAATTTCCATGAACCAAGGGGACAAGTGATGCGAGTAAAAACACACGTGTGATTTTCTACAAAAGAGGTGGCTACTGTTTCTAAGTACATGTGGTGTTAGCGTCAGGTTTTCTCTTCAATCAACTCAATAGGCCAAAGGGGGCACATGCCATCTTCTTATGATAAATGTCATAGCAGCTATCTAGGGGTAGTATAGTAAAGCAACCCAACCCAGAAATGTAAGGATATGGAGGATGCTCTTATATGCTCATTTGGTGAAAGTGAGGTGCCACAAAAATTACATGAGGTGCCAACAATTGTTCTTCGAACACTTTCATTTATTTTTATTTAGAAGTTGCCTGTGGTGAAATCATGCCATGATATATTACCCATCATAGGGTACCCGCAGGTAACCCCAATTACAGTTCTTTGAGTCAGTAGATTTACACAATATATTGGGTGGGATATTGCACACGTTACCCATGAATACAGTATCCAAATTATAGAAGAAGCTTTAAAATTTTAACATAAGTGAACTTAAATTAACCTCACAAACAAAAACAAAAATATATCAAAAACATTGTTTGAAATGCAAAAAACATATTGCCAACATAACAAAGTGCTTGACACGTGTCAAAAACATTGTATGACGATATATCATTCAAACCTCATTGTCATACAAGAAGAGGTAACGAACACAAGATGATAAGATTTTCATCTCTTGCCTCGTCACCTTCAAAAAAAAATATTAATATTGTAAAAATATTGAAAGCAATAGCTAAATTATAAATTTATTAAAATAGTAAGAAATAAACTGACACTCTGTATCAATTATAATTAGTTAACAATCAACATATATACCTTGAACAAATAAATTATTTAAAAAATATTTTAGTTTAAATGGGCACCCACCAAACAGGAGCAATTTTGGCAGGTTGATTTACCCAAACAACATAGGGTGATATACTGCATATAATTACCCATATTGAAGGTAAGTGTTAGATTTTGCTGAGTCTAATTTAGGGTTAAAGCATGCGACCATGTGCCTCGTTGAAGGGTTTGCAAATCAAGCAAAGTGAGTCCCTCGAGCCCCCTGCTGCCACTGTACCTCATGCGGAGGCATATCACTTAACAATAGTGATAGAACAAAAAGATCATCTGAAATTGGTGACGGTATATTTTTCAAGATAAAACCATATAAGATTTTGCAATGGCCCAAACAAGGCAATATAAGTAGTGCCCCCTTCAATGTCATGGCTAAGATTGGGAGTGTGGCTTACATGAAGAAGTTCAAGCAGAATCCAGAGTTCTTTAATTCTTTATGGCTTATATGCGTAACTACTTACTACTCCAAGAAAAGGTTGGGGCTAAATCGAGCATCATGTTTATAGAAGAACTAACAAGAAAAACAATTACAAGGGTATGAAAGTCTTCTTTCAATAGCCCAAAACCCTGCCTGCTTGGGAGGATTAGGATAAGCTCCATCAATATTCAATAATTTGCTTACTCTAAAGCTCGAGGACAAGTTCATGGTTCCAACTTACAACAAGTAGATTGTAATATTTGGAGAAAGTATTAACCTTACAAGTTGTGTTTGTGTTAACTTCTCATAGTTGACTATTCAGAATCAAATTGGAAGAAATCTAATATTCAAAAGCTAAGTAGTTAGTTAGATGGGTAGGTAGGTAGTTTTATGCACATGATTTGAGATGACAAGTCGTAAGAGAAACAACCTTGACCCATTAACAAATTTCATCGTTCTCTCTAAACATCTCCTTCAATTCTTCCAAACCTTGTATTCTGAATTCAACTTCCAAACTCAGTCTTCACATTTCGTTTTCACAATTCATAACTGTTTTTCGAATTTCATTGGTGTCTAGAGTGTTGCTTACGGGTAAATTTCGTCTAACATCCGAATGCAAAGATGTTCTAGTAGGCAAAACGAAATGCAGGTAGTCCCCATAAATGGCATTTGGGAAGTATAAACCTCCTTCTGCTTCCCAGTGAAGGGACACAATCGCATTCACAATTACACAACATGACACCAACATGGGGGGATTAAAGGAAGATCTCACCCTTTCTACTTTCTAGTTTCTACATGCCTCCCAGCCACAATATCAAAGCAGTTAAGCAGTCTCATGAATGAAATGGAACTGCCATCCAAGAGGCCTTCACACAATTCTAGACAATCTTAGTTAGGTTGCACTCTTGAGACAGATGTCCTAGGATGCCTATAACGATCTTTATCTTACATGATACTAGGTTTTTCTGAAGAAGATTCAAGCAGAACAACCCCACTTCAAACCCAAAAGCATTTCCATGTACCAACAAATTAGCTTTGGCCATGAATTTAAAGGGTCTAACCCTATCTCTCAAATTAAAAAGCATGGAAGTGAACATAAAACTCAAAAAAAAACATAGCATGCGCCTTTATTGGAGAAACATTGATCCAAAGTTATAGACCTCGGTTCTCACTAATTGCACATTTATGACCATTCTCAATTATTAACCTATAGAATCATGAAAGCTCTTCAAATAACAACCAATATTCAAACCCCATAAACGCTTGGTATTCTCCGAAGAAGATCTAGGTTGAAGTCACATTAGTTGCAATTCCTTAGGGCCACCTGCCTCAGCCTTTAAATCCATAATCATGGAGGGTTGACGGTTTACCTAATCCCAAGGGTTTGCAGGGTGTTCACGGAGCCCCATATTTGTTTGCTAGGTCAGGAAAGTTGGTGAGGTGGGAGATGTCTCCGGTCACGTAAAAGGACAACTTACCTACAAATTCAACTAAGCTCTAACACCAATGCATAAAGATTTGACAGATTCATGAAATTAGTCTAGTTAAGATCATTTCCATACAAATTTGATCCTAACCAGCAAGAAGCAACCTATAAAGCCTAAATAAAGATAATATGAATGCATGGATCAAGACTACACACATTGGATGCTGTTAGCATGCTTGATAGGCTAACTATTTCAGCTTTATTGTTATGAAAATTACTTTCTCCGTTCCATACAAATAAACTAAGATTTTTTATGTCAAGCCTAGAACTTCTCATATGCAAAATATACATGGATTATTTTGCACATTAATATCAGCATTATCTGATACACCACCTGTTTCAATAATAACATAATTGAAAACTAATGGCAGAGTAAACTCAGTTGTTTTGCATTTTTTCCTCACGGATAGGGTAAACAAATTCCAAAACTAAAACACCAAAGACGATATACCTCGACGAAATTAGTAAACTTTGGATCTCTATTAACCACCAATCGATGAACCTAAAAACACACACAATCATCCATAAGCTTATGGTTAAAGGAAAAACGGTCAAACTAAATTATGTTGGAAAGATGTAGAGACAAAACCCCAAATTATTGCTTTCGTACCTCGTATTCAACCTTGTGCTTTTCGGATTCCTCAAGAGGAATGTAATACTTGGCGAGACGAGTCTTCCCTTGCCTGTTTTGAAGAAGTATGAATCGGATCTGCTCATTTTAATCGACGTATTGCAAGAAGAATTTAGAAATAATTGGATCAAATAAAACTCACAAACAACATTTAAGTCAATTAAGAGTTGGAGAAGAAGATGGCGAACACAGTACCATTATTGCTTAAATGAAGCAGGAGGAAGAAACTATGAAGATTCAGCAGCTGCTTCGTTCTTGTTCGGAAAGAAGGGGTAGCAAATCGGATCGGACTGAAGTTGCGACGGCGATCTGAGTCCAAATTTACACATTAAAAATACGTTGACGAATTGCATCCCAATTATATCAATTTTTACTTTTGAACTTATTTCTAATTTTTTATTAAAAATTGAAACGTTGTTTTTTTTTTTTTTTTTGTGTTTTACTCTCTTCATACTATTATTTTCTATAAAATATCCTCAACATAATTTTTTCTTTTTTGTTTGGTAAAATTTTGACATTAAAACCTGCAAAACTGTAAAACCTGGTTTACTAATTATCATATCTATCTATACTATTAAAGGAGTAACTATACTCATTTATGGTGAAGCCACGTGTCGTCACCATGAATCGACACGTGGCAGTTATAGATTTTAAAAAGAATAAAGAAGTAAATCAAATCTATCCAAATCTAATATAATCCACTTTTAAATTTAAATCAAATCAAATCAAACAAAATCTAATACTCTACTAACTTATTAATTAAATCTATCCAAATCAAATATAATCCACTTTTAAATTCAAATTAAATTAAATCAAACAAAATCTAATAATCTACTAACTTATTAATTATAAGATAATATAATAAAAGTTTAAAAAATATATAAGAAAATAATTACTCTTCATATATATTTAGAAATATACAAAATTAATCTATCTATACTATTAAAGGAGTAACTATACTCATTTATGGTGAAGCCACGTGTCGTCACCATGAATCGACACGTGGCAGTTATAGATTTTAAAAAGAATAAAGAAGTAAATCAAATCTATCCAAATCTAATATAATCCACTTTTAAATTTAAATCAAATCAAATCAAACAAAATCTAATACTCTACTAACTTATTAATTAAATCTATCCAAATCAAATATAATCCACTTTTAAATTCAAATCAAATTAAATCAAACAAAATCTAATAATCTACTAACTTATTAATTATAAGATAATATAATAAAAGTTTAAAAAATATATAAGAAAATAATTACTCTTCATATATATTTAGAAATATACAAAATTAATAGGTCATAATAAATAATAATATCACCTTATATACTTTTGTTTAAAAAATAATATTTATATCTTTATCTTTTTATTTATTATAATTTATATATATTAAAAATATCCGCGTAATACGCGGGTAATAAACTAGTTTATCATAAAATATAAAAATAAAATACCTGAATATCAATCAAAATTTATCATATTCATAAATAAAGTTTTATTATCTAATTCTTAACTTTTGTTAGCAAAATAATTAACATAAAATTTTACTTTACTTCCTATTTTTTTACATTTAAATCCAAATTTTTACATTTGAATTTAATTATTGTCATTGATCATTAAGGATAACAATGATAAATATTTATTTTAGGTAAACATTAATTTAATATGTTGTAATATCTAAATTAATTATAACTCATTAATAAAAAAACTTATAATCAAATTTAAAGTAGTAAATTAGAAAAGAAAAAAAAAAGACGATAAAATGAATTTTTTGTGCATTGTGAAAGCGACATGTGTTATTAATTGTTTTGATTTATTATAATATATAGATATAGATGTTTTGACACTGTCATTAGTGATTGATTCTTTATAAGATTATTATATACTTAAATAATGTAAAAAAAGTTTAATAATAGGTCTTTATTAATGAATCATATGAAATACATTTCAATGTAGACTAAAGAAACATATTCTAGATCATGCCAATATGTAAATCACATTAGTTAATTAGATATAACTTAACTAAGTGTGTCTCCGTGATTGTTGCTTAGTTGTTGGAAACTAGGAATCCATAGTGTGTTCCTTAATCATGTCATCATGGGTTACGTGATTTATTATCCACACATTGGTCGTGTGACCAATCGATGGAGGCATAGAGCTCCTAGAAGGTGGGTTGCCCCTTTGATAGTAAGTTACTACTATAAACGTATGTGATAAATCTTTTAATTAATATTTGAAACTAAAATGACAGACTTAGGATGTACAACTAGTAAAAAATATGTGAATGACAACCCTCTTTCACATAATATAAATTTCCATAAAAACATGTTTAATTCATATAAACGAAATAGTTATATGATTGTGGATTTTGTTATATAAGGACGAGAAGAATTAGGACAGAAATAAGAATATAACATTTTCATAAGATATGTATCATGTGTGTGTGTACACATATAGATATATACGTAAAGTCTAGTTGAAAAACCAGGTTTTATTGATGTGAAAAACCAGACTCTATGTAGAAATGTATTATATTGAAACGGAAACTAGAGTACATGTATGATATATGTAAGAAAAAAAGTTCATGTACCATATCGATACACTTTGAAAAGTACATTAGTATTATACAACCTTAACCCATATTGTTTGTAGCCAAAGACGACGTGATGAAATATATGTTTCAATTCTCAACATTTAAACAGTGTTTAGTTCGCGCAATGTTCTTGGAGGGAATGAAATTTTTCAAAGAAATGAAACCGAGGAGGAACGGAAACCTCATGAATTCAAATGGATAATGTGTTTGTTACATAAGAAATTTACCAGAATCATAATGGAAAAACACGAAAAGTTGGTAAGCATTAGAGAGTGTTTTGCCTGTGCCAAAGTCATCCTACAAGGCGTCCTAGGTAGTAGGGTGTTCATTTTAGATATCCGAATTTCAGAGAACCCGAAAAATCAGATACATGAAATTTACTATCCGTTTACGATTTTCGGATAATGTGAATTCCAGATATCCAAAATTTCGGATTATCCGAACAATTCGATTTTTAATTAAACTTTAAACTATAAAATAAATTTAATTATATAAAATGCACATTTATATATCTAATAACATATAAAAAGCTAATTGTGTCACAAACAAAAATATATCATACATTTTAAATTTAAAACAACAAAATAGCATGTCAAAAGAGATTAAAATGCATTTGAACAACTTATAAACAGTCAAATAATGTTTGACAAAAAAAAATTTAGAAAATATAAAATTATGCAAAATCCGTATCCGAATCCGAAATTTCGGATCACAATTTTGGATTATTTAATCGGACTCTCGAATTCGGATATTTTTGAAAACCATTACTAGGTGCCCTTTGCACCCAGCCAAACTTCGAATGCAGACTCACCGTCCCCTAACACATTCTCTACGATTTTCAAATTTCGCCCCCTTTGCGTCCAACGTAGAAATCTTCTTTTCTTGGCCAACCCTGAGGAACGAGCATGGCTAGAATGTTTTCCTCAATTTTTCCCGTTTTCGAAGCTCTTGACACCAAACACGATACTATAATAGAATTCTCATTTCTTTTCCGTTGGATTTTGTTATATCCGCCAAACCAAGCCCCCCCTTAATATCTTAAATTTCAATCATAGTTGTTACATTTAATCGTTTGTGTTAATTATAACACATATAAAATAGACAATATTGTTATTTTAATAGAATCTTAATATCCTAATTCCGATTTTACGATCCAATCTTGTAGATTAAGGTTTAGTTACTAAATCACATGATTGACATTTTTGTTCAAATTTATATACTCGGTTTTATGATATTGAAAACTTGGATTGACATGGTTTAGTATAGACACGGGGACTTCAAAGTCATCGTGTGTGTGTTTTTTTTTTTCATAAAAACTTGGATTGATATATATGTGGCGTCAACTAGAAAAAGTAGTTATTAATTAACCCATTCTTAATTAGTTTGATCGAAGTTGAGTCATCAATAAATAATCTAAAATACAATTGGGAACACACACATAAGTATACACTAAAATGATTCATCTAACATGACAAATCATATATAGAACTGACTATACAAAAACAAATCATAAAGTGTGTGTCAATGGGATGATTAGATAAGGTTGTATTTCATTACGTTTTATGTTACTTTTTAGTTTAATAACCGTACGTCGTTTTATTAAATATATATATATATATAATTACAAAAACAAGCATTCAATTAATGATCCAATTTTATTTTAATGTATATATGACTCAGTGGTTGAAGTTGAAAGCACTCGACAATCGTTTTGTTGACTTTTATATCATTTTCGTCCAAATTTGTTTTCGGGTATGTTTGACAAAACTAGCTGTAGCTTTGTGTTTTTAAAAGAGTAGAGCTTTTAGTAGCTGCAGCTTTTGAGAGCTGCAACTTTTTGAAAGAGCTGAAGCTTTTAGTTTTATAAATATGTATGGTAAAAGTAGTTGTAGCTGTAATTTTTAGTATTAAATTACGTAAAAGGGCATTAATATTAATTAAAGGTGATAGTTATGATTAATAGAAGAGTAAAAAAGTAAATATGTTTGACTAAAAGCTCCGGAGCTTTTCAAAAGCTACTTCTACTAGCTTTTTATAAAAGTGCTTATTTTTTAGAAAATAAAAGCTCTATGTATGCTTCCAAACAAAGCTTTTATTTTTTAGTAGAGCTTATTCAAAATAAAAAACAATAAAAGCTTCTAAAAGCTCTTAGAATCTCTTTACCAAACATAGCCTTCAAGTGTTATTATTATAATAATAATAAAATAGTCTTATGTTTTGGTCAAAATTATAAATATGATCCGTGATATTTAAAATTTACATAAATGGTCTCTTAAAACGCTATCTACTTGTAAAATTTTTGTTATTTCTTTTAACATTTTCTAAATGACGATTTTGTCATTTAATACAATAATAATTTTTGTCCCCCAACTATCTAATATATTTTCAGCTTTGATTCTTTTTATAGTTTTTTATTTTTTGGTTAAATATTTAATGTTAGTTAATAAGTTAACAAATTATTTATTATTATTATTACTTATACATTTTTGTTTCTTAAATATATTTATTTTATTAACATAAATTATCCTAATTTTTATATTTGAATTTATTTAATTTACTTCTTCTCTATATATCCAATTTATTTATTAAATTTTTATTTATCTTATGTTTTATTTGTAAAATTATATATACATTTTTATCTTTTATATGTTTTCATCTAATTATTTATTTTTTAATTATAATTTTTGTAAAGAAAATATAAACTCGGAGACATTTTAATTTGATTATTTTGTTATATATAGTGGTGCTTACACTATCGTTTTATTCTAATTATTTTGGGATTTTATTCATTTTGTTATGTTAATACGATTTTATTTTATTTAAATATTCTATTCGTTTTTATTTAAATATTATGTGTCTGTAGTACATTTTAGACCTGCCGCTTTATTCGTTTTATTTTGTTACATTAATATGTTTTGATTTAATTATAAAATATAAAACCAAAATGTATATAACAAAGTATATAATCCAAAACGTATACATTTCGTTAAATCAAAATCGATAAATGTTTATGTTAAGTTTATATATATTAGTTAAACATTATAGTTAATTCGAAATGTATAAATGTTACAAAATATTTAAGTTAAAAATTAATAAAATGTTAAGTTTATATATATTTTTCTTGTAAATATTAATTAAGTCGAAACATATTAACGTAACAAAATATTTAAATAGAAAAGATTAAAATGCTAATTTTATATATTTTTTATTAGAAATTATTATTTAATCGAATGTACTAACGAAATAATTAAAATAAAACGAATAAAGCACTAAGTTTTTAAATTTAAAGGTATCAATGTAATAAAGTATTTAATAAAAACAAATATAATATTAAATTTGAATCCATACGTATTAACATAAAAACATTTAAATCAAAATGAATAAAATCCTTAGTTTATATATTTTTCTTGAAAAATATAATTAAATCAAAGTATATTATCAATTTATCATAATAAAATAATTTGGTGAAAACATATAAAAGATGTATAATTTTTTTATCAAATGAAACATAATATAAATAAATAAATTGAATATGTGAAAGAACCATAAAATAAATATAATAAATATTATAATAAGGATAATTTTTAAATATATATATATATATATATATATATATACATATATATATATATATATATATATTTATAAAGTAGCTATATTTAAAAATTAAATACATTTTCTTTAAAAAAAAAATGTATAAATAACAATGATAATTAATTTTTAAAATTAACATATAAAATTTAAACAAAAAGAAAAAATTTATGAAAACGGCCAAAACAGAAAATAAATTACATAGTTGAAGAACCAATATATTTATTCGGAAAGAGATAAAACCGTCATTAAGAATAGTTAAGAGAAATAGAGAATTTTTTGGTAAGTAAATAGTATTTTGGATAAATATTTGTTAAGTTACTTAATACTTGTAATTATTCTTAGTGGTTAGTTTGTTATACAGTTTGTTAGATAATCAGTTAGTTAGTTAGTTATTGTATTTTCTTACTCTTCATTGTATATAAATACAGAGTTAACAATCAATAAGATTCAACTCTTCCAAATACATTTTCTTATTTCCATTTCAATCTCTTATATTGAAATGGTATCAGAGCATTATTCCGCAAATTTGTGATTACAAATTTTCGTAAACCCTAACCATGTCTTTCAACCCCAATCAACCTACTTCTGGATCAAATGCTTTCAATAATAAAAGTAATGATCCAAATATGTTTCTAATCTCTAATCCGTTAACTGGAAATGAAAACTACATGCAATGGAGGTATTCGATTCAAATTGCTCTAGGCGCAAAGAAGAAAGCTGGCTTCATTGATGGCACTCAACAGAAGCCAGGAGATGAAGGCACTGAACTTGATGACTGGATCAGCAATGATTGTATGGTTCGTTCTTGGTTACTTAATGCAATTTCAAAAGAAATTGTTGGAGCATTTGTATATTCAGTTACTGCTAGAGAACTCTGGCTTGACCTGGAAGAACACTTTGGAGAAAGGAATGGTCCATTGATATATCAGCTGCAAAGACAAATTGCTTCAATTAATCAAGGTGATTCGTCTTTATCTAAATACTATACAAAACTTAAGCAGCTATGGGATCAACTGAATTGCATTATTGAATTACCTACCTGTACTTGTGGATCTGCAAAAATTCTGTCAGATCTGAATTCTTCAACTCGTCTGATGCAATTTTTGATGGGACTCAATGATAACTATGATAATTTGAGAAATCAAATCTTAGTTCTTGATCCATTACCTTCTGTACACAAAGCCTATTCAATGGCTTTGAGTGTAGAAAAACAACGAGAAGTGCAAATTAATTTCTCAACTCCTACTGAGGTTACTGCACTGATGGCAAAATCGTCTGCACAAAACCACAAAAAATCATTTCAAAGTAAATCGAAATATGACTCAAAAGCAAAATCAAATAGCGATCGTTATTGTGATTTTTGCAAAACTAATGGTCATACTAGAGATACATGTTTCAAACTCCATGGTTATCCTGATTGGTACAAAGATCTTAAAGAAAAAAGGAAGGTTGGTCAGTCTGCTAACATGGCGATTCAAGATGATAATCCTCTACAAGTCTCTGATCAGTCTCAAGTCATGCAAACTGATAACTTAATGGATCAACTACTTCAACAGTTTGGTCAATTCATAAAGGCAAATCAGAATTTTGCAAAATTTTCTCACTTTGGAGACTTCGCAGGTATGAATATTTCATTGTTAAATTCATTAAGAAGTAATGAATTTAATGAAAAAACTTGGATTATTGATACTGGAGCTACAGCACACATGTGTGCTAGTTTATCATATGTTGAGAAAGCTCATAAAATCAACAAGTATACTCCTATTTTCTTACCTGATGGATCAATCAAATCTGTTACTCACAAAGGATTGGTAAAATTAAGTCCAAGATTGATTCTAGATGAAGTTCTACATGTACCAGAGTTTAAATGCAATTTACTGTCGGTACAAGCTCTTTCTGACTCTGCACAGATTGTTTTCAAGTTTTTTCCTAAACACTGCGTTTTACAGGACCTAGCAACTGAAAAGGTGCTGGCTGTAGGAAAAGTGATGGGTAAACTCTACATATTGGAAAATAGTAGCATTGATCAATTTTCATGTAATAATCCTACAGTTTTTGAGAAATGTAATGTAGCAAAGAAGGATGATACTCATGTTCATGTTTGGCATCAAAGATTAGGACATTCTTCTCTTGATGTATTAAGTCATTTAGACTTTGTTCCAATGAAAGATGTCTCTAAAAATGAGCCATGTATTCCTTGTCATCATGCCAAACAACATCGATTTCCTTTTCTGCCTAGTGAATCAATTGCTGCTGGAATTTTCCAATTAATTCATGCAGATCTTTGGGGTCCTTATAAGAGTAAAACCATCACAGGTTGCTCTTATTTCTTGACAATAGTTTATGATTACTCTAGAGCAACCTGGACATTTATGTTGAATGATAAAACTCAGGTTGTACAAACTTTATCGAATTTCTTTGCTTACACCTCAAATCAGTTCAATACTCCAGTTAAGGTTATCAGAACCGATAATGGGACTGAGTTTGTCAATCAAAGCTGCTCTAAGGTTTTCTCTTCTCTGGGAATCATACATCAGAAAACAGCACCATACAGTCCCCAACAGAATGGCAGAGTTGAAAGAAAACATCAACATCTTTTACAAGTTGCAAGAGCGTTAATGGCTCAGTCAGAATTGCCAATTTTCTTCTGGGGACATGCTATTTTAATGGCTACGTACATCATTAATATTCTTCCAACAAAAGTTCTTGGTTGGAAGACCCCGTATGAAAAGCTACATAAAGAATGTCCATCATATTCTACTTTGAGAATTTTTGGCTGTTTGGCTTTTGCAACTAATGTGAAACCTCACAAGACAAAATTTGATTCAAGGGCTGTTATGTGTTGTTTTATTGGTTACAATCCAGGTCAAAAGGCGTATAAACTATATGACTTACATGATAAAAAAATAATCATGTCAAGAGATGTAGTTTTCTATGAGCATTGTTTCCCTTTCAAAGGACAAGGAGGTTTATTGGTTTCACCAACTGTCATCCCTGCTGCTCATATTGACACACTGGATTTTGAGGTACATTCTCATGATTTTATACCTTCAAACGATTACAATTCTGATTTACTTGACATTGAAGAGTCTGGTCATGAAGATATTGTTATTGAAACACAAGAGAATACCAATCAGACCTCTGAAAATCAGAATACTGTTAGAGCTGGAACAAGAGTTCGAAAATCTCCTTCTTGGCATAGTGATTATGTTATGCACTGTACCTTGAAACCTGCTGCTAATGGGAAAAAGTCAAAATTATACACTTCTCCACATTTTCCTCCCACATTTCCATACATACAATCTCCATCTCTTACAGATCATCACAAAAGTTTCCTTACTTCTGTTTCGTCTTTGAACGAACCCTCGTCTTATGAACAAGCATGTGAAGACATTGAATGGGTAAAAGCAATGGATCAAGAACTTACAGCTTTGGAGGAAAATGATACTTGGACCATCGTACCATTACCACCAAATAAAAAATCCATTGGTTCAAAATGGGTATATAAAGTAAAGTTACATCCTGATGGAACTGTAGAGCGGTACAAGGCACGGTTAGTAGCCAAAGGGTATAATCAGAAATTCGGTATTGACTATCTTGATAGTTTTTCACCAGTTGCAAAAACTGTTACTATCAGAATATTACTGTCATTGTCTACTTCCAATAATCGGTTCCTACACCAATTAGACATTAACAATGCCTTCTTACATGGCTATTTGGATGAAGAGGTTTATCTTACTCCTCCATAGGGTTATGACAAAGCCAAGAAAGGAGAAGTTTGTAAACTAAACAAATCTCTTTATGGTTTGAAACAGGCAAGTCGACAATGGCACATTGAGTTTCGTAATACTCTTGTAAGTTCTGGTTTTTCTCAATCCTCCCATGATCATTGTTTGTTCACTAAAGGAGAAGGTGACAATTTTATTGCTCTGGTGGTCTATGTGGATGATGTCTTACTCACAAGTCCTAATGAAGGTTGTATTAAAGATGTAAAGAAGATGTTGCATGAAACCTTCACTATCAAGGATCTAGGCCAAGCAAGTTACTTTCTTGGTATTGAATTACTTAAAGCAGAAGATGGTTTGTATGTGAATCAAAGAAAATATATTCTTGATATCATTTCAGAAGCTGGACTTACTGGAGCAAAATCAGCCTCTACACCAGTAATCAAGAATATTCAGTTATCTTTTGAACAAGGGAAGTTGCTTGATGACCCAGAAAAATATAGAAGATTAGTTGGACGATTGCTGTATTTGAATTTTACTAGACCTGACATTAGTTATGCAGTACAACAACTAAGTCAGTTCTTACATTTTCCAACTTACATTTTCCAACTGAAATACACTGGAAGGCTGCAATTCATGTCTTAAAATACTTGAAGGGTTGCCCATCAAAAGGGATTTTTTTTAGAAAGGTTCCTCACCAGTTACAATAACAGCGTATAGTGATTCTGACTGGGCAGCTTGCAAGGATACTCGAAGATCACTTACTGGTTATTGCATATTCATGGGTTCATCTCTTATTTCATGGAAAACAAAGAAGCAGAAAACAGTTTCAAAATCTTCTTGTGAAATTGAGTATAGAAGCCTTGCAGCAACTGTTTGTGAGCTGTTATGGATTAGTTACATTCTTAAAGATTTGAAGGTGAAATTTAAAATACCAGTTGATTTATGGTGTGATAATAAGTCAGCCATTCATATAACAGAAAATCCAATCTTTCATGAACGAACGAAGCATTTGGATATAGATTGTCATCTTGTTCGTGACCAATATAAGATTGGTTTTGTATTGCCGAAGCATATTTCAACAAATAGACAGCTGGCAGACATATTCACAAAAGGATTGCTTAAGCCTCAATTCCAGTTTCTGATATCCAAGATGAATCTTCGCGATTTTCATCAGGATCCATCTTGAGGGGGGGATGTTAAGTTACTTAATACTTGTAATTATTCTTAGTGGTTAGTTTGTTATACAGTTTGTTAGATAATCAGTTAGTTAGTTAGTTAGTGTATTTTCTTCCTCTTCATTGTATATAAATACAGAGTTAACAATCAATAAGATTCAACTCTTCCAAATACATTTTCTTATTTCCATTTCAATCTCTTATATTGAAAATATTTATGTAATTTTTAAAAACCAAAAATAATATCCATAATTTCTATCAAACCACGGATGGATATTTGTTATTTACTAAAAACAACTAGACATTATTGGTTAGTCACAAACCAATAGAACTTGGTAGTTAGTAAGTAGTGTACAACTACAAAATTATTTGACGTGTGGATACTTTTTTGTTTTCCATAATTCCATTTGGTTCTTTGTATTTTTTTTTTTTTTTAAAATTCACCCACTAAAAATATATATATATTTAATAAAAGAAGCTAATAATAATGATCATCGTTGTAAAGGTGTTTTGTCCTAAACCATTCATGGCCCCCACATACACAAAACACATGCCCGGTAGTTAATTGTATATGTAACTAGATGTTAATACCGACGTGCTACCACGGACTTCAAAATTTATTTTTTAAAATAAACTTCTAATTAAAAACAAAAACATGAATAAACGAAAACATTTATTACTTCTGATCAAAGTAGAAAAATTTATTTTTTAAAATAAACTGATAATTAAAAACAAAAACATGAATAAACGAAAACATTTATTACTTCTAATCAAAGTAGAAAAATAAATTTTGAATTTGAATTTGATGTATAATAATAAACATTATATTTAAATTTTGTTAGATATATATATATATATATATATATATATATATATATATATATATATATATATATATATATATAGTAACACTACTCTAGGTCGAATTAGGGTAAGCTAGCCCACACGATCACCCATGACGAAAATATGTAGGATGGACTCATACTCTCACTCTTTCTCACCACATATACACATATAACACAATAATAAAGAAGGTTAGTATCATACCTAATACGCAACCTCCATTTCTCACGTCAAAATCATATAATCAAATAATGATTTGTAAAAGAACGTGCACCGTTCCAAAATACTCGAGTACCCACGTGGATTGTAGCAGTAAACTCTAACTATCCCCGACCAAGGGTGTTATTCGGGCGAGTTAAATGGGTATCGGGTTATTCGGGTTTGAAAGTGTGGGTTGTTTGGCCGAACACAAACCAAATAAGTGGACAGGGCAATCAGTTTCCGGTTCAATGGGCATCGAGTTAATCGGTTTGGGTTAAACGGGTTATTCGGTTTTGATGTAAAAAATGAAATGCTTTAAAACTTAGTTTAAACGGGTTAAATGGTTGGGTAATTTGGGTACACGGGTTAAATGGTTTGGCTATTAAAATTGAGTATTTAAATCTTTAGATTTTTATATATAAACAATTCTAATTCTAATTAAAATTGGGAATTTAAAAACTAAACGGGTTATTCGGGTTATTTAGGTACCCGAATATACATGAATCATACGCGATACCCGAACCAAAATTGTTATTCGAGTACCATTTAACCCGATTAAGAAAACCGAATAACCCGACCCAAATAACCCGTTTAAGATTTGGTTCGGATGAGTTATTCGGATTCGGTTATTTTGCACACCCCTATCCCCGACAGTCTCTGTCTGGCCCAGCCTCATCCCTGCTTGTCCCTGAACGCATAATGAATCACAACATATTAACTCAAACCCAACAGAATACTCAAATTATGGCAATATAGTTGGCTCAGTCCAAAAATATAGCCCACTTAGATCCTAATACCCCAATATGCCTTAAACAGAACTGCTCGCACTTGAGCTCGGGCCATCGCAGTCGAACTCATCATCGAGATCACACTGTTCAGGTCAAGAGCGCACTCAATCATTGCTGGCAGTGCTCAAACCCTAACTGACTCAAAGAACATCGCGACAACGTTCATAGGATCGCAACGACTACGTTTAGATCCTACATACTTTTAGCTTATGAAAAAGTGTGGTAAAATTAACTCTAAACGCATGAAATCCAAACACTTTAACCAATTATTTGCGTTATTGTAACGTAATAAGTTAATAATCTTGTTCATAACGCAAAACCAAACACCCTCTAAATTCATTATTTGTCCTGATGGTGTGCGTATGTGTAATCTTAGAGGTGACAATTTTGACTCGTTCAAGCAAATGGGTCGAACGAGTTAATGGTTGAACGACGAAATTATGTTCATTTGACCCGCTGGGTCGAAATTGCCACCCTATATCCTATAGCGACATATGCACCGGATATGAATTGTAAATTGACGTCGAACACACTTTAACGTTTCATTATTTATAACAAAACTAAATTTGCTTATTTATAAAAGTTAAATACTTATTATAAAACCGAGTTTGTACCATATTATGATGTAAGGCTTGATTATAGAAATTATTATTATTTGCTATAAACTAAAAGATTGTTTTTAAGCATTGGTATATTTGTTTGAAAAAATATCATCAAATTTGCTGATATCCTTCTAAATGAAATTTGTTAGGTTGAAACTTGGTCTTCAAACTTGAAACTTCATTGATTTGGTTATGAATTAATAAAAAAGTTGGTTTTTTGCATTTAATTCTAAATTAAACCGTTACATTGATCTATATTGTAAATTACATCAATTAATCACAATATAATAATTGATATTTATAGCACGACAAAATTGGATTAATGTGATTTTAGTTGGGTCAAAAGTCAAAACGCTTAACAAGAAAAAACACTAATAAATACGCAGGGTTTGCTATTTATGTGGAAGGACGGCTATTGGCTATTAATAAATTAGTTTTTAAATACATTAAATAATGAATATACAATAAAAAATATTAAATGTTTGAAAAGTAAAAAAATAATTAATAAAAACATATTTTTTATTATTTATTTATTGTAATAAAGTATATAGATGTATAAACTAAATATCAATTTATATCAATTAAATTATATTAATTTTTAAATAAAAAATTTAAAAGAATCATGAAAAATAATTATTATTCATATCTGTTCATAAATATAATAAAAATATTAGTTACGATAAATAATAATAGTAATATCTTATAAATTTTAAGTTATTAATATTTGTATGCTTAAAATATACTTTATATATTTTTCATCAAAAATATTCACGTAATAAATGAGTTAATCAAATAGTAATCATAGTAGAGATTTAAGTTGAGGCCGATAGAAATTTTCTGCATTTGACGCATACACGTTGTGTAAATGTGCGTTAAAAATGGAATTCATGTCAAACTTAATTTGATTCGTAGTATTCATATTAATTTCTCACTAATCATTTTTTTTATCGTTCACAACTTCCAGTTTACTTATTAAAATTGAGTCTCAAAATGACCAATCAACTGTTTAAAATTTTAAGAGTCTATATTGTAATCATAAACACATGGCCTCCAAAATCAATGAGATGACCTGACCAAAATATACATGTTAAAGCATGGTTTGAACAATTCAAAATCACTCATGCTCATTGTCTATATAAACCTTTTACATACATATATATATATATATATATATATATATATATATATATATATATATATATATATATATATATATATATATATATATGTATATGTGTGTACCATTGTGAGAGAACACCTGGTTAAACCCCTATAAATCATGAGACAACATTCTAATAAATTATTACCACTTTTTTATTTTTCATAATTAGACAGTTTTATTTTAAAAAAAAGTTATATACTTGTATTTAATATTTTTGGTTTCTTAGTGTGTATACAAACTAATGATGTATCCTAGTAATGTAATGATCTGTCCATTCCTGGATTTTTAAACACTATAAATTGAATTTGTAGGTAAGACGTTAATTAATAGAAATTTAATATAACAATTTATATACCCAGTATTTTTAATTTCTTAACCATCGAAATTTTCTTGATGAAGATTGCCTAAATTGAGAAGAAATTAACAAACAACAGGTCGGAAAACAATTAAAGCTTCTGCAAAAAGAAAAGTTATTTCAATAAAAATAAAAATACAATCAAGATTAGAATCCCCCAAATTAACCTTTTATTAATTGTATTTCCCTTCCAATTTTTCTTCTTGACAATAAACAAAAATGAAAATTAAAAAAGAGTGTTAAGTAAGAGCCAAGCTTCAGACTTGCCTAAGTGATCGATCACACAGACAACGAACTCAACCAAATCTCCGCCACCATCGTTCTCGAGAGGCGGCAATTCTCACGTTAAACACAAACCCAGAAGGTCTTGGC
The DNA here is from genome assembly GCA_020465985.1 of Centrapalus pauciflorus. Classification (NCBI taxonomy): domain Eukaryota; kingdom Viridiplantae; phylum Streptophyta; class Magnoliopsida; order Asterales; family Asteraceae; genus Centrapalus; species Centrapalus pauciflorus. The sequence goes on from JAANYP010003075.1 coordinate 428,193, forward strand.
TTTCCAACCGTTGTTATTATCTCAACCACAGTTACGGCCATGATCGATCCGCTTTCTTGTGTACGAAGAAATCGAAGTTTATTTTATTTTTTTGGAAAATGAAAATTTGGATAGAAGAAATGAAAACTTGGTGGATTGTATATAATGAGTTGGTTGTGGTGGATTTTTGTTAGTTCTCATTTGGTTACAAGGGCGGATGCAACTAAGAAAAGGGTCTTAAATATATAATAATACAATAAGACACTTAATTGACTATTTGTGGGGTCCATATTGTAAAGACACTTGTGTTAGGTTTAATCAATTACTTTTCTTTATTGTTTTTAGGCAAAATATACAAAATACTAAAATACCATTAAATTTATATTTCATTTGATATAACATATATACTTTTTCTATACCTCAAGTCATTACTCATCCATATTAAAATAAAGTTCACTTATGTTATGCATTATTTATCACATTATGTGTTAATCATCAAGATCAAATAGTAACTGATTTGTTTATAGAAAATTGAAGTTACTGAGAAATTCATATGATGAAATAGCTTTTCCAAATTAAATGACCTTAAACATGCATAATTATACACCAAACAAAACGAAATAAAGTTAATGTTTGTTTTTATTTCATGATATGTATGTTATTCAAGTAGTTTTAACTTTTTGTCAACAGTAATTATGGTAGAATGGATGAGTGGATATCTGGTGGGATATAACTACTTAGATGATGTTCTTTTACATAGATGATACGTAACTGAAAACTGATTGTCATACTTATTGATAAGTCAGTTTCCTTTACATATTTATGTAAATGACCGAGTCTATATTGAATTTTTTAAGCTTTTATCTGTTTGTATTAATTTGTATAATAAATAAATCAAACATTTAATAAAAAAATTTAAAACAAACATTGATTTTTACAATATTAAATTCAACATACTTGTTACCGGATCTTGAACAACCAATTAAAGCATCATCACAACTAAACTTGACCAACCCAATATCTTCACAAAAAATATGCCCAAGAAAAACTCGTTCATAATCATGATCAGATACAAGATAAAACAAACCTCAATTTTGAAACAAACCAATATAAAATTCATGAAGGGGGACAAAGGTCACTGACAGGTGTGGGGAGGGGGCGTCGGAGGGGGACGAAGGTCAACGACAAGTGTGGGGAAGGGGAGGTTATGGTTGCGTGAATGAGAAAGAGAGATGGTTATAGGTCTGTTTTTTTTTAAATGAGAAACTAAACATAATAAATAGTCTTTCACAACTGACCGAATAAGTATTCAATAAATGAGAATCGCTACTTATTACTTATTTCAAAAAAAACACAATTATTGATATTTTTCACTTAATGAATAAGTGAATTCACATTGTAAGTGCTTATCAAGAGAAAAATAACATTTCAACCTTAATAAACGACTTATAAGAGAACACATAAATATAAATGGAGTAATGAACAATTGTCAGCATTCATAATACCTCAAGGGCATAATCGGCTTTATGCGCAACGTGGTCATGATGTTAGTATGACAATTGTTGGGTACTATAGTTATCCATTGCGACATAAGAACCTTTTTTTAGTTCATTATTAATTTTCACAAACACTATAATATTCTACTTTTTTTTTTTTTTAAACAAAAGACTCCTTTCGTACCACAATCAATAGGAAATAATATTCTTCTAACGAGAAAAAACACCAACTTTGTGACAAGAATGATGGGACCAAAAACATCTACAAGAGAGGAGTTGGTACAATTCATTTTCACATGAAAAATCTACATAATTGATGACATTGTTAAAAAATGATAAATCACCGTAACATTAAATTTTAAAAGACTTCATAGGCCCAAGTTGAACTGTCCAACGCAATTAACAAGGATTCATTATCTTAATAAAATATTTACAACAGTAGATTAAGTGTTAATTTTTAGTATCTAGACATTGTCATGATATCATATACTCAAATACTAATGAACTTTTATGAATATTTTGTTGTTAGAATTTTTTTGATTATGCATTACATTAATATTCAAGTAATAGAATTTAATTCTGTTTTTCAATTTGATTATAAGTAAAGTATAATCTTTTATTGATATTTAGTTTAGGAATTATGTCATTATTTGATAATTTATTTTCTTCATTTCTCACTCAAATCACTAAAACTTGTTTTTCTTCCCGCTCAGAAATCACACTAGAAAAATCCATATTTTTTTTGTCACAATCATCTTATCATCATTTGCACCAATACTTTGTATGTCAAGTTATCAAAAAACAAAAAAAACAAAAAAAAAAATGGTTTACATGAGTTATGCAGAGATTTCTTCACCTTGTGAAAAATTGTTATTCTTTTGCTTTTGAGTATCTAATTACATTATTCGTTTTTTTTAACAACTAAAGTTGGTGGTTAGCACCATTTTTTTGTTAGACATCTTGAGGGTGAAGACCAAACCCCACACCTTTCCATCTAAGGAGAAAGGTCTTTGGCAAAGCTCGAACTCGAGACCTCAACCAATGGGGAACCCTCTCACATTTGGTGATGACCACTTGATCTATATCAAGTGATTACATTAGGGCTGTTCATGGACCGGTTCGGTTCGGTTAGCAGCAAAAGTGTGAACCGTATTTTCGGTTTCGGTTACCCGCTTTACGGTTTCGGTTTCGGTTATATGCGGTTCGGTTTGCGGATAGTTTCGGATAGTTGTTATCTATTTATAAATAATAAAAGTATAAAAATATAAATTTTTAAACTTTGATTGTTCCTTAAAATTAAGTTTATTCGTAATAAATATATCAAATACATTAAAAATTTCTTAAAACTACTTAGACAAACAAATTTTAATTAAAATGAAACTATAAATATAATATTTTAGCTTGTAATTTATCTATTTATATGTAAATATTTGTGATATGTTTATGTTCGGTTCGGTTTGATTACCCGCGGTTTTTTCGGATTTCGGTTTTTTCGGTTTCGGATTGACCGGTCCGGCTCGGATTTTCGGTTTTCCGGTTTCTTTTGAACACCCCTAGATTACATTATGCGTTTAATTATTGCAAAAAGAATTATCTTGGACTTTGTCTTACATGCACCATTGTTTTTAGTGCATCATTATCACAATTAAAAAAAAATTAAGCAAAAGTCTAATATAACATGTCATTAAGAGTCAAAATATTATTGAATTAATAATTGCTATCTTTTTAGAAAAGATAAAAAGTTTACTACTAAATTAACTTATACGACAAGTTGATGCATGATCTAACCATTAAATGGTCAAAAGTTAAAACACATATACAAGGAGATACTAGTGAATCGTGAACAAAACCAATTAAATCAACATTCATGATATTAAAAAAAAATACTTAAATTTTGAACTTTATAATATATATACCAACTACTAGCGTTAAAAATACTTAATTATTAGATCAAGAATCATGTGTAATAATTAATAACCATTTTATCACATCCGAAATAATTAAAGATAAATAATAATAATAGTAATTAATTTTTATAATTCATGGGACGTGGAGGATGGAATGGGATGACCCTTGGAAAAAGTTGCTATACATATAGAAGGTGCGCATGAGTTAGATATTAGTTGGATATACACTTACAAATTAATTAAACCATATATAAATTAGTTTATTAATAAATATATATGTGTATGCATGGAAAGCAAAGAATAGCACTACCCACAAAGCACATTTATCATTTTTTTATTCAAATTTTATTTTTAAATTGGAGTAGTATTTTTGTAATATATGGATTGCATATATAGGAAATAATTAAGTTATATGATGGAATACTTGACTAGAATTCAAACTATTATTATTTTTTCAAATGAATTGAAACATATATATACTAACATATAGAATGATAACTAGATAATCTATTGTATAGACTATCTAACAAATAACAATGAAATTAATTATAATTTAAAATAAAACAACTTCATATAATTGATGTAAACTCTAAAATTTATATTTGATTTCTAACATGCATAAACAAATAACCATTTTTAAAGACAATATTAAATCGAACTACCAACACAGTACACAACTAATCAATAATCCTTCTAACCTAATCAAGAAATTAACAAGGTAATAATAAAGCATACTACTAGATTATACCACGATAAAAGTAATCGAACAAAACTACTAGAGTACATCACGACGTCTATCCTGTATTCATTAGTAGACAGACTACTACAATTCCAGTAAAAAATATTGGTCCTATAAACACAAGAAAATAGATTTGCAAACAACAGCCGATCCAAAAACAACAATTTGCTAATATTAAATCAAAAGATTTATGTCATAATTTGGCTAGATCATAAAAATCTACCCTATGTATGTATTGTATGTATGTATGTACGTATGCATGTGATTGTATCTTTATTAACTAAAAATCTCATATTAATAATTAAAATAAAAAAGTTAAAGAGTATTAATGTCCATGATTGAGATTTGAGACCCCATAGAATCTTTGAGGATTTTCTTTACTCCTAAAGAAAACTCTCTTTTAAATTTTAATGGCGGCGAGTTAACCATCAAACTAGGCCAAATACTATTTTCCATTTTTCTATAATAAAATCCAAAAAGAAATTTCAATTGTTCTTTTAATATGTTACATATAACGTTGTGAAAATCCATAGATATGATTCCACTAATACGTACATTACGTCGTCATATACGTACATCATTCGCTCTATCCTTCTTGCTTGACCATCCTTCCATCTTCCATCCAAACGTTCAAACATCATTTGGTCCATCCATCCGTCCCTTTGGCTCGTTCAGGTCCAACTGTGACTTGCCTAGTCGAACTCCTTTCTTTCAGCTTATTTTTTTATCCATGTTATAAGAAAACTAAAGGGGATGAATAAGTTTCTTTATATGTTTAGCCGATTTTCAAATTTTTTATAAAGTTATCAATATTTATTCAATACTCTCGAGTTAACCTTCGTGACATCGTTGAACATGACTACATACACACATCAACTAAATTTATTTGTTTGTTTGGAAGTTTCTGGACTCTTGAGTCAATCTATACATGTAAATATGTAATGATGTGTGATGGTGTGTGTGTGTATTCCATTTATTCGGGTGCGGATTTTAACAAATTGGGTTTTTTGCTACTATATTTTTTGGGTTGTAAGACCGTTTCGAGGTCAAGGCCCACTCAAGTAATATGTTGTCCCAAAGGCCAAAACTATTAACGGGGCCACAGGTCAAGGCCCACTCAAGCGGGTCAAACTAAAACAACGTGTATGAACTTATCAGCGCTTTCTATGAACTCAAGTGGGTTAAACTAAAAACAAACACGTATATATGATTTTTTTTTTCAAAAAAAAAAAAAAAAAACATATATAAGCCGTGTTTCGCTCACAAAATAAAATTCAAAGGAGTTTAGATACTCGTTTTAGTGAGTTTGGAATTTTATACCATAAAAATAACAAAAAATATTTTTTAATGTATAGAAAATTGTTTTTTTATTAAGTCACTTAACCATTTTCTTGCATTATAAATCCTTAAGCCAACTAAAATTTATTAAGATGATGTTTTTATTTCTTTTATTTTTTTGACTTTTAACTGGTTGTAATTTGTAAACCGGAAAAAAGTCCTACATGGTATTGGTAAGTATGTTGAACAAAAAAACCGATTAAAACTCTTGCATGAGATCTATGTTAAACATTTCTTTGGATTTGCGGGATAATAATGGTGTGCCTAAACTTAACATAGATGTCCCACATGACTTGTTATCGATTAATCTGTTTAACAACCGATTAAATTATTTTTAAAAACACATCATTTTAATGTTTTTTAGTTGGTTGAGGGATTCATTAGAAAAAAAAAAAAAGATTAAGACACTTAATCAAACAAATAGACAACTTTAGGGCTTTTTTTAAACATAAAAATCCCTATTTTAATTCATAAAAAATGTATCATCATTTCTGAATATTTATATTAAGATTTTAATAATTCATAAATTACAACATGTATAGTCCACATCAAACATAGTTCAACAAAAGAATTCTTTACAGAAAAAGATTGGAAAAGGAGTAATTCATGGACGGTTAATCCAACTGAAAGTGATTTTCTGATAGTTATCGAATATATCGATTAGAAGATTTTGTGAACCTAAACCAAAATAGACGGTTAACCAATTAACCCTATTCTAATTAAAAAAAAGAACATCTTAAATTAAATAAACTTTAATAAATAATTTTAAAAAATTTAAGATGAGAAAGTTATAAATAAATTATAAATTATTGATAAGACATCGTTAATAAATTTTATATTATTATTAAATAATCAAATAAAATAATTTTTTTTTATTTTTACCAAATTAAATCGTGACATTATAGTTTTAGTTGTTTTGGGTTATAAAATATAATTAACGATTAAAAAAATTTATAGTATGATTATGGTAAAAGTTAATATTATAAGCTTAAAAACTAAAATTTATTTAGTTTTTGATTAACTATCCGTTAACAAAATCGTGAACCGATCCGGAAAAACCAAAGTTATTTTCCGGTTGGATTAACCTCATAGTAGGAAGGGTTCGATGGTATTCAGTTTCGGAAATTTTTATATAAAAGTGAGTATACTAGTGCAATTACAGATAAATTTTCACAAGAGGGAGGAAGACATTAAAAGAATGGAATGAATTTGGCAAGAATTTAGATGAAGCATGACGTACATGTTATGGAGGCATCAGAATGAGAATGATGGAACTTTGAAATAGAAGGTTGGCTAACAGATCCAAAGTTTTGAAGGGTTAAGGACGACAGCAGGACTGACCCATTGGGTGTGGTGCAACATGGGTTACTGCTCAGGGCCCAATAGTTAAGGGGGTCCCAAAATTTTTTTTTCTCTAACAGCTAGAATAATATTAGTAGTTTACTTGTTTTGCTAGTTGTTTGATTGTGATATTTACGTACATATTTACATGGTTGTTTCCTTTAATCTTAAATGTTATATATACGTACATGTTTAGAGGGTCCTTTATAAATTTTTGCCCCGGGTCCCAAAAACGATAGGAACGACCTTGGATAAGCTTTGGTAGGGTAGGGTGAGGATGAAGTAGGATAAGGTGAGGTAAGATACGTTGCAATGGGTGGGAGTGAGATGGATGAATAGGGGTAAATTTTCTTTCTTGTCTTATCTTACCCAAAAACTTTCTTTATTCTCATTGGAGGAATATGTTAATCATATTATATCATCATCATCGTTTATTTAGACAAAAATAATATAACCAATATGATTGGTTGTAAGAAGACAACGACATAATTAATATATTTCCTTTCCGGAAATATAATTCGATAAAAATCTTTAAGAATCTATTTTACAACAATATATCATCTATTAATCAACCATTGTTGCAATACAACACATACATGATACAACACACACACACACAACACCTTCACTCTCCATGCATCAAATGTAGTACTCAAACGTACAACTATCAATGCAAATCTAACATCTTTCATCCCCATACCAATTATCCTTCTCCTTGGGCCCCGTGGGTCCTTCCTCGCCGTAAAGTTCCACCGGAAAAAGGTCGATCAGTTTCTCCACCGTCAGCCGTATGAGAAACGGCAGGTGCCTGATGATCTTCTCCAGCTCCGTCCGCCCATCGTACAACACCGTCGGCCCCCATTCCCGCATATACTGCAACCAATCTGGCTCCGCCACGACACCATTAAGGTACTCGGCCGCTACGATCTCATACTTCTTGCTTGCATCAATAAACACATCGCTCTTCGCAACGTCGTTCTTCACTCCGATCCCGAGTTTCGTTGACCCTTGAATGTATGTCCCAGCGTGTGGGAAACTGGCATGCCCGCATTTGGACGAGTAAACGATCGGTTTGTTTCCCTCGATGAACTCTATGTTATTAGCATCGACCCATTCACCACCACTATGCTCCGAGAAGTACACGCTCCTAAGTTCTCCGTCAAAGTTGCTTATCCGGAGCGTGAAATGCTCCCAATCGCCAATGTGTTCGCCTACTCTCGGCATCTCAATGTTCACGTTCAATAGTTCGATGGTAAACGTAACCGGTCCATTAAACGGGCAAAAAATCCACATAGCAATGTCTGTAAATGTACCACCTAAAGCCGATTTGACATGAACGTAAAGCTCTGCGCTGTCGAGATTACCATGTTTAACGAAAGTGTCGTCGTTCTTGTCCTCTGGCAAATCCAACCAATACTCACCGTCGTTTTTCCCACCTAGCGGCAAGTTTGAGCCATCGATGTTGATTGGCATACCGTTAGAATTTCCTTTCTTGAAGAGAAGCGCACCGTTATCGAAGAACCATGGTACCGACGACGGTAAGTAAACCTCGTCTGGATGGAAGTAAACCCTAGGCCCGTAGTGGTCAATGAGTGCCTTTACTTGCTCCAAGTTTGGCATTGCTTCAAGTGTTAGATCGAAATTTCTCAAGCAGCATATATCCAATTCATCATCATCATCATTCGAATTCGTACTACAGAAAAACGTCCCAACCGTAACACCTTTACAAAACATCCCCGTTTTGCATGCTTTTGTGTTCCAAACTCGAAGAGTCGAAGTCGCGCCAAGTATCACATCATCAACTTGACAATTCTCGGTAAGATCCTCTCGGACGCACCCAACTTCTTCAAGATCCGGTTCATCTGCCTCGGCGGTGACAACAAATCCCAAGGCTCGATAACCATCTGGAGGACTCGGTCGCCACACATACACATTCCCAGAATCGGAACTCCAGATTAGTTCGTAACCGAGAGGCAACTTTAGAGGAGGAGACTCGTTGCTTTCTTCAACTGTTGTGTTTCCAGCATCCCGGGCAACAACAACATATCCTGTAAGCTGTTGATCACTTGGCTGACAGTAGTGACCGAAGCTGAAGAACCCATCGGGTATCGCCACCGGTTTATAGAATGTAACACCCGTTTTTTTTCTCTTTGCGGTGTAACTCGCTATACACTCAAAATCTGTTACCATTGCAACTTGTAATTCTCCGAGGCTTATTCTTCCGGTAGCAAACCCTTCACCTGCAAAGCCAGCATTACGTCTTTGAATCTAAATAACAACGAATTTTCAAGTAGAACATCGACCGAAGTCTAACTTTGACTTTAAAAGCCAAACCTTCTATCAGAATTTGTACCAGTTTTGATTAGACTTGGCAAAAAAAAAAAACTCATACCCGATGGGGAACCGTAACTCGACCCCGGTTTGACCGGGGAATCTCTGAGTTGACCGGGAATGGGGATGGGGACGGGGAATCCAATGGGGATGGGTTTGTACCAGTTTGACTTTTTTCAAGTAGAACATCGACCAAAGTCTAACTTTGACTTTAAAAGTCAAACCTTCTATCAGAATTTGTACCAGTTTTGATGCATAAAAGTCAAAACATATTCTAATGATCGCATTCCAAGAAGAAAAATGAATGATATGATTAATTCATCTGCCTAAACAGGTGCCTAAAAATATTGATGAAGTCACGTGACAAAATCAAAAGAGGATATGAAGACATAGGCGTAACTTAGTTTTTTTTTTTTTTATTTCTAATGTATTAAAATAACGATTATATTACAACTTGACAAATGTCAAATCTCTCCGTAGAATGGTATTCAAACAGCATAAACCATGAATTAAGCATACTTCCTCATGTGTCGTTTTGTTTGATGGATATCAATGTATTATGATTTCGTGGAGATTTTGAAATCCTTCATGATTGGAGAATTTTGATTACAAAATCCTCTCCCTTCTCTTTTTACGACAACATATCCTGCTCCTAAACTAATCATTTGCCCCAAATGGGGACTTTAGAACTCACTTTCACCGCCTAAATTTCAAAAGAATTTAAAAAAAAACTTTTATATCATAAAATCCCACAAAATCAAAGTGATGTGAAATCCTTTAAACTTCCAGGAAACTCCTCACTTTCCAGTCATTCGCCAAGTTTGACCAAGTTCATGAACCCCAAAAATGGTGGAAGACGTTGTTCATCAACAAAGGTAAAATCTGCATTCTACCTCTGGTTGAACTACTCAAAAATTTTTTGACTCTTTTATAGTAAAACAGCTTTGAAATTCATATGACATATTGGAACATAATTTCTGTAGCAAAATTTGTAATTGATTGCAATCGGACGTATCCAATTAAATTGGACTCCCGATACACTATGACTAATTACAATACTCACCAAATTCATCACAATCAAGAAGAAACTTAAATTGCGTGACAGATAAGAAACGTAATCGATAGAAAAATCAATAAATTCGCCCAAAATCACTCTAAGAACCCAAAACAATATAAATAAAGAATTAATCAAGGAAGAAACTGAAAGAGGTGTTATTAGAAGGTACCTTGGGGCCATTGAGGAAGAGGTGAAGGAAGAGAAAAGGGTTTTGGTTGCTCCGGCAGCAGAGGGTACAATTCACCATCTCTATCGCTGCAACAACACTCAAATCCAAACATCGTCGCCTCGTAACACCGTCAATTCGTCGAGAAAAACTGAAATTGGTGGATATATGATTGAAATTTGGGGAAGAAAGAGAGAGGGTCAAAGTAAAAAAAAAAAAATTGGAAACCCCCTTCTCTCTCTCTCTCTTGATGTTGAAGAGTTTGGGTGTTTATATATCAGATTGAGTGAGACCACAGCAACTTATCGGTTTGGAAGTATGGTAATGGTGACGGGTCTACCTAAAACTTTGCTCCTCTCCGTTTTCATAAATTACTTCCCATTTTAACGTGAAGATATTTTACTACTATTAAAAGAGTAACTATACTTATTTATGGTGAAGTCACGTGTCGTCACCGTAAATCGACACGTGACATTTATAGATTTTAAAAAAAATAAAGAAATTTAAATCAAATCTGTCCAAATCTAATATAATCCACTTTTAAATTCAAATCAAATCAAATCAAACAAGATCTAATACTCTACTAACTTATTAATTAAATCTATCCAAATCTAATATAATCCACTTTTAAATTCAAATCAAATCAAACAAAATCTAATAATCTCCTAACTTATTAATTATAAGATAATATAATAAAAGTTTAAAAAATATATAAGAAAATAATTGCTCTTCATATATATTTAGAAATATACAAAATTAATATGTCATAATCATAAATAATAATATCATCTTGTATACTTTTGTTTAAAAAATAATATTTATATCTTTATTTTTTTATTTATTATATTATATATATACTAAAAATATTCGCGTAATACGCGAGTAATAAACTAGTTTTTAACTTATATGTATTTTGTGATATACATCATTAATATAACCATGTATATTTGTTTCAAATTGCATAGTATTTTTATTATATTTTAAAAGGAAGAATTTCATATATATCATTGTAAACTTTGATTATAGAAAAGAGGATTTCATATATATCATCGTAAACTTCATTCTATCCCCTTTTTTTTTCTTATTATGAAATAACTCCATATTTTTAACTTATATATATTTTATGATACATACATCATTAATATAATCATGTATATTTGTTTCAAACTGCATAGTATTTTATTATATTATAAAAAATCACTTAAATGCATATGGGTATATTATGGCGATTTATTATTTGTTATATTTGTGCTAATTAATATAAAAATAATGTTGTGCTTATAACTGCTTTTTCTAGTAACATGTTATGCATCACAAAATCGTACATTTAGAATTTGTTAACACGGTAAGTTTGGTAAATTTTAGTAAAATGTCACTAATAATTAAGGTTAGGCATAACTCAATACTAAATCATAAAACCAATGAATTATATAGTGTTACATCATAGAAGTTAT